>BSBK01011919.1:0-600000 GCA_027943335.1 Chamaecyparis obtusa | reverse complement strand
TCTGAAAGGAGTCATAATCTTTGCATAGGGAGGGGGAAGAATCTCTCCCATAGATTCCCATCATAGGCATACACCTAGATGTTTGGAGGTGGTTGTGACATTGGCCCCTACTACAAGGGTAACCTTTGAACATACATTGTTGAGTCCTTGGAAACACCAAAAAAATAGGCACCCTCTAGGGGGTGACACGACTGTGTGAGGTGCATGTATGCATTCAAGCAATGGGGCAAAGGTTTTGGCTTCTCACCATTTTTTTTGTAGGACTAAGCTATGTGTTTGTTATCAAATCTTAAACAGTGTCCAATCATTATCAAACAAAGACTCCCTTGATGCTATCAAGTTTCTTTGTCCTTGATAAGTCTATTAATGACTACTTCTTATATCACAACTGCTTGATTTGAACCTTTGTGTCTTTAAACGAATGCTTGAAATCCTAAAATGAGTTTGTTGATTAAACTATTCTTCAAACTTGTTAGGAAACTAGATTTCCTGTCAGACATCAGTTCAGACTATACTTCAAGATTCAAATTTTATCTCAAAAATTATGCTCGATTATTAGATTTTGTACCTTTCTTGCGCGAGGTTTCACACTTCAAAACACTTTCTCACGCCAGACCTTGTTTTCTCGCGTGAAGACTGGTGTTCTCTCATGCAGCATGGTACTTTCTCGCGTGAGACTATAGCACAGTTTGCAAAAATAGACACTTATTTGCTATTGATTGTTTGACTTTTATCTGATCTGCCTTTTATTTGAGGTCTATTTTTCTACTTTATTGTCATTCACTATTAGAAATTGGTTGGTTTGAGTTAGGAATCAATCGATCTTTGCTTTGACTCATGTCGTCTCTCATTGGTTTACCTTATCTCTTTATGCCTTTTGTATCTCATGTTGTGATAGTCTTCTCTTGGTTGTTCTAGCCCCCTCTTTTGATGATTTGTACCAGATCCATCTCACATCTTGGTTGTCCTAGCCTTTATCTCTTTTGTGTTGTTCTTAGAGACTGAGTCTAGCTTTTTCCCGAATCCTCTCTCATTTCATCTTTGTCTATGACTGTCATGACTAGAAGTGGCAAGACTTATCCTATTCAGAATCCTAATCAAGGTAGAAGTGAACCTCCTAATCAAGAGATAGATCCTCTTGAATCCATTGCAAAATTTGAACTTTGTGAGACATCCTCATTTTCCTCATTGAGCACTTTGAAAAGTAGGTTGTCTCAACCGTCACCTCCAGTGTTTCAATAGTGCTTCAACCCATTGTTTGAATCTCAACTTGGTTTTTTGTTTCAAGACCAAAATAACACATACTTCCAAGATGAATCATTGTTCCACAACTTTGGAAGATATCTTAAATGGACTAGTCCTATTATTGTGCCAATTAATCCTACTGAGAATAGTCCTATCATTGAACCTAGTGGTATTGTTGAAGATATTTTTCCAACATAATTTGTTAAATATTTTGATCTTATTCATTTACCAAAGGTTACCTTGGCTGCACCTTTTCGATCTTGTTCACATCACTTTGTCAAGTCTCTAGATACTGCACAAGTCTACGACACAATGGCAGATTCATTTGATTTCCAACTAGGAAAGTATTGTCAAAACTCTGATCAATCTCAAAACAATCAATATCATGGTCAATCTTCTAATGAACCATGTCATGCTCCACCTCAAAATGAGCAACCTCATGGTCAATCTCAACATAACCAAAATTTGTTCCACAATGATGATCAATCTCGAAGCAAACCTCAAGGCGGTCAACAACCCGCCAACTTACAAGTCCTCCTCCGTTTGAACAAAACCAAGATGATCAGCAACAAGATCAAGCTTAGAGTATTTATGAGATCCTTGGGACTGAATCTGAAGTGATAACCCAACAAGATATAGATGTTGCCAAAACTAATAAAGGTCTCATTAAGATGATGGAGATTCTTCTCTTAGAGGATAAAGAAAGGTAGTTCCTTGAGCTAGCTAAACAAGGGGCCAAGTTACCCTGAGACTATCAAGTTGAAACACTCGTAGCTAAGGAAGAAGAAACTAAGACCGCAAACTTGCAAAAGATGGTTCAAGAAATGCAAGATCAGATTAGTCAACTTGTGAGGAATAGAGGTCAACCCCCTCAACAATTTACAATGGAAAGTACTTGTCCTTTTCCTTTTGAAAGAAGCATTCATATGCCACCTTTTCCTAGAGGTGTAGAACTCCCCAAATATGAAAAATACTTGGGTACAACCGATCCCCAAGATCACTTAAGGGAGTTTGGTGCATTGTTTATGGAATTCATGCACAATCAGACATATCTTATGCATCTGTTTCCTGGAAGTTTGGGCGGACCTGCTATGGAATGGTTCTCTAGATTGCCTATTGGTATTAAAACTTTTAATGAAATGGAAAATCTTTTTCTCCAACACTACTCGCATAACATTCAACTTCTGGGATCTTTGCAACTTAAAACAGCAACAAGGAGAACCTTTCCTAACCTTTCTCCAAAGGTGGAGACAGTTATGCATGAAGTTTCCTCATCAATTACCAGAGTCTAAGAGACTCGACATTTTCTTGGACAATCTTGTCCCTGGTTTGGATACCAAGTGCAGTTGCAAGGTCCTCTTACTATTGATAGCATGATCAGACAAGCAGTGTGAATAGAGGCCTTCATGATCAAGAAGGAAGAGCTAACTTTGAATAAGGACAATAAACAAGGATTCTTCGCAAACAAGGATAAAGGAAAGACTGTCAATAAGAACCAAGATTTGATAAATGATGGAGTGGTGGATAATGCTACTACAAAGCCTTCAAAGCCCATTTTTAATCTTACTTCCAGCATACAAGTATCTAAGGCTGTCGAAAAGACCACAACTGATAATCAGCAACCTTTGAAGTTTTCTAAGAACAAACCTTGGTCCAAATGACCCAAGCATGATTTCACTCCTTTGGGAGAACCTCTTGATGTGGTCTACAAGACTCTTATACAAAATAAAGTTCTTACTCCTTTGGAAAAGCATACTTATGACCCACAAGCATGACCTTACTGGTGGAATGACAATGATTATTGTGACTATCATTAGAATATTGGTCATAAAATTGCTACTTGTCTCCAACTGAGACATAAAGTGCAAGATCTCATTGATAATGGTGACATCATTGTGGAGAATCGTAATAAGAATTTGGATCACCAAGCTTTCAAGGATCCTTTTCCTCCTCATGAGAAGGGAGAGTCTTCAAACAATAAGAATACCAATGCTAAAGTCAATTACATGTACACTAATAATTACAATGTCATTGGTATGATTGAACCTGTTGAGATGGAATATTGTGATATGATCACTTCTAAGGGGAGTGATGATGCTCCAAAATCTAAGACACCTTTTGTTTTGCATAGTTCTACATCTCGTTTGTTCAAATCTAAACAATCCCAAGGTTGTGCTAATGTTGTCACTCGATCACGAGGAAGAGTTGTGTTGAAAGGTCCTGATGCTTCTACATCCACTCCTAAGCAAATAGTGGATAAGAGACCTGATATTCCTACATCCACTCCTAAGCAAAGCATGGATAAAACTATTGTTGGCCCTGCCAATAAGAAATGAAAACTATTCCTATAGCTAGCTCAGCTAGTTATAGTATTTTAGACCAACTTCAATGAACTAATGCTCAGATTACCATTTTTCAATTGCTGAAGATCTCACCTGCTCACAGGTAGATTTTGGACAAGGCCCTTGCTGAAGAAAATGTTCCCAAGGATCTTGATCTCAACCAGTTCTAATCTATGGTGGGTCATTTGACTTCACCTCATTATCTATCTTTTTCTAAAGAAGATGACCATTCTTTGAGTCACCTGCATAATGCTCCCCTGCATATAGAGGTCATGATAGATCCTAAGTGTGTTCGCCAAGTGCTCATAGATAATGGTGCTGGCCTTAATATTTGTTCTGCTAAATTGCTCACTCAGCTAGGATATGATGAGAACTGCATAGATCCTCACAAAAATATTACCATAAAAGCTTATGATGAGGAAGAATGCAAGTCCCAAGGCTTAGTCATGCTACCTATCCGCGTAGGTCTTATTGAGAGAGATGTTACTTTCCAAGTGCTCGATATTCCTCTCACCTACAACATCTTGTTGGGTAGGCCTTGGATTCATGAGATGCAGGTTGTTCCATCCACATACCATCAATCCATTAAGTTCCCATTTCATGGGGTGGAAGTCACTGTACCTACAAATATCAACTTCTCTTGCAATACTCTTATGAAAACTACAGATAGTTTTGTTCCAGAAAATAGGGAATCCACTGAGTTCTATGAGGCTAAGCTGAAAGAGATGGAACAAACTTTGAGACTTGAGGATATAGGCATGGGAGAATATCAAATGGAATCTGTGCTATCTCTTGCTTCTCTACCTTTGTCTCCACATTCTTATGGGAGACTTTTTGAAGACAACAAAGTTCCTAATGCTCCTCCTCAAACAATTTATGATGGTGCCTTTGTAAGAGCCTCTATACCTTTAGAAGATGAGGATGAAGAAAGAGCTATCATAGCTTGGATCTACAAAGGAAAAGAGACATCTGAAACAACCACTCTAGATTTAGAGCAAGAACCATGCAGTGAAGCTTTCAAGATCATGAAGTGCTTCGGTTATAAGGGGAGTGATCCCATAGGAAAAAATGATAATGGCTTGCTAAAACCTATTGAAGCTATAGGCTGCCGCACAAAAGATACTAGTGGCTTAGGCTTTAAGAAGACTCCCTTTCATTTGGGGACCAAGAAATTTGTGTCGGCTCCTGAGCCTAATCCTAAGCCTAAACCTGAACCTAAACAAGAAATTGAAGATACCACTCTAGAAGTGAATCCAAAGAACAGCTCTAACGAGGATACATTTCCATATCCTATCCCTCTGGATCTTGCGGCACTCCTTTCTAAACCTGATGAGCCTATCATACCTGTTCATATGGTAGAGTCTGATACTGATACTTGTTCTAAAGCCGATTCTGATAAAACCTCTTCAGTGCATCAAGTTACATATGAGGAATGGAAAGAAGCACTAAATGATGATCCCAATTTTACAGGTGAATGATATAGGCCAACATATTTTCAAAAGTACTATGAACAAGAACAACTTCAACAAGCTAGCAATGCCACAAGGGATAATAATGAGACTGATGATGCTAATGAAATTCCTACATCAAGTACAGACTCACATGAATATGAGTTTGACTTTTTGTCTAATGCCACTTATGATGTAGACATAGATATTGTTCACTTGTATGAAAGACTCCTCAAAGTAGGTGAAGGGTCTAGCGCTAGGCCACATGAATTAGATGTCACTAATGTTAACATGCCCTCTACCTCTAACATAAGGTCTTATAGGGATTAAAATGCTCATTTGGATGAGATCACTTTAGGCCTTGACTTGCTCTTTAGTGCTTTTGAGGGTTATACCATGAACACAGTTGAACCAGTCACTACTCCCCTTTCACTCCATCGTCCCGATCTGATAAATTGGAACTCCCCTCTTGAATCCAATGAAGTCCTAACATTCCAGACTAATTATGATCTAGCCTATTACCTCCATGCAATTGAGCTTGTGATGTCCTCCACCAGTGAGAGCAATGTCAACATGACAGAGGCGGATATTAAGTATCTCAATCAAAAAATTAAGAGAAGAAAAAATAGATGCTCTGATGGTGAAAACCACTTTGTGGCAGTATCAGAGCCAAAAATAGTAAAAATAAAAGACATATCTGCGGGTGAAAACCTCTCTAAGGCACCCAAGGATGAGATACTTGATGCTCTTTCATGCCACTTCCAAGAGAGGTCATTAGTATTGATTGAGCTGACATGGCTGGTCAATTTGGGTACAGAAACTACTACACAGATCATTCACCTAGCACAATCATTGTCTGTTGAGGAAAAAGAAGAGTTCACTACCTTCTTCCAGAGCAAGAAAATAAATTTTGCATGGACCTACTTTGACATGCTTGGATTAGACCCCAATCTAATCATGCATCATTTGTCCATTGCACTAGGTATCAAACCTATTAAATAGAAGCTGTGAAAAATGCATCCTCATGTAGCACTTTTGGTCAAAGCATAACTTGAAAAACTCCTTAAGGCTGGCTTCATAAGAACTATTGATTATGTAGAATGGATTTCAAACATTGTTCCAGTCACTAAACATGACAAATCCATTTGGGTGTGTACAGATTTCAGAGATCTCAATAAGGCATGTCCGAAAGATGACTTCCCACTGCCTAATATTGATATGATAGTTGACATGATAGTAGGGTATGAGATGTATTCATTAATGGATGGATTTTCTAGCTATAATCAAATAAAAATTGTGCCAGAAGATCAAGAAAAGATTGCTTTTACATTTTCTTGGGGCACCTTTTGCCAAAATGTCATGCCTTTTGGGCTTAAAAATGCTGGAGCATCATACCAGAGAGCTATTACTACTATCTTCCATGATATGATGCATAAAATGATGGAGGATTATGTGGATGATACTTTAGCCAAAAGCATGTAGTGAAGAACTCACCTCATAGACTTGGGTCCCATTCTTGACCGTATGGAACAATTCAGTCTTAGACTTAATCCGAAGAAATGTGCTTTTGGTGTTACTTCTGGAAAACTCTTGGGCTATATTATTTTAGCTAAAGGCATAGAAGTAGATCCTGAAAAGGTACAAGCTATTATGGACATGCCTCCACCTAAGAATATTAGTCAAATGAGAGGATTACAAGGAAGGCTACAATCTATCTGGCGCTTTATTTTACAATTGGTCGACAAGTCACAACCATTTACTAAAACTTTGCATAAGAATGTGACCTATGAATGGAATGAGGAGTGTGACAAAAGACTTGCTCAAATAAAATAGTATCTTGCTAACTCCCCAATTCTGATGCCTCCTATTCATGGGAAGCCACTTATACTATACATATCAGCAACAAATACATCTTTGGGCACTCTCCTAGCTCAAGAAGATCAGAACAACAAAGAGAGAGCTATATACTATATCAGCAAAACATTGGTTGCCTATGAAATGATCTACTCCATCATTGAGAAGGCTTGTTTAGTAGTGGTATTTTCTTCTTAGAAATTGTGGCATTATATGCTAGCTCATACTACCGGGCTTATTGCAAAAATTGATCCATTGAAGTACTTGTTGAGCAAGGCTACCCTCACGGGTAGATTAGCAAAATGGGTAATGATCCTTAGTGAATTTGACATTGAATATGTGGAAAGAAAATCCATTAAGGGACAGGCAATTGCTGATCAGCTAGTGAAGGCTCCTTTAAAAGATCACCAACCTTTGAGTATTGAGTTTCCAGATGAATCCATCATGCTTCTCACACATCAATCTTGGAGCATGTTCTTTGATGGATCTTTCACTCAACAAGGGTCTGGTGCGGGCATTCTGTTTGTTACACCTCAAAGATACTCATTGCCAAAGGCATATAAAATGTTGTTTCCTTGCACAAACAACATAACTGAATATGAAGCTCTTATTAATGGAATGAAGATAGCCCTTGAATGGCGTGTGGATGAGCTCAAAGTCTTTGGGGATTCTTAGTTAATTATCAATCAAGTCAATGATGTCGACCAAACAAAAGATGACAAGCTAATACCTTACAAAAGAATGGTAGATAATCTCAAGCAATACTTTGCACATATTTCTTTCCAATAGGTTCCAAGGATAGAAAATAAAGTAGCTGATGCTATGGCCACTCTAGGCTCAATGTTACAAATGCTAGAAAATGATTTCAGACATGAGTTCCTGGTGGAGACATTAAACTACCCTGCTTATGATAATCCTAAATCCAGGATGATCTATTCAGTCATTGGACATGATTCATCCCACCGCCACCATATCTTTTCCTACCTTCATGACCAAATCACTCCTAACACTTATACCTAGAATGAGAAGCGTCACCTCATTCATACTGCTTCACGGTATGTTCTCATAGCAAATGACTTGTATAGATGAGGTTTAGATGGTACTCTTCTTAGGTGCTTAGAACCCGATGAGTCCAAACATGCATTGGCTAAGGTACATGAAGGTATTTGTGGATCTCATTCTAGTGGTCTGACGTTAGCCCAGAAACTTATTAGAGCTGGATATTACTAGCCGGATATGGAAAAAGAAGTTGTTCAATATGCCAAGACTTGCAAGCAATGCCAATTTCATGGAAACTTGATTCATGCTCCTGCTCATGAACTTAGTCCTCTCATTAGTTTCTAACCATTCCAGCAATGGGCCTTCAACATGGTTGGTCAGATACATCCTTCATCTTCTAGGGGGCACAAGTTTATTATTACAGCTACTTATTACTTTACCAAGTGGGTTGAGGCAGTGCCTCTCACTATAGCTGACAGCAAGACCATTGCTATGTTTATATTGAACTATATCATTTGCAGATATGGCATACCCTCATCTATTATCACTGACAATGGGGGACAATTCAAAAATAAAGACCTGACAGACTTATGTACTAAATTCAGAATTATTCAACATTGGTCATCTATCTATTATCCTCAGGGTAATGGACAAGTAGAGGCTTCTAATAAGACAATTCTAAAAATCTTGCATTGAACAATTCATAAATCTAGTAGAGATTGGCATCTCTAGATCAATCCAGCCTTGTGGGCCTACAGGATGAGTATCTGAACACCAATGGGGGCTACTTCTTTTGCCCTAGTTTATGGAGCAGAGGCAGTATTACCTATTGAGGTCAAGATTCTGACATTGTGAATCTCTCTGAGGGGCCTCATCACTGATGAAGATAATAGAATATCCTGGCTTCAAGAGCTTGAGTTACTTGATGAACACCGGAAGGTGGCGTTCGATCATCTTTGAGCATATCAAAAGAGAATGTCAAAAGCCTATAATAAGAAAGTCAGACAAAGAGAATTCCAAGTGGGTGATCTCGTCCTGAGAGAGAACCCCAAAAATCAGCAATAGCGAGTTCAGAAAGGTAAATTTGAACCAAACTGGCTTGGTCCATATGTCATTACTGCAGCATTTGGTTCTGGTGCTTATCGACTCTCCACCACTGAAGGAGAGCAACTCAAAGAGCCTATCAACACTCTCCATTTGAAGAAGTTCTACAGTTGAGACATTCTTGACATGCTCATGTACATACTTATTGTTCCTGAAAAAATCCAAAAAAATGATATATTGCAAAAAATCCTAAAAATTGCAAAATGTCCTAAAAAATGATCATCTTAGTGAAAACCTGGTAAATAGGCGCTTTGATGTATCTATTATCTTGGTGAAAACCTAGTAAACAGGCGCCTTGGTAATAATTAAAAAAATTTGAAAAATTGAAAAAATACAAAAAAAAGTGAAAAGATCAAAAATACAAAAAAAAATGAAATATTCAAAAAAAATTAAAAAAAGAGAAAAGTACAAAAAAAAATTGAAAAAGAAGAAAATGTGCCATTGATGAAAACCTGGTAAACAGGCGTCATGGTAGCAAAAATAAAATCTCTGCCAAGATGGTGAAAACCTGGTAAATAGGTGCTGCTTGTTTCTTGAAGCTACATCTCATCTTAGCATCGCTTGGCTCTTTAGTTTCCCGCTTTAGTCTCTTTGATTTCCTGCTTTAGTTTGCTTTCTTGCTTTCCTGCTTTAGTTTTTTTCCTACTTTTTGTTCATTTCCTGCTTTAGTTTGCTAGCTCATGCTCTTGCCTTCAGTTGTATTCGAGATTTTCCTCGACCCTTCATGGATTGGAACTAGTTCACGCTTGGGGGCATCTTCCTAGTCTAGGGGGCATTGTCCTATCGCTTTTGAAAGTTTTTTTTGTGCATCAATCACTAGTGGTTCTCGTTGTGTCTGCGTGCTGATGCCTAGCTACCTTGTGAGATTTCTCTCCTTGAGGATTTCTCATGTATCGGTCGCTAGTGGTTCTCACTGTGCCTACCTACTGATACCTAGCTTTCATTCGAATCCTCTCTTTTGGGATCTCTTCCTTACATTAGTCACTAGTGGTTCTCACTGCGTCTACCTACTGATGTTTCACTCATGTTTTATTCTCTCTTTTGAGAATCTTCCTTGTACCGATCACCAGTGGTTCTCACTATGTTCGCCTGCTGATACTTGGTTCGCACTTCGATATCTTCTTGAGACTTTGTCTCTCGCGATGGTCACCAGTGGTTCTCACTGTGTCTACCTGCTGTCGCTATCCCATCTGGACTTTGAATGTTGTTCACTTCCGATTCGACTTCAATCCACTTGAACACAAAAGTAAACTAAAATAGAAAATTGATTTTGTGTTCCTTTGAAGCATGCTGAACTTTTTTCCTTTGTTTGTTTGTTTTTTTTCTTTATCATTTCTCCTCGAGCGAATCTAAGATGTCTTTCTTGACTGAGAAACATGAAGATTGGGGGCATGATCTTTTCTATGCTTTCTGTTTGCTAGTTTAGTTCCAATGATCCAAAGAATCTATCTAAGAGGGGTGTCTATCTGTAAGAGCCTTCATCTCATATTGGATGGCCATGCAAACCTTGACTCCTTTTATATGGATGCTTTGGTGAGGTTGGTTCTTCTCCTTATTTTTTTTGAGTGACTTCTTTCTACTACAAGTGAAATTGCTAGTGCTCGTCCTGCTAAGTGAATGTAAGGGTCATTGCGAGCACTCTTTGGAAAAAGAAGGAACTCTCACATGTCTGGTGTGTTTGTTTGCAAGAAACATTCAATTCATTCTATAAATTGTGCTTTGATGCTTATGTTAACTTTCTAAATCAAAAGGAATAGGTGTTCGGGTCATTCTAGCTTCTTGTGCCTTAATGCTTACACCTCATTCCGTAAAATCTAAGACTTATGTCATATTCATATTCTCATGATTGTAATGTTAGTGAGGATTGTATGGCATCTTGCAATCATCCTGTGCCTAAATGAACTTGATGATGATAAATATAGTGAGTCCAACAACCAAGTCCTAGGGTTTGCATTTTCATTCTAGGCTTGCATTTTAGTTTAGGCTTGCATTTGCATGTTAAGCTTGGATTTCAGAGGATATCTTGTTACTCTCTTGATTGCTTTCTCTTCATCAAAGGTTCTCATCTTTTTGTCTAGGTTTCATCATGATTGCACAAATTTTCGGGATCGAAATTGAAATCTGACATCCCTAGATAGCTTGAAATTGTGTTTTAAATTCTGGGACCATTTGGGATCAGATGCTTGTGCAGTCAGCCTTCTGGCGTCATCTTCCTGCCAGACCCTCATCTTTGCATCATGTTCTCAAGATCTTTTCTCTTTTCATCAAAGTCAACTCTATTCAAATTTGGTCAACCATGGTCAACTATGGTCAAACTTGGACAACAGGACCTCTGCATTGCTCTGATTTGCTTCTGCAGCTTCTCCAATCTAGTCTAATTGCTTATGCTCTACAACCTCTTGTTGTCAATCATCTCTCTTATGTCATCTTTCAATTTTTCTCTCGAGGGGGAAGGATGATTGCATCATTTGAATCTCATCGAAACAATTCTTGAATTAGTCTGATCTGAATCATCAGTTCTCATTGCTAGGGGCATCTCGGTGCCTCGCATCTTGCTATCTTGTCATCTATCTTTTAGGTATCTGAGCAATCTAACTCAGATCCTTGAGGATCAAGCTTCATTCTGGAGATGGTTCTCAAAATCTTTTAGGTATTGGGGCAATCTAACCCTAATTCCTAGGAGTCAAGCTTTGTTCTAGAGATGGGTCTCAAAATCTCTCTTAGACCATTATCTGGGCAATCTAACCTAGGTCTCGGAGGGCTAAGCTTCATATTGGGGAAATCTAACCCTGATTCTGGAGACAGTCCTAAGTTTGCATATCAATCTCATTCTGGGCATTGGGGCAACCTAACCCTGATTCTCATCGTCTCTCAAGACCGTTGTCTTTGCAATCTAACTTAGACTTTAGAAAATCATGCTTTGATCTGCTCGGTGTATTGGCAACCTAACCAAGACTTCTAAATTTCTCATCATCTATCACTTCAGACTATTCTTTGAATCAACGCGTTGTTCACACATCAATTCAAAGAGGGGAAAATGTAATACCCTAAAATTGGCACCTAATAAATTTGATTAATTTTGGTGCATTTATCTTCAATTTTACATCTCCAAAGTCTTAGTTTCCTAGGCAATTTTCTCTCTCCTACCTGACTTAATTTGACTTGATGTCAATTACAAAGACCATAAATTGTATTAATTAAATATCAAAATTAATTCCTAAAGTCCTTGACTTTAATTAGCTAAATTACCCCTATGATAATTTAATTTAATCCTAAAGTCTTAAGTGCTTAGAATTAAATTAAATCCACCCCATTTGGCTAATTACCCATAAAAAGGAATTAATAATTGCTTGATATTTGAATGGACACACCTTTTTGAATTAATAATTCAAGATATTCGAAAGGCCACCTGTGTGGCATTTTCCATTCTTTTTATTAAGTAATTCTTGCATTTTTGTCTCAAATGGAAATGAAGGGTCAGGAGTTTCAAATCAAGAAACTCTTCATTCCTCTTCTAGCTTTTCTATTTAATGGACCTCTTTTTCTCATTCAAAGGAGGCAAATTTTGAGAGCATCTACACAATAGGCAATTTTAGTCTCATTTAATTCATTGTTTCCAAAGATTTTTATTGCATTAATTAGATTAATATCTCATCATTAGTATAATCTTGCATCTCATCTTAGATTAAATTTGCTTAATTATTCTTAGACTAATATCATATTTGTTTCAAGTTCTTAGAATAATTTTCATATTTCTTTCAAGCTATTTAGAATAGTATCATATTTCTTTCAAAGTATCTTAGATTAAATTGCATTCATTTAGTTCAATTTCAGTTTGCTCATCTTCATAGCTCTTGGAAAATCCTCCATTGTAGAATTGGTCTTATGGTTGTTGGCTCTCCAATCTGAGAGTAATTAAACACCCCACCTACATAGGAGGCAACAAGTCGCTTCACAATGAATTTCAGATTGAGTAATTCATACTCTCTCTTGTAATTCTATCATGTGAGTAATGACTATGTTGCATTTGTGCCTGATTTAGAGGTCCACATTCAGAAACACACAGTCAATGGCGTTGGAATCTTGATTCAGATACCTAACTCCTTAAATAATTTTAGGAAGGTTAGGAATCCTTATAATTGGTTAGGAAAGGACTTTTCAACAAAATGCATATCCAATGAATAGAGTTATCCTTATCACCCTATTTCACCCTTCAGAAGGAGAAAGCTGATACAGGGGGGCATAAGGGGCTTTATGAACTTCTCAATTGTCATATAGTAAGCTCTAGGTGATTTATGGATTTTCATTAACCTTGTGTGTTGGAGGTTCTAACAATTTTCTATAGGATCTCTACATTGAGGACTTGGCTATATCCTTTTTATTTACTATGATGTTTTCTTTCTTTAGCTTGCATATTCATGGAGTGTCATATCTAAGATAAAGTGGGGGATAAATGTATCACCTTAAAATAGAATCACTTCCATCTTGATAGTTTATCACCCTCTTTTAGTACATTTATCATGATAGACTTGCATTTAGGATGCATTTTGCACTTGATTCCTTCATTCAAGGTGAAATTAGGGTTAGGATCGCAAGGATTCTCCCTAATTTACCTCTTCCATGGCTCTATTTTATAGGTAGGAATTAGAAATATGTCCTCCTGGCCTTCATCATAATCATCATAGGATTTTGTGCCTATCCCTGGCACTCTGCCCTATTTTGACATCATTTCTAGGTCTTTGGGCATCCCCAAGACCTCCTGTTTCTGATTTCAGTAGGATTTGGACCCCTGGGTCATGGATGAAGTCATCCTTGAACTAGGTCAGATACAAGGTCCTCTTTTACCTCATTTGGGATTTTATTCCCCTTTTCAAAATTTGGTCCAGGAGGGCCCCGAAATCAGTGTCGGGCCTTCGGATCCCGATACGGAAGGGTTTTAATTTGAAATTCATTTAATTATTTTCCCTCCTTAGTTGGTTATTGTGATTGGACCATAATTTGAGGTGAAATTTGAATTATGGGTCCTCACATTACTCTAGGAGCCTCACCTTGAAATCTCTATATAAAGACTCTCATTTGCCTTCATTTAGACACAATGCAATCACATCACAACAAGATCAAGCAATTTCATGATCTAGACATCAAGTGGAGAGATAATTGATGCAAGAAAGCAATCAATGGTGGAATGGAGATGCAATATTGCAAGATGATGATATATAATATCAAGCCATTGTTGATATCAAGCATTTTTGTGAGCACACCATTGTGAACATCTATTTGGAGAAAGAGAGATCATTTCTTCCTTGATCCACCATTATCAACATCCAAGCATTCAAAGATATAATCATGGGGTATGAATTATAGATTATGAGTTTGGTAGGAGTACTTTAGCCTTGGGGGCTTGATATCTATAGTCATTGTTTCTAGAATTGGAGTGCAGATCTAAATACCCTTTTTGGCGAACTTCCAAGATCCACAAATAGATTTTCCATCGGAGTTGTTTTGGGTCAAGGATGACCTACAGTGGGGGGTAGGATCCTGCCCTAGGGTAAGACCTTGCCCCACTATCTGGGTCAAGGACTACCTCCTTCCAAAAAGACAAAAAAATTTTGGGTTTTCTCTGTTACAATTTTCTGGTTGCAAAATTTCTAGAGACAAAACGCAAGCATCAAAAAATAGGTATTTCCATACTTGTTCCATTATGAGGTATGTACTTTATCTTGATTTATTTCCAAGCATTTCCATATTTACTTTACTTATCCAATTCCAATTCAAAACATTACAAATGAATAGTGAGGAATGTTAGATGCATTGTTGATAGCTTCCATTTTTCACCTATTCAATATATATACACACACACACACACACACACTTCATTAGGATATTTGTGTTCTCATAAAAGATGATTATTCTAAATGATTAGATTATTGGAAAATGATAGACTTTTAATAACAATATTGATTTTAGCATTGAAGTTATTGATTTATAGCAAGATTGATTTCCCTAGAGGAAGAACATGTTTTGTATATGTATTATGATTGCGATCGTATGTTAATTTATTTGAATAATATTTTAATTTCATATCTCTGAGATGTAAATAGCATATTTACCCTGAGTGTTTTCTATTTCTTATAATGTATTGATGGGGCATTAGATGACCTAGGGAAAATAAAGAGGTTGGGTATAGGTCTTATGATCATGTTTTCTATTTTTATGATATGGCATGAGTGTGTTGTGCTTTATTACCCTAATTGACCATATAGGCTCATGTTGTATTGAATTTTGTGAATTGGTATCTGTAGTCATTCTGAATTGGTTTTCTACTTAATGATGTCATTTTCATTTGAGTCAAATATGGATGTAATTAGTCTTTTTTATTTAAATTCAGTTTAGTCTTTTATTACCCTATGTGGTAGATTTAAGGGGTTAGATTGTCAACCAATGGGAATATAATTCCAGAGGTGGGAATTGGTTGTTTTATTTATCATGGTTGTTTGCCTTGTATGCTTTGTTGTATTTGATTGATTCAACCCAACCTTATGTGAAGTATGTTCTATGATCCTCTTCTATGATGTTTTTATATAATTGAGTTTTGCTTCATATTCTATATATGGGAATATGGTGTTGAATTTTTATGTCCTATCCATGGGATCAGGAGTATATTCTTTTGTGAACACTTGGAGAGTGTTCTATGATGTTACAATTAGAGACTTGTTGCATGTTCTTGTTGTTATGTGGAACAGTCCTGAGGTACATTATTATTATCTTGTGATGTTTTCTGGTATCTTTGAGCCTAGGGTAGGTTACCTAGATGTGTAGTAGGGGGTGGCTTGCAATATCTCCCTTTGATATCTCACTAGCTGACCTAGCTCATGGTATAGCTGGGCTAACATGATGTGACCCCATTAGAACATGGTCCTCTCCCTCTCCATCCTCTGTATAAGATGTATAAGAGGTGTACAAAATATGGTACCCTTTGCGTTGGGTAACACAACCAAGGATACTATGAAAAGCATCACCCTCTATACTAAATGTGTAGGGCCTGACAATATGGATGATAATAGCACCTGATATAATCGGGTCCACATCTGTGGAACCTGTCCTATGCAATACTCCTTATCTGCATTGATCTCCTCAAAAACTCACTATTATCTAGGTCTGGCAGTCTGACCTCAGACTGGAAGCCGCAACATCCTGTAGACATCATCTAATGTCATTGTGATCTCTCCAGAGAAAAGATGGAAGGAGCATGTATCCTCATCCCACCTCTCTATTAGAGCCGATAGCATGGCTCAGTGTAGTCTGATCTATGGTAAGACTGACATCCAATATAGTCCCACATCTCTCATTAACTACATCTCATCATCATCAAGCTCATATAACCTATCTCTGACCATGCCTAGAAACTCTCCAAAGGGATGCTCTTAGAGACGGACCACGTCCTGCAAGCACAAACAAACATCATATCAGCCATCTACATCAACAAATCTGCAAATCTAACTTGACTAGGTCAAGGTCGACCTTAGTTAGGTTAGGGATGACCTTACTGGGTCAAGGTTGACTTTACTGGGTCAAGGATGACCTTGTTGGGTCAAGGTTGACCTCATCCCAGAACAGGTGGAGACCTTCCAGTCAATGTCAACTTTCTTGGGTCAAAGTTGACATAGATGGGTCAAGGTCAACCTATAAGGGATAGGGTCGACCTTGGCTACAAAAAAATAGGAATTTGGAAAATACAAAAGCATACAACAAAAAACTCACCTTAGGAAGTGACTATCTATTAGCCAGACTGTGCCTCTGAAGCTCCATACACGTCACTCGAAGTTCTTCTCTCCTCGGCATCTTGCTTCCTCTTTTTGAATATGAAAATGGTAAGAATGAGTAAGTATCTCTTCCTTTTCCTTATTTATAGTTCAAATTAGGGTTTCTTTTAGGGTTTACTCATGGTTAACTCAGATTTCCCTTCCTATGCATTTAGATAGACATCCACTATTTTCATCATAACTTGAGTTCGGTAACTCTATTTTCAGTGTCGTCAGCGGCATTGGAATCATGATTCAAATACCTAACTCCTTGAATAATTTTAGGAAGGTTATGAATCCATCTAATTGGTTTAGGAAAGGACTTTTTAACAAATTGCATATCCAGTGAATAGAGTTATCCTTATCACCTTGTTTCACACTTCGAAAGTAGAAAGCCGAAACAGGGGGCATAAGGGGATTTATACACTTCTCAATTGTCATATAGTAAGATCTAGGTGATTTATGGATTTTCATTAACCTTGTGTGTTGCAGGTTCTAATAATTTTCTGTAGGATCTCTACATTAAGGACTTGGCTATATCCTTTTTATTTACTATGATGTTTTCTTTCTTTAGCTTGCATATTCACATAGTGTCATATCTAAGATAAAGTGGGGGATAAATGTATCATCTTAAAATGGAAGAACTTCCATATTGATAGGTTTATCACCCTCTTTTAGTACATTTATCATGATAAACTTGCATTTAGGATGCATTTTTCACTTGATTCCTTCATTCAAGGTGAAATTAGGGTTAGGATCGCAAGGATTCTCCCTAATTTACCTCTTCCATGGCTCTATTTTCTAGGTAGGAATTATAAATAGGTCCTCTTGGCCTTCATCATAATCATCATAGGATTTTTTGCCTCTCCCTGGCACTCTACCCTATTGTGACATCATTTCTAGGTCTCTGGGCATCCTTGGGACCTCCTGTTTATGATTCTGGCAGGATCTGGACCCCTAGGTCAAGGATGAGGTCACCCCTAACCTAGGTTGGGGTCTAGGTCATCATTGACATAGGTCACAAATGAGGTTATCTTTGACCTCCTTCAAAATTTGATTCCCCTTTTCAAAATTTGGTCCCGGAGGGCCCCAAAATCAATGTCAAACCTTCGGATCCCAATGCGGAAGGGTTTTAATTTGAAATTCATTTAATTATTTTCCCTCCTTAGTGGTTATTGTGATTGGACCATAATTCGAGGTGAAATTTGAATTATGGGTCCTCACATTACTCTAAGAGCCTCACCTTGAAACCTCTATATAAAGACTCTCATTTGCATTCATTTAGACACAATACAATCACATCACAACAAGATCAAGCAATTTCATGATCTAGACATCAAGTGGAGAGATAATTGATGCAAGAAAGCAATAAATGGTGGAATGGAGATGCAATATTGCAAGAGGATGATATAGAATATCAAGCCATTATTGATATCAAACATTTTTGTGAGCACACCATTGTGAACATCTATTTGGAGCAAGAGAGATCATTTATTCCTTGATCCACCATTATCAACATCCAAGCATTCAAAGATACAATCATGGGGTAGAAATTATGGATTATGAGTTTGGTAGGAGTACTTTATCCTTGGGGGCTTGATATCTATAGTTGTTGATTCTAGAATTGGAGTGCATATTTGAATACCCTTTTCGGTGAACTTCTGAGATCCGTGAATAGATTTTTCGTCGAAGCTATTTTGGATCAAGGATGAGCTGCAGTGGGGGGTAGGATCCTACCTCAAGGTAAGACATCACCCCTCTATCTAGGTCAAGGACTACCTGCTTCTAGAAAGATAAAAAAAATTTGGGTTTTCTCTGTTATAATTTTCTGTTTCCGAATTTGGTTGCAGAATTTCTAGAGACAGCACACAGGCATCAGAAAATAGGTATTTCCATATTTGTTCCATTATGAGGTATGTACTTCATCTTGATTGATTTACAAGCATTTCTAGATTTACTTTACTTATCCAACTCCAATTCAAAACATTACAAATGAATAGTGAGGAATGTTAGATGCATTGTTGATAGCTTCCATTTTTCACCTATTCAATATATATATATACTTCATTAGGATATTTGTGTTCTCATAAAAGATAATTATTCTAAATGATTAGGTTATTGGAAAATGATGGACTTTTAATAACAATATTGATTTTAGCATTGAAGTTATTGATTTATAGAAAGATTGATTTGCCTAGAGGAAGAACATGTTCTGTATATGTATTATGATTGCGATCATATGTTAATTTATTTGCATAATGTTTTAATTTCATATATGTAAGATGTAAATAGCATATTTACCCTGAGTATTTTCTATTTCTTATAATGTATTGATGGGGCATTAGACGACCTAGAAAAAATACAGAGGCTGGGTATAGGTCTTATGATCATGTTTTCTATTTTTATGATATGGTGTGAGTGTGTTGTGCTTTATTACCCTAATTGACCATATAGGCTCATGTTGTATTGAATTTTATGAATTGGTATATATAGTCATTCTAAATTGGTTTTCTACTTAATGATGTCATTTTCATTTGAGTCAAATATGGATGTAATTAGTCTTTTTTATTTAAATTCAGTTTAGTCTTTTATTACCCTATGTGGTAGATTTAAGGGGTTAGATTGTCAACCAATGGGAATATAATTCCAGAGGTAGGAATTGGTTGTTTTATTTATCATGGTTGTTTGCCTTGTATTCTTTGTTGTAGTCAATTGATTCGACCCAACCTTATGTGAAGTATGTTCTATGATCCTCTTCTGTGATGTTTATATATAATTGAGTTTTGCTTCATATTCTATATAGGAGAATATGGTGTTGAATTTTTATGTCATATCCATGGGATCAGGAGTATATTCTTTTGTGAACACTTGGAGATTGTTTTGTGATGTTATGGTTAGAGACTTGTTGCATGTTCCTGTTGTTATGTGGAATAGTCCTGAGGGACATTATTATTATCTTGTGATGTTATGTGGGATCTTTGAGCCTAGGGTAGGTTACCTAGATGTGTAGTAGGGGGTGGCTTGCAATAAGCGTCGGGGCCCAAAAGTGGCTGCCAAGATCACTTATTGTAAGTATTATTAATCAAGTGAAAATTTAATATATCATTAGGCGTATTAAAATAAACTTAATAAGATGTGGTTCCTCACCCATGCTTGAGTGCTAGTATAGACTAAGATGGAGGATGAGATGATGCTTGATGCCTTGAGAGGTGTGTGTCTAGCATAGTTAATGGCTTTGTCTCTATGAGAAGTCATTGATACCGTGTATGGTCACTTGAGTGTCGAGGTCTTAGAGAGGTTACCAAGATGAAACTTAAGGGTTAGACGTACATGATGACACCTTCCTATACACAGTCTAGTTATCCTACATGTGTCAGTTACCTCTGGTATAGTGAGTCTTACCTATCACTATCTTTTGTACACCTTTAGTTAGAGAGCTTTCAGGATCCCCTTGCTTTGCGGTTATATATCTTCCTCGGTTTTGGTTATCTGAGTGGGGTCTGTTGTTATCTCCTCAGCATGATGTGGTAGACCCTTGTGGATCTACATGGATGGGTGGTAGTGATTCTTTACCATTTGAGATTCGACGTCCTAGTTCCAGTGCTTGACGATGCTTTTGCATATGGATTATTTATGATTCTTCATTGGTGGATTATTCTTATATTCATTCATTGTAATCTTGTATTAGAGTATCGCATGTGATACCTAATCTAGATATTGTATCTATTATTATTAGAGTGATTACTACATACCCTATGACATGTGAAATGGATGTGGGTTTTATTTAGATTTCATGAATGTCCATGAGGATTTTAATTATTGATGTATGATGTAATTATAATTTCTATGTTATGGAATCTTTTGTTGATGTTATTTATATGAGTTTTAATCTTAAGTAATTCTACGTCATGGGACCCTCAAGATTTGTAATGTGTTTTGGTTGTTGTGTTAATGTGAGTAAATGGTTATTGCTTTTGCATTAATGTTTATCTTGTATGTAAAATTTAGAAAAAAAAAAATTATTCATCAAACTTAGTAGCATGTTTTAGGTTAATCTCTCTTGGGTTCCCTTGTTGGGTGTTACACACTCCTTATTGTACTTGTTCTTCCATATAGTAGTCTATTCTCCCTTAGATTTGTAAAATATCCAAATAAGTTTTGCAAGAAGGTGGTCATTAAAGCTCCTAATTCTACGCAATCCTAATCCCCCTTTCCTCACCAGTCTACAAACCTTCTCCCAATCTATAAGGGTCATCCTTTTCTTCTTTTCCAAACCAGTCCACAAGAAAGTTTTCTAGATTTTTTCAATAGCCTCACCGTACTTTTTGGGAATTTTGAAGATGTTGAGGACATAAAGAGGTAAGCTTTGCAAAGTAGACCTCAAAACCTGAATCTTACCAGCCTGACTCAATAATGCACCCTTCCAGCTTGCCAATTTACTATAAATTTGTTAACCAAAGAGCTCCAAAAAGAGTCATGGGGCTCTAAACAAATAGGGAGAGCTAAATAGGTACTAGGTAAAGACTCCATCTCACACCCAAAATTCTTCTTAATTTTCACTTGTCTTTCTTCAGGGACATTGAAAAAGAACATATAACTTTTCCCCCAATTAATGAGCTATCCAAAAGCTATCCCATAGTTGTCCAAGGCCTTCTTTATTTTTTGGCATTTTTAACAGAGGCTTCCCCCATCACCATAGAGTCATCAAAAAATTTATAGTGTGAACATACCTGATTAGCCGATGAAGGATACTGACCCTTAAACTTCCATTTCTGAACCATTTTCTCAATGAATCTTCCTAGACATTCAGCCATGATAACAAAGAGGACAGGAGATAAGGGGTCACCCTGCCTCAATCCTAATATAGAGGATTTAAAAAAAGGGGTAGGAGATCCATTAACCAAAACATAAAAAGTAGGTGAGGAAATGAGTTGAAGAATAAGATCTATATTTCTATTATTAAAACCAAAGGCTTGAAGCACATTTTTCAAAAAAACCCAGTCCACCCTGTCATAAGCTTTGGGAAAATCCAATTTCAAAATAAATCCTTCTTTTTTGGACATGACAAGAGAATGAACATTTTCATGAACAAAAATTATGGAATCTAGAATTTGCCTACCAGGGACAAATCCATTCTACTGCCAAGAAATAAGAGAAGGCAAGATAGAAAGGATCCTTGTGGTCAACACTTTTGATATAATCTTATAGACAGAGTTACATAAACTTATTGGTCTGAACTGGTCTATTTTTTCAATTCCTTGTTTCTTAGGGATAAGAGAAATGAAAGTGCCATTAAATTCTTTCAAAATTTTCTTGGAATTGAAAAATTCCTTTACAACATTGGTGACATCATTCTTAATGACATGCCAGAACATTTGGAAGAAAAACAAGGGAAACTTTATGGGCTAGGGGGGCTTTGTCCCCTTCAAAAGAAAATACAACCCTTTTGATTTTGGCATTAGAGGTATAGCTATGAGAAGAGCATTTTGATCCTCATTTAGGATAGAGGGAATACAATCCAATAAATCCCTTTGAGCTTCCTTAGCCAAGTATTGTTATTTATGATTTTGATTAGATTATTTATAAAGTTTTGACGATGAAGATTCTTGTGAGAAAGGTACTAAAAATAGATTCAAATAAGTAGAGTAGGGATATACACTTGCTTGCATAATAGGATTTTGGTAGGCACTTACTAGGTATGATTGACACCATACATTAGAAAACACTTTGGTCATCATAGGGGTTCATTTGCTTCTACCTAGTTATCATCTATATTTGTAACAACTAAAAGGGATCTAGTGTGGGAGCTACAAACCTTCAATTGTCACATGTATGTAGCAACATAGATCCTTTAAATACAATATAAATATAAACTGATAAGTATACATCAAACACTATAACTAGGTTTATAGAAAATGGAAATGAGAAATGTGATAATAAATGAGTGAAGAGGTTTCCACACAAAATAGTTATGCTACTATTTATGGATAAAATAGTAAAATTTACTACAAATTTACATTTTTTCCATAGATCATTATTCTCATATAGAAATCTAAAAGGTTGACACATCATGGATGTCATGATCATGACTCACAATTTGAAATGCATGCATGAATGTTACAAAATTGGCCAGAAATGTTCATAAAATAGATTTAGTCAAAGAACAACTTGGGCCTACAACTCTCATAATATGCACCTTCTTTTGTCTTCTCACCGAATAGACCATATCCTCAAAAGCTAAAAACAAGCTATAATTAGGAATTCAAGCATTAGTTGTGCATGGTTATGGGTTTATACACATGATTTTTTATGGCAAGACACCAATTGCAAAGATATAGAACTTTGATAAATTTTCAAATAATGTATTTGAAAACACTTATGAAGAATAAATAATTATAATAATATGGAAAAGTAACAAAGAAAATGTTAACTGTGAGTAATGACAAATAGCTTAAAGTGGGTAAATTTCAGTATAAAATACCTGTTTGGGCAAATTACAAAGTTAAAAATCCAAAATTTTCACGATCAAGTTAAAGATTCTTAAGTGGATGATCTCCAGTAGAGTATCCCACTCCCCTTCCTTCCCAAGTGGATGATCTCCTTCAAAATGTACCACTAATGGTGTCTCCCAATGAGAATATCAAACTGATGGCCCCTTTCACCTTTCAAGAACTTAGAGAGGTAGTATTCTCATTTCCTCCAGAAAAAGCCCCAGGACCAGATGGCTTTACAGTGCTCTTCTTTCAGAGCTATTGGGAATTTATAGGTTGGGATTTACTAGCAGCTATTGAAGAATCTAGAAAAAACTATTCTATGCTCAAGTACTTTAATACTACAAATATTGCAATCATTCCAAAAATTAAGGAGCCAAAAACTTTTGCTGATTTCCACCCAATCTCACTATGCAATCTGACATATAAGATTGTCACCAAAGCTATTTACTTATGCCTTCAACATCTTCTTCTGCACATAATTTCTCCTGAACAAGGTGGCTTCATTCCAGGAAAGGAAACAATGGAGGGAGCAATGGTAACTCATGAAGTTCTCCACTCCATTAACATTAATCAATCTTCCAATTTTGTTATCAAGTTAGATATGCAAAAGGCTTATGATAGAGTTTGCTGGACTTTTCTTTTTCAAGTTCTTTAGAAAATGGGTTTTTCCAAAAGTTGGTGTAAGTGGATCAAAGCATGCATCTCGGGGGCTTGGTTTTCAGTTATTATCAATGGATCAACATCAAGTTTCTTTTCTTCTACACAAGGTGTCAGACAAGGAGATCCACTTTCTCCTGCTCTATTCATTATCATGGTTGAAGCATTTAGCAGGAATATTAAGCATCATCATTTAATTAACAAATGGAAAGGAGCAAAAATTGAAGGCATGACAATATCCATTACACATTCGTTGTTTGCAGATGACACATTTCTTTTTGGAGTGTCACGAGTTTTAAAAGCTAAGTAGATTAAGAAAATTCTACAACTATATTCAGATGTCTCAGGGTAGAAAATAAATTCTCAAAAGTCAAAGATCTTTTTATTCAACACTAATAGAGTCATATCAGACAAGATAGTTCAGATTTTAGGTTTTTCTGAGGATTTTTTACCTTCCACTTATCTTGGTATTCCTTTTTTTATGGGATCTAATAAGACAAGCTACTAGAATGGTGTTCTTCAAAGAATTAAGAGTAAAGTTGTGTCCTAGCAAGTAAGATGGCTTTCCTTATTAGGCAAAATCTTACTTATTAAATCAGTACTTTCTACAATTCCAAATTACTACTTGGTTGTCCTGCAAGCCCCCCCGTCAGTCCTATTACAAATTTAGAAACTAATTAGAGGCTTTTAGTGGGCGGGAAATATGACAAATGAAAAGAAAATTCCACTTATCTCTCTTCAAGACATGGCACATATTCCTACACTAGGGGGTGTGGGAGTGCATGACCTATCAAAGAGGAATAATTCTTTTGGTGGCAAGTTGGTTTGGCAAATGTACAGTAAATCACAATCAACATGGTGTCAAATAATGCAACAGAAATACTTAGATAACAATGATCCACATAGAATATTTTCCATGTTAGATCCCCCTAAGGGATCTATTATTTGGGATTGTATGATTTCCTCCAAAGACATTGTCCTCAAGTACATTTCTTGGGAATTAAACTATGGTGATAAGATTAACTTTTGGAGAGACTCTTGGAATGGTCAACCCTCGCTAATCAAATTGCCAAACATTCAAGAAATAGTGACAGCTTCAAAATCAACTTGGGGAAATCTTGTTATTCATTTTATAGATGTAGTCTGTCTTTTTTCAAGGAAAGTATTGTGGAAGGATCCGGATCAACTCCCTTTAGATAACCAAAATAGACAATTTTTTTGAACTATACTTTCAGATAGACTAGCATTTGTCTCCAACCATGAGGATCGATTACTGTGGATACCAGCCAAAAATGGTAAATATTCAATCAAAGAAGGTTACAAACTTCTAAAAAGAGCTACATCGGAGAAAAGTCCATCTCGAGCCTATATGTTTTGTTAGAATAATGTGGTGTTAGCAAAGGTAGGTTGCTTTGCGTGGTTAGCAATTAAGCATAGGATTCTAACAAGTGATCGGTTGGAAAGGTTAAGTATTGCCCCTCCATTTAAGTGTGTATTATGTGATGAAGACTATGAATCATTTGATCATCTCTTTGTAAGGTGTTAATTTGGATATCAGCGCTAGATGTTTGTTCTCCAAAAATTAAATTACCCCAATCCATTACAAAATAACATTTGGGATATTTTTCAAGCATGGCCAATCCTTTTTCCCGATGCATTCTTTGTGGGAATTTGGAAATGCACTCTAGCATTAGTACTTTGGGCAATTTGGTGGGAAAGAAATAAGAGGATCTTTAGAAAAGAATTCTCATCCCTAGACATGGTGATAGAGGGTATTGAAAAATTGATATCAGAGGTTACTAATGCAAGCGTTAGTAAATGTAAAATCAATCCACTTATCACTACATGGGATAGAGGTATCATTCATGAATGGAAATCATTATTTATTCCATTAGGAACTGGACTCAAGAGAAATCAAACAAAAATAGATAGATCAACAGTGCAATGGCAGCCTCCACAATCAGGATTTGTGAAGCTCAATTTTGATGGGGCATCCAGAGGCAACCCAGGTAAATCAGGTTTAGGTGCATGTTTAAGAGATTTTAAAGGTAATGTGCTTGTAATTACAATGGCCCCTTTACCAATAGGAACTAACAATATAGCAGAGGCTCAAGCTCTACTCTCAGGATTAATTCTTGCAAAGAAAGGGGAATATCAATGCGTCCAGATTAAAGGTGATTCTCAAGTAATAGTGAATGCATGTATCAAGAGACAAACGTCTTCATGGCAGCTTCAATATATTATACAAAAAATTTGGATTTTAATTGACCAAACTTCTGAAGTGACTATATCGCACACACTTAGAGAAGGGAATAAAGTCACAGATTGTCTATCCAATCTAGGCTGCAATGGAATCACTAATTTCACATTGCAACCAGAAATAATCATTGAGCAGTACAAATATCTGCATATGTTGATTACCCATGAGTTAGTGGATTGTCAGGGTTAATCATAAATTATTACCCCAATTGGATTCATTACCAATGCATAGGGAGAGGCGAATGAATTTCATGTCAATTTAGTCTCAGCCGCCAAGTTTCAAGACAAATGATGTCAACTAGATATAGAAAACTCCCTAAAGTGGTTGCGTGGTGTATCTAGCATGATGTGAGATCAATAAGGAGATTGGTTAGTTTCATCTATCACATGGTGTTTAGTCCTTCAAATTTTCTACATGTATCTACATGTGCTTGATAATCATTATACATGCCTCGATATTATGAAGCCCTCTTTTAAGATGCACTTATAACAAGAGAGATTGGCTTATCTTCTCATTCATTCTAACAGATTTGAGTGAGTTCAGCTTTTCCCTGTCTAAAAATGTCAATGTCTTTGGAGTCTTGTGTCAAGTGTGACTCCTGCAATCAATTTCATAGGAACTTGTTGCCTAAAAACTACCAAATTTGGATTACTCTGAATGTGGATGAAATAGTTTTGCCCCTGCAAATTGATGAAATGGTCATGGATGTGATGTTTTCTACTAATTCTCCTACTATTCACCATAGTATTCGATAGGTAATTGGGGAAGAAGTCCTTTCCCCTTCAACTTGACATTTTCTATTTCCATCAAACGTAGTGTCTATCTTCTTCTTGAATGCCATGGATTTATTATAGTCGGTCCTTCTGCTAGAAATCTTGGTGAGGAAGGTTGTCCTCCCACAGTTTTGGAATGAAAATAAACTTAGACAGGCTATGCAACAGTATGATTTGTGGGCTAGACATGCATTAGTTGGTGGGTTTTTTCAAAGGTCTCAATTATTATGAAGGCATGAGTTCATGGTTATGTATGATGCTCTTCAAAAGTCATTTGAGAAACAGAACCCTCGCATCATGAAATTGGCTCTTCAAACTACGGCTAGGGCTCTGGGATATCAACTTGAAGAAAGAGTGAAGCGTACTGGTTACACTATCTTGGATATGCTAAGTCTTTCCAATGTGGACTATGCATTAAAGAGTTACGAGGGGTTGTCTTCAGGGGTTTCTCTTTGGGGGTAATCTTCGAGTCAGGTTTTGGCACATGGCATGCAAGATGTTAATGATATAGCTGCTCAGGTGAACGAACTCAAAGTAATGACTTTTCCAGGGAAGGTAGCAGATGTTGTAGGATGGAAAATGCCTTACTCGGGTGTGCAAATTCATCATTGGGAGCAAGAGGTAACCGCTCAGTCTCCTTTTGAATTGGGCCTAGATAGCAGGTCAGGGTGGGAGGCATTTCCCCACAACCAATCATCCATTGGCTGGGAGTGTACGTCAGGAGATCTGGTGGTGGCACATGGGGAGGAATGTGCAAAAATAGAGGAATAATAATGGTCATGCATACATTTTTTGATATTTTGAATTATGATTAAATATTGTCAAAATCTAATGAATTTGTATTTAATTGCTCAAAATTTTGTAAATATGGGACGAAGGATAATCTCTGAATTGTAATGTTGAGCAATTCATTGTCAATATAAATAGTTGTAAATATCGATGATCTTTTTATATGAGCAACGATGCCGGGTTTTCTTACTGATTCTTTCCTGGTTGAGCTTTTTTGAATCGACTTTTTAAAAAAATAATAATATATATAGTGGTTTGCCCACTTTTGTCAAAAAAAAAAGTTAAAGATTCTTAAAAGCAGTAGATTTAAATTGTTTTCCTTTTTCCCAAATGAATATCAACTTGTACCATTTGAATTATCTTCTAAATCATTGACATGGCCCCACTCATTGCAACTTCTACTCTTATAGGTCCCTCCTAAAAAATGAAAATTCAACAAGAAACAAAAATTTACAAAGATTAGAATGGAAAAACAAGAAATTTAACATATGAAACATTTGATAAAATTTTGCATTTAGTAAACAACTCACCAATATCTTTCTTTCCTAATAAAAGAAATTGCATATTTATTGATGTCCTCACATCACTGAAATTAGCATGCTAGACATTTCAATTTTCAAGAGATAAACATAATGTACTCCATTACACATATTTTAAATGAAAAGTTCTAGGATGTCAACTTGGACTCAAAATGACAATAGGCTCACCTCTCAAATATGTTACTAATATAAGGCATCAAGGATATAAATCTAAATTAAATAAGTTTATCCTACTCATCAAGTTCAAGGCCTGTGCATTAATAAAAAATGTGGAAAACAAAGAGTTATATATGCTTGATGTGAATTAAGATAATAGAATTAGCATAAGAATTATATGAGATAGTAAAGATTGATTGTGATTTCTTCTCTCCTATTTTTAGTTGATCAAAACATCTTTCCATTAACTTGAAGTGATACTTACCTTTTTTTTCCTTGTTCTCCGCCTCCTCCTACATCTTTTCATTTTATACGTAGATTTCCTAAAAATAATTTAAAAACATATCTATTTCTAATGCTTTCCTAATATATTGATTTAGTTTGTGAATATGTAAAACTTTAAGTCAAAAAGAATGTAGTGGAAAATAATCTAGAGGCTCATTGTTTTTTGTTATATACAAACTACAAGGTTATTGCATTTCACAAAAGATTATCATTTGAGCATGATAGATAATTCATCCTGAGCTGTAGTCCATGGTCATTTCATTTCTTGTTGATGGTGGCTAGTGTGTTGTTATGTGTGTGAGTTAATCCAATGGTCAATCCTGAACTTGGGTGGCTAATAAGTGTGGGTTGCATTTTGAGCTTTGAGTCTCACAACTCAAAAGAAAAATTAAAAATAGAGAATTGTTCTTTCCTCTTTAACTCAATAATATTGTCTATTTACCATTCAAAGCCAACATATCATAATCACATCCTTGTCTTTGGATGCTCCCCAGAATATGACTATATAGAGAGAGCCAATTTATGACATAATAAGCAGGGACTAGCAAGACTAGCATTTGATTCCCAAGCCTAAACAATTCAAAATTAAAAAAGATAAAAAAATATGTAGGCTCTTGTTGTACATATGATAAAAAAATAGGAGTGAAATTTATGTTATGAGGAATGAGAATATGGGCATTTTTTAGTTTGTTTGGAATCTATTGAAATTGTGCATTGGGACGCTGCAACTTAACAAATTTTGGAAAACAAACATGCCTTGAGCCAAAAACACAAGGAGGATCCCTGAAATTGGTCATTTGGACTGCAACATATTCCTTGTGATAAGAAATAAGCAATGCCTGCCTTAGTTTTTTTTACAATGCTTGGCATGAAGTTGACATTTTTCTTAACTAGTCTGGTTTAAAAATTATCCTACTGCTTTAGTTGGTGAATGCTAGTCCATTTTCAGCAAGCATGTAAGGGCCCATTTGGTACATGGGATATGGGCCCTAATTCTAGAATATCATTTTCCGATTATTGTCTTCCATGTTTGTGTCCATCTAAATAAGTTGGAATTGGAATTACGGAATTCCAATTTTGCCCACAAAATGGGCATTCCGTCTTCCACTTGAAAAGGTAGAATTAGATATCCAGGCTCTAATGCCACTTTTTAAATCCCCATTTTATTTACTGTCAGGTCCGCTTGTTGTTTATAATATTTGACATCCGCATTTTTTGTTCATTTTCTTCGCTAAAATTTTTGTTAATTTTTGTTCGCCGTTTTCACCATTCACAAATCAGCTACTCTACGGCACAGAATTCCTATAGCTATAAATGGCAAGGCTATGGGAAACACAAGAAACATCGAAGGAACCTATGGGCCTGTGGTGAATCATAAAATATAATCATGACCATGGGTGGAAAATCCTCAATCATCGCTGTTTGCATTATACAAACACAGTCAAAAAGGGTAGTGAAATGCATAGGTTCATGATTCATGAGGTGTAATGGACAGAGACTATCCTATCCCGATCAGTGTGAAGATGGACTGTGAAACCTGCAAAGCCAGGCTATGATAATGTATGTTGTTACAGGCTATGATAAGCCATATGGTGTATGCCAGGATCCTCGCTTCATCGGAGGAGATGGCATCATGTTCTATTTTCACAGCAAGAAAGAGAAGGATTTCTGTTTGGTATCAAACTCAGAGTTGCACATCAATGCTCACTTCATGGGAAAGAGAGGAGAGGGGCTCTGAGCCCCGATTGCTACAATGACAACCAGAACAAAGTGGAATGTGACGTCAACAAGGATCTTCTTAGTCATCTTCCAGGTGCACCAAACGCTCCAACACATATTCCAAATATCATTTTGAGGATATGTATCTTCAAGAATTGTAGCATATTCCAGAATTGACTATATCCAGCATTTCGTATGTCATGCACCAAATAGGCCCTTAAGTGATCTTTAATATCACAAAAGTGGTTTTTCACTCTTTAATTTTGGTCATAATGTTTTGTGTACTTTTACTTTTTATAGATATCCTACAAGGGCTCTATTATGGAGTTTATAAAGGATCTTGTGTTTGATCTGGTGTTTTTGGAATCTGACTATGTTGTATATGGGATCGTTTCAACTACACCAAAGTACTAGGATGTTATTTTCAAAGAATGATGGTTTTTGTGTAATTAATAGCATTGATCTATATTTATTTTTCAAGATTTGATGTTAAACTTGGTTGGAAGACAACTAGTATGACTTCTCCATTTTGGTACTTTGAGTTGGCCCGACCTTCAACCAAATATATTTTGCAATAGGTTTTCTGCATAGCTTATCCTTTCCATGCAAGTTAAAGAAGTAAACATGTGACAAATTTTATGTTTCTTTGTTTTGGTAGCATACATTGGTAGAAGCTTTTGAAACATCACCCTTCATGCCTATTAATGAAAGAGGTTTTGAGAATAGTTTTGATGCTGGTAGTAGTTTTGGAAACTACAATTGAAACAATTGCTACATTGTCATTGATGTTAAACCTTAACTGGTAAGACAGTTGCTATCTAGTAGAGTACTATATCTTGATTGATGAAGAGGATTTGAAAAGAGGAGATAACAAGAGGACGGAAGGAAAGGTTGAGTTATGTGATACTTCAATGGGTACTTGATTATTTGGCACAATGAGAAGGTAATGTGTTGTTTATCTTTAACACTAAGTGAAGAAGAAAGACTGGAAGCATAGGATTAACCGAGAAAAATTAAAGAAATTTAGTTTAAGCTGAGTGATGCTAGTGTCGATTGAGCGCCAGTATAAGCTGAGAAAATTTAGTGTCGACAAGCATCAGTAATTGTCCAGTAACATATAATTAACTGAGCAAAGATAATATTTGCTGAGAAGGAAAGTTTTAGCGATGACCGAGATATCTAGTAATGACCAAGGAGATGAACACAATATTGACTGAGTGTCAATAATTTATAGTTTATGAAATAATTGAGAATCCTAGCCTACATAGTTGAATTCTTGGGATATGTAAAACATGATTAAAATTATTAATGAATGATATGGAGAATTGAATGCATGGTAAACCATTTTCTTATGGATTGAAGGAGAAGTTTGAAGATGTATCTAGAAGGAAAAGAAGGAGAATAAAATGGTGGAAGGATTTGATGAATCTGACCTAAACCTAAGATCTACGAAAGAGATTAAGTGGAAAAAGATTAATCTACCTGATCAAGGAGGTATAAGGATGACCTAATTGTGATATTATACAGAGAGTGGAAGAGATTGATGTTATTGACTGATGAATCTAAGCAGAAGGCTAAGGTGAAGCTATGAAGAGTTGAACAGAGTTGTGGTGATTGCTTGAAAAGAATTTTGAGAAGATCAAAGATGGAGATGAAAATGAAGGTCAGTTAGTAAATCAACATATGAGTGAATTGGATCTGTATTTGCAAAGTGAGTTGTATATTTTAGATCAGAACCTACTGTTACTTTCTAACCATTGTATCAGTCAAAATCCTTTAATCAAGGTTGACCTAACTATCATTTTTGTAAACCCTTTAATCAAGGTGACATTCTGATGGAATGTTCTTAATCCCTCTAACAAGGAGAACTTCCCTACATGGCAGAGTTTGATGAAATTGTACCTAGCTAGTATTGGTGATTCAACAAAATAATATGTGGAAAATGATTATGTAACACCTGTTTCACCTTTGACTACCGAGGAGATGAAAGCAAAACAAGAACACGATCAGACAATGTTGGAGATTTCATCTATCCTAAGCTATCCTGAAATTGAAGACATTGAGGACTATACTAATGCAAATCAAATGTGGGACACTCTAGCAACTATCTATGGTGGGGACACAAATGTACTAAGAGCCAAATTTGAAAGTTTGAGAGGTAATTTTGATGAGTTGAAAATGCAAGAAGGTGAAAATGTTGCTCAATATTGTGGCCAAATTAAGGAGGTAGTAAATGCTATTAGAGGAGCTAATGGAAACATTGTTGATGAAACTGTTATCAGTAAAGTGTTGATGAAATTAGAGTGTTTATAATACAAGAATTAAGATGTAATCCTACCAATGTCCTAACTTTGGAAAATCTTGTTGGCAAGCTTACTACTTTTGAGTTGTCTAATTTTGATAATTTCACTATTCACAATATTGAATCTGCATTCAAGTCTCAAATGATTTTTCATAAGCCCAAGAAAGGAAAAGAAAGATGTGTGAGAAGTGATAGTAACAACTATAATGATAGTGATACTTTTGATGATGATCTAGATGATCTTGAGGCACTTATGGCTAGAAGGATACCGAGAGGAAAATGAAAATCCAAAGGCAAAATTCCTATAATCTATTTTTCATGTAACAAAGTTGGCCATATTACAGCAAGATGCCCTAATAGGACTGACAAGGATGAAATAAGGCAAAGCAAGTACAAAGACAAAATAAATGACAGAGATCATAGAAGGTACAAAGGCTACAAAGACAAAGGTAAGAAATCTTGTTATATTGCTAAAGAGGAAACTGATAGTGAAACTGGTGAATCTGATGATTGTGATATAGAAGTTGTTTATGTTTCTATGAAAGATGATTCTAATGAAGATGAGAAAGTTGCACTTATTTCATATGTGAGTAAAGGTGATAAATGGATTATTGATAGTGGTTGGTCACATCACATGACTGATGATAAAAGTAAGTTTGAAACCCTAAATCATTACAAAGTTAGAAGTGTTAAGTTTGGTAATGATACACCATGTGTTGTGAAAGGAAAAGGATCAATAAGATTAACTGATAAGATCAGATGTGATCATGCTTATTGGTTTGAAAGTCTTAACTATAATTTGTTGAGTGTTTCACAGTTGAACAATATTGGTTACCAAATTGAATTTCATCATAGAAAGGCTAAAATATTTGATGCCACTAGTGAACTAATTGGAAGTGGAGAACATACAAGAGGTAATTTGTTCTATCTAGACCTATCTGAAGAAACATGTTTGTTTGCACAATTTATTAAAGTATGGTTATGGCATAAGAGGTTGTGTCATGTGAACTTTGACAATTTGGTGAATATTAGTAAGGTGAAGAAAGTTAGAGGTTTTCCAAGATTGAAGAAACCTGATAATGTAATGTGTAAATAGTGTCAATTGGGAAAAATGACAAAGTCTAGTTTTAAGAGCAAGACACATACTTTTGACAATATTTTAATGGAATTGGTTCATACTGACCTTTGTGGACCTATGAGTGTGCAAAGTTACTATGGTGATAAGTATTTCACTCTATTTGTTGATGACTATTCTAGAATGATGACTGTGATGTTTCTAAAAGAGAGATGTGATGCATTTCAATTATTTAAGTGGTATTTGGAAAATGTTGAAAAAGAAATAGGTAAAAGCTTTAAATGTTTGAGATCTAATAGAGGAGGAGAGTTTATATCAAATGAGTTCAATATATTATGCAATGATAGAGGAATAAAGAGACAAATGTCTACACCTAGGACACCTCCATAGAATGGTATAGCAAAGAGAAGAAACAGATCAATTATGGATTGTGCTAGAACATTGATGATAAAGAAGAATGTTGCACAAAAATACTGGAGAGAAGCTACAAGTATAGTTGTTTATACCTTGAACCAAGTACAAATCAAGAAAGATACAAATGCTACACCTTTTGGCTTATGGTATGGATATGCACCTAATGTGAAATACTTTAAAGTCTTTGGGAACAAATGTTATATATTGAAAGACAATAGGAATGGAAAACATGATGCTAAAAGTGATGAAGGCATATTCTTAGGTTATTCCACTAAGAGAAAAGCTTACAAGTGTTTGAATTCTAACACTAACAAAATTGTGGAAAGTGCAAATGTTAGAGTTGATGAATATGTAGAAAAGAATGAAGTTGAGTGCAAGCAAGACCCTGAAGATTACAGATCTTTTGTATACATGGAAGAAGGAGAGGCTAGTAATGCACCTAAACCAAATGTTGAGAAACAAAATGAACCTACCAAGCCACAACAAGAAAATTTCAAGCATCAGGAGGATACATCCAAGCAATCAGAAGAAGAGACAGAATCTATAAGATGAACCTGAAGATCAAGATCAAGTAGAAAGAAAATATGAACCTACATTCGCACAATATGTAAGAAGACATCATAAGCCTAAACAAATAATTGGAGATCAAGAATCTAGAGTCATGACAAGAAGTAAGTTGAAAGATCAAACATGCTTACTATGTGAATTTGAGCCTAAGATAGTGAAAGATTCTTTAGAGAATTAATATTGGATACAAGCCATGAATGAAGAAAAAGAGCAAATAGAGAAGAACAAAATCTAGACACTAGTGTTGAGACCAAAAGACAAGAATGTTATTGGAACAAAATGGGTATTTAGAAATAAGTTAAATGAACATGGAGAAGTCACTAGGAACAAATCCAAATTGGTATGCAAGGGATATGCATAAGAAGGCATTGACTATGGGGAGACATTTTCCCCAGTTGCAATATTGGAAGGAGTGAGGACTCTACTTGCATATGCAGCTTATAAAGGATTCAAAGTATATCAAATGGATGTCAAATCTGCATTTTTGAATGAAATATTGGAAGAAGAAGTATACATTAAACAACCAGAAGGATTTTTTGACCCAAGAAAGAAGAATATGGTTTGCAAATTACATAAGGCACTGTATGGATTGAAGCAAGCCCCCAGAGCATGGTATGAGAGACTGCATAATTATATGATAAAGATTGGGTTTGTGAGGACAAAAGACAATAATAATATGTATTTGAAGACTGAAAAAGGTAAAGGGATATTGTTAGCTGAAATTTTTGTTGATGACATCATATTTGGAGGACAAGATGCCCTATGTCAAACTTTTTCAAATGAGATGCAAATTGAATTTGAAATGTCTATGTTTGGTGAGATCAAATTCTTTGTTGGTTTGCAAGTTTATCAAATGAAGAAAGGTATCTATATTATTCAATCTAAGTATGTCAAGGAGATACTGAAAACTTTTGGTATGGAAGATTCTAGACCAGTAAGTACACCTATGGCTACTGGATAAAAATTATCAAAAATTGATGATACAACTGAAGTCGATCAAACCTTGTATAGATCTATGATTGGAAAGATACAATATGTTGTCCATAGCAGACCGGATATTGCCCTAGTAGTTGGGATTGTTGCAAGATTTTCTGCAAATACTAAGGAGAGTTACATGATGGAAGTGAAAAGGATATTGAGATATCTAAAAGGAAAAGAGGACTATGGATTGTATGACAAGAAGAATGATAAGTTTGAATTGAAAGTTTACACTGATGCAGATTGGGTAGGAAATGTGGATGATAGAAAAGTACAATTGGTGGTGCATTATTTCTCGGAAAGAGATTAGTCTCTTGGATAAGAAAGAAACAAAACTGCATCTCCCAATCTACAACAGAAGCTGAATATGTAGCAGCAACAGTAGTTAATTTTTCAAATTTAGTGCAGATCAAGAAATTATTAAAAGGTATGAAGGAGGAAATCACTGAGCCGGTTGTTATTTTCTGTGATAACACAAGTACTATTAACATATCAAAAAATCTTGTTATGCACACTAAGACTAAGCATATTTCTATCAGGTATCATTACTTGAGAGAGATAGTTTAAGACAAAGAAGTGAGATTGGAATATGTGAATACAAAGGCACAATTAGCAAATATATTCACAAAAGCATTACCTAAAGATGCTCATGAATACCTTAGAGGTAAATTAAGGGTGATTCCCCTAACTGAGGCTACCTAGTAACATATAGGAGCACTGCATCAAATGTGCTAATCAGAATATCTGACAAATTGATGTAGAAAAGGTCATACTTTAGGAGTTGCCTAGATTTGTGAGAAGTAAAGCAAAAAATGCAAATCAGTCATCAGCAAGATAACAGAGGAAGAATACAAATTAGGGAACTGATATGAAGACATCTACATGGTAAAGATGCAAATGATAGATAAAAGTTTCTTTGGCATTGTTGAGAGAGATTTAGAAAGAGTTGTCAAGAATAAAACTGAGGGAGAAATATAGAAAAGATATTTAGAAAAAATGACCATAAGAAAAGAGGGAGTGATTGAATAAGAGAGAGATTCAGTGAATAGACAAAGCAAAATTTATCCAAGAGGGAGATGTTACTTAGATGAGATTCAGAATGAAGATAAGGATATTAATGAAGATCTAAAACACAGAGAGAGTTGATACAAGTTCCTTCATTGCATATTTTTGGATTGTATGGTAAATTATGTGGTGTTTCCATCAATTCCAAAGAGGGAGATTGTTGGAAACTACAATTGAAACAATTGTTATATTGTCATTGATGTCAAACCTTAACTGGTAAGACAATTGCTATCTAGTAGAGTACTATATCTTTTGATTGATGAAGAGGAAAGTAGCTAATGGGTCAAATGGACATAAACTCTTTCAGAACATCTTCAATGGATAGAGAAGTCAATGGGAAAGAAGACAACCTGGCAAAAATTAGAGTTCTGGTATGCCACATTTCCTATCCATATGGTAGAGGTGTTGTAGGTCAATTATACTAGATGTTTATTTTTTATTTGTCTAATTGGCTTTAATGTAATCATTTCTCATAATAACCAAATGTGATATGCATTTGTATTGGTTCATTTACTATGTGTTGATATTCATTTCATTTGAAGCGTAGATTTTCCACCTTACTATGTGATTTGAAATTGCATGAATGATGATTATTGAAGTAAAATATATTACAACATATTCATCTAACTTCCTTCACATGAAAATTAATTAACCAATAATTCAATTACTATTTAAGTGGAAAGAAAGAACTCAATAACTAAATTAACTAACAATGCATGAACCATAGAACCTGATAAGATGGAAGTATTTATTCTTGGGTCAAAGCATAAAGTTGTGTCACGTTTCAGGCTAACTTATCTGCAAAGCTAAATTTGAGTATTTCTAACTAAATTTTTATTTTTTTTCAAACATATGGTCTAGCTAGATTCATTAGATAAGTTCTTCAACTTTTCCAATTGAAAATATCTATTAAATGCATGTTTTATACTAATTTGGGTCCAATTACTAAAGAAATAAAATTATTTCTGAAAAAGTGATATTTCAATAACTCTTACTCTTTTTAATGATATTTTAAAAAATATAAAAATACCCTTTTATAGAGCTCAAAGTCAAGATTATTGTCATATAAATTTTATAGTATTTTTATTAGATCTAATATATTATAATTTCAAAATACTACAAGTAGGTATTTTAACATTCGAGAAGATGTTGCTTCAAATAAAGAAAAAAAAATAGTAATCATATCATAAAAATTTAAAATTTATATTTAACACTAAATCAGAGAGTCCTCTTCAAGAATATGTAATTTTTTTTTCTAAATGGTGTAGATTTGATAGGGGAAATTTGATGGGAGATGAAAATTGTCGATTTCAGATAAGTTCAACTTTGGGTAGTTATATCAAAGAAAATATACATCAAAAACCAATCTTTCTTCTTTTTTGCACTAGATATACATGTCATCTATAACATATTTTGAAATTAGAGGAAAAAAATATTATTTGTATGTACTTGTTTGGTGGGAACTAAACCCCAAATTTTTAGTATTTTTCATCAACTTAAAAATAGACTTCAAAAGTTAAAAAAACTATGTCAATTCTTCTTCAAAAAAAATCAAAAAAATTATAGGCATAAACTTTATCCAATTTTAATCAAGATGGACTATAGGCTATAGTGTTCATGGACTATAGCTCACATAATTGATAAAATCAAGATGATAATCCAAATGTTTGAGGAAAGCCACATCACCCATATCTACCAAGAAGGTAATAAGCTGACGGACATGCTAGCAAATGAGGGGGCCCAGACTGATGTCACAAAAATGTGGATTGGGGAAGCAAATCTTAAAATGGAGATCATAAGTCTAATCACTTATGATAGAATTAACCATAAGAAGGGAAATACCACACTAAATAATGATGACAAGGATGAAGCAATTATCGAGGAGTGCTACTTGTAAGGTAAGGTGTGTGTTCATCATTAAGGACTTAATGAGACATGGATTCTAGGCAATTTTAAGAGTTCTAAATAGCAAGAGCAAGCTGAGTTGTGAGTCTTGGAAAATTGGTAAGATATCCAACCAAAATAGTAACAGCATTCAGAAAATGGGAGGAGGTTTGAGAAGGGAGGAGCCTTTTGAATATGAGAAATGGAGACAAGAGAAGAAGGTCTAGAAGAAGCTGAAGAAAGGAGGGGTTACCCCGTTCATTGAAAAGCTTCATGGTTATGATAAATAGGTAACTATTAAGTTTTTTGAGGGCTAGGTAAATAGAAAAGTTAACTTCATGGTTATGATAAATAGGTAACTATTAAGTTTTTTGAGGGCTAGGTAAATGGAAAAGTTAATTTATGGGGAAAATCGTTCCCCCTTACTCTTACCCTTATTTTTGAAATTATTGGTTTATCCATGGAGGGAATGCACTTCTATAGGGATAATAAGCATATAGGCTCTGATGCCTTTAATTTTTTTCCTAAAATTGTGGATGAAGAAGATCTAATGGCCAAAGGTAAAGGGGATTATGTTGATATTATGAAAATCAAGAAGTTTTTGGCTAAAATGCTTAAAGTGTTGATTGAGTACTTCACGTTAGATGGTCGTTACTCTAAAATTTATAATCTGCACTTTGTTCTAGCTAACCACTTTAGGCACAACAAAAAGGTCTCCTTCTTGTACTTTCTATTGATTTCTTTGAACAATAGCATTACTAAGCACAAGAAGAAAGTGAGCAATCCGGTTTTTCATGAGAGATTGATCCTCCTCATCGCAGACTATGCCAAGGATATTATCCTGGAACCTATTCCTAAAAGGGTTACATGTAAGAGAAAGGATAATAGAGAGGAAAAGAGTAAGGATGAAACCAACAAGAAGGGAAGGAAAAACAAGAAAAGGTCTAATGACAGTGGTGATGATCTTGAAGACAAAAACCTTTATCTCAGGGAAAGGAAAGTAATCAGGAGGAAAATGTTGAAGAGGACCCAGGAAAAGAGGAGGATGCTCAGGAAAAAGAGGATCAGAATCCTGAAGAAAATGAGCAGGGGGAGGCCATTGAGAAGACAAAGAACATGGATGGATAAGATGAAGAGGAAGAAAGGGGTAAATAAGAAGAAAATGAAGAGGATGAGGAAGAAGGATTGGAAGATCCTAGACTAGAAGAGAAAGATGAAGAATTGACTGAAAAAGAGGAAGGGATGGGCCAATTGAGCCATGGGGAAGGTGAAAGCCAAAAGGAGGCTACTATGGGCTTCGAGATGGATGCTAGTATTCTGGAGAAGGTTAAGAAGAAAGATGGCCGCAACATTCATATGGACAAGTGGATATCCCATGAGATGCAAGAAATGAAAAATCACCTCAAGGCCATGGAAGTCACAATGAATACCCTGAAAACTAAGCTGGAAAAGCTAGAAATGAAGTTTTTGGATAAGGTAAAATACAATAACCTGAATGAGGATCTTACTGTTGAAATCAAAACTATGGTTGACAACAAGATTAAAGACCTAACTAAAAAAAATCAGTTATAATAGGAACACAATAAATGAGGCCCTCAAGCATAGCAATGAAGGCCTAAGTGTCTTTGTTATGAACCTGGAGATGTTGTACAACTATTTGGAAAAAAGTATGCTAGAAAATACCACCATAACGATTGATGAAGATGTTGGGAACTCTGGACCGGGAACTAGAACTAGGGGCTGCATCTAAAGGAAGGTCCCTGATACACCAAAGGAGCTGAAATAATTAAAAGAAGCTATTCATAAAATGGAGGACCTACAAAAGAAGGTGGATAAGACTATTAATAACAAGTAGTCTCTTCTAGTTGGTTGCTGGTAAGTTTCTAGTAGTTGTGCTAGTATCTATTTTTTTTGTTTATGTTGTCTTGTCTCGAGTTGGGTAGGGTCCTGCTTTTCTCTTCTTAGCAGACATTCTTTTTTTGTATAAGGCTAAAATGTTATATCTTTCTGATATTTTGTAAATGGTTTCAAGTTCCATTCAAAACCTGCTTTTACCTTAATCAAAAACTTTATCCAATTTTACACATTTCATCAATTTACATCATATTCAAATTCTAAACACAAATGCCACATTTATGTCGTTAAAGTTGAACAGGTTATGTGTTGTTTACCTTTTCCTTTGTAAAAGTGTGACACAGGTTTGTACTTTTACCCTCTTGTTTCTCTTTCTATAAATGCTCTTGAATTTCATCTAGAAGAGGGAGAGCACCATCAAAGGCTTTACCTTCCTCATAATCAAACAAAATAACTTCATTAATCAATAGTCTTCATAATTAAACAAAATATATTCATTAATCAACAATCCTCAAAATAAACTAACTTCATATGTCCCATGAAACAGTTATTGCAATTATATGAAAGGTCTTCAAGGAAGGGATGTAACATGGAAATTAGCTACATGTTAGTCATTTTGTGTGGTTTAATAAATTGAGGGATATGGGACCCTTGGCCTTTGTGTAAAAGTCCTATTCATTTTTCTCAAGCAAGGTGTCCATCCACAATCCTTACAATAAATCAAATTTAAAATCCCATGTCACATATTTTTAAGGAGAAAAATATCATTTATATAATTTAGAGTTTTCTTTGTCTCTTGTTAGGATTTTCTTTGTTGTTTAGAAACAATGCTAGCAGCCTATTTTGAACTGTTAGAGTCAAAAGACATGGAGAAATACAAAGAGGGGCATTAATTTTTTAGGAAAATTATGTGTGGAAATAGTGCAAAAGATGTTTATATTTAATCATAGAGACAATATGAGGTGGTGTCAATGTGCACTCTTTATCAATTCTTCCATAATATTAACTGGGGAAAAATCCATAGGATATAAAAATTATTAATCTAGGCAAGACGGTAAAAATTGGGCAAATTTGGAAATGAAATAATGATAAGTAGAAGATATTTTCCACAATGAATCAAACTGTGATATTGCTATTAGGATTTAACTGTGTATTTTTTTACTCAAATTCATTGACCCATGTTTCATTAATAGTGGTTCACAACAATACATCTCCCATGAGAATGAATGGAACACTAGAACTCATGCATCTAGGTGGTGCTCATGGAGGACCTAAAACATTGGGCCTTCCTAGTAGGCCACCCATCCCAAGACTAGGCCAAATCAAGCACGTATAATGTTGGAGTTTCTCCCAAGGTCAAGCTTACTTAGTTTTCTATAAAAAAAACAAAAAATGATTCAGTCCCTTATAAAGACATAATTGTGAACAAGGCTTATAAAGAAAAGATAACCCAATAAACTAGACAACGAAAGGGGAGTAAGCTATTAGAGATCTCAACAGGCTACCATTTGTAAACTATATTCTATAAATATAATCCAAAGTGAGTCTAGAGTTGAATAATAACCATCTTTGGGACTTTCAATACCCTAAACCTTATGTAAAATTAGGAACATTGGGTTTCATTCAAACGCCCCCCTAAAGCAACACAATTCCAAACTAAACTCTTTGATTTTATCTTACATCAGAAAGACAAGTATAACTAATTCTTATGCACCAGTCATGATAATTGGGCATCATACTTTTCTAATAAAATCTATAGATAAGAAATGCATTATGAAACACTATATGACCATTGTTGACAATGCACAATATTAGTAAAAGATGCTAAAAAATTAAGATTTTGTGTTCCTAGTGAGAGTGGAAATGAAATATACATGGCAAAGAATGGGACTCATATTTCTTAAGCCTTTAAGGTAGTATCTTCATTTTGTCAAGGGTTCTCGTGGTTATGTCAACTTCTCATTTCCAAGATTGTAAGTGTACATCACTTGTATTCCATTTAAGTGCACTTTAGTAGTGTGTACCTTATTTTGGAGATGACCCTCATAATTATTAATGGTATAATCTACAAAATAAATAAAGATGATTTACAAATTTTTGAACCTACCTTTGATAAGAATTGTACATGAGTGATGGTTTTTAACATTCTCCATAAAGGTGTATTTTTCTTCCCCAAGCACATGCACATATTCAAGTCCTACCCAACCAATCACATTGAGAGGCAAGTCATCAACAGAATTAATAGCCTCACCACTAAAAGAAAGCACTGGCCTCTCCATATTTTGTATCGTCTCTCCTCAGAGCTAAAATCTACAAAACACCATATTAAAAAAGAGCATTACTCACAACAGAGGAAAATCATGGGTTAACATATTTATCTCTAAATCATATGCTAAATAATATCTAGTTTGAGATCCCTTTATAATGTATATATTTCAACATTAGAGTTAGTACATATAGAAATTAAGAACCAGTGATCTATAAGAACAACAAACAAAAGGCAATTCAATTGAACTAGGCACAAAGTTACGTGTTGTACAGAGATGGGGAGATAAATAAAAATTGAAAAAGAAACAAAGTCTGAAAGGGTATAAATTCTATTAGCAATAATATTTGGACAATATGATGTGTGGTTTTTGTGCTTTTTTTTGGGTCTAGGCTAAGTAATGATGGGTGCCTGAGTTGTGCCCCTGATTTTATAGAGTTGTATTTGTTGACCAATATATGTCTCCAAAATTGATCCAACGTGTGTGGGAATGAGTAGAAAGAGAACTAAAATTCCCACCCAATACAATATATAGCTTGGGGTTTGATGCCATGTATCTTCCATAGGTCTAGCCAAACCCCACCGAATCAGCCACCAAGTTCCCTAGGTGGATGGGTGACTGGATTAGAGAAAGAGCCTTTTTAAGAATATAAAAAATCTTCCAACAATTCAATTGACAATAAAGATGCACTTCCTATCTCCATTCTACATTCCCTTCCTCCAAATAATATAGTTAACTAAAGATAAACCTAAAATGGTAAACCAAAATGGCCAATTACAAGTTGATATAGATGTGCAAGTAAAGGATCCCCCAAAGTAGTGGGAGAAAAAGAAGATTAAAATGGAAACCCATTCAGGAGGCAAAACATTTTCAGGGGTCACTGCTCTAGCATGAATTGAAGAAGTCAACTATACAAAGGAATATCAAGTAAGTTTAAAAAATATATATCACATCAAATATATTTGTAATAGGCTTGTTGAATGCAAACCCATAAAAATCTTTAAGAAACTATCTTTTATGGATATTATATTAGCACTGAACATATGAAATAGAAACAAAGTCTGATTTAAGGTACGATTGAACATATAAAATATTTCCTATCATATATGATTGATATTCACAATTAGATGGAATTATGCCATTTGGATCAATGGTTTTATATAAAGGATTTCGTAGCTAGGATTTGCCTCATTGTAATATTCAGTGTAGCAAGCAAAATGGTCTTACACATACCTTTTTAGTTTAGGATTGTATAATTGCAAAGCAATTATAAATCATAACAATATAGTATTTTCCATATATCTACTCTTCTTGCAATATTGATGGAAGTTCATATTTAGTGGTGTACATATTATGCTCATTTTCTATTTTCTTCCAAAGGAAGAGAGGTGTAGGATAAGAAAGATTTGTGAAGTTGAAAATCAGACTTAGCATATAATTGGAGAATCTTTGAAGGTTGAAAATATAGAGACATCTTGGTGAATGTTGAAGACCTAGAGATATTATACTGAACAAATTGAACTATTGTCTCAACATATTAAGACTACTACACTCCAATCAACCAATAGCTATAGTTTCTTCTGAAGTTGGGAAATCACAATGTAAATTGGTTCCAATCACTCTCAGTAATTTAGAGGATATTCCTGGTGGTTATATTCATATGAAAAATCACAATTTCATGATCGCAAAATACATAAAAATAAGCCTACATCTTTGAACAATCCAAACAAAAAGACTGCACACAAATTATATCATTCTTAGAAGTTTACCAACTTTTTAATGAATGAACATGGTCAAGAATACACATTTTCAATAGGGAATCTTACAAAGAGGATTATTATTTTTAGCAGTATGGTTGATGTATCCTCTATATAACCATAGTTTTACATTTTGATCATTGCCCAAATTCAATCAAAACTAATATATTCATGCACAATATATAGATGTATTGGAGTGATATTGAATAAGTATCTAGAGTGTCGAGTAAAGCATATATAATGACATTCTTGTTTGAAATATTTCATAGTAGTATGTTTGTAATAGGAGTACAAGGTTTTCTCTCACAATCAATAGCATCTAATGCACTACAAGTGACAGTTTGAACACAACCAAATAATATAAAGTCTCTCTTGGAGTTAGATGTGATCCTTAAGCTTCATTGGGATTATTGGAGATCTATAGACAATCAGTCCTCATGAGTTTTATCATTGATTGAAAATGAAGAATCAAGCATGTTTATATCTATCATTACAATTTTTTAGGAAGAGGTGTGAATATTCTTTTCTTTAATAACATTTTCCATGTATGAAGTATAGAGACATTGAAAATGATTTTAGACCGAGGATTCACAAATAGAGTTAGTTTTAAGTTGCTAGTTTAAAATTAGTAACTTCTGGGTCTCAAGCACTATTGATATTGCATTTTTATAATATCCCTACTTGGGGACATTACAAATATGCCCTAAAGGACATCTGAAAAGAATGGAAAACTATGACTAATATTATAATATATCAAGTAGAAGATGACAGTCAATTACACTTTAGGAAAACAAGTAATTCTTTGTGGTACAAACATGATATAAATGCAAAGTGTTTCTAAAGTAAAAGGGTGAATGATAGTTTTGAAGGAAAGAAATCATTTGATAATCTATTTTAGGGTAGTCCTAAGCAGAACTATAAACTAAAAAGTGTAGTAGAGATGCTGATATATCTGTGTTGACATTGGCAAGCCAATTTTAAGAAACTTGAAAAGTAGTTATACACTTGTATAATATTGAGATGTGAAAGGACAATGAAGTATAAATAATACACAATATGTAAAAAAAATGTCATTAGATGAGTGAGGAGCAATGTTAAAAGGACCAAAGCATTGATTTGATATAAAGACTCATGGCCACAGTAGGGAATGCTGCCAAAAAATAAAAAGAGGGACATAGTTTCTAAAAGATAGTGAAATTCAAAGATTGAAAGGAGGGTATTGTAGCATGAAAAATACGCAACGTACAATTAGAGCTACGAAGCCAATGATAGTTCCATGAATATGCCATGATCAACCATGGAAAAGTATGGAAGTTGTTTTTGATAATAGGAAAAGAGTTACCTTGGGGTCATTCAAATAACATAAATTTTGAGAAAAGTTATCATGAGACAAGTGAATAAAAAAATGACCAAATATAGAACACTCGAGCCAAGCGGAGGATTTAAATAGCATTAGATACATATATCCCAATAAGGAAAATTTTAGTAGATTTGATATAATGGAAAAGCCAAGGTTCTTGTGGGACATGGCTTAGATCATGACTTGCAATTCTTGGGAATGGAATACCCTACCTATCTTACTAGGGACATTGCTAAGTACATTCCACAGCTAAAGAGTAATAAAACCATAAATTTTCTCAAATATATCACTCAATCATTTTTAGGATATAGGATTCAGAATGGTAGTCATGACCCATATGAAGATTATGTGGTGGCAATGCATACTTACAAGAAGATGAGAAATCAGGAGCATTCCCAATATGCTTCCCTCAATGCAACTGAAATTTGTTCCTCAGAATGTGGTGTATTCAAGGATGAAACAGAAAGACCTGGAGAAAATGAGCCCTGAAAATCTGCTCCATTTTTCACAATTTGATTTTTACTGTTGGTGCATTTTAGCCTATTTTCATTGGAAAGCTACAGGTATGAAGACTAATTGAGAAGAATGAAAAGCATTGAGATTAAGCATACCATTTTTAAAGAAAAGAATAGATTACCAATATTGCATGAAAATAGCTCATTATTGTTTTCCCAATACTATTATATGCACAAAAATGGTATAATGAAACAAGGAAATACTATTACTATAAAATCTATGAGAAATTCTAGGATTTCAAAAAACATGCCTCATAATCCAATTGTTGTAGCAAAGAGCATGAATAAACACAATGGTACTCATTAGAAATAAATTCATGAAAGTCCATAGGTAATCATATTATTCTAGAAAAGAAATGCAAAGGTGTAAAATTGTAGCTTCAAGAGGCCTTTCTCAATTGCTTGCACATGAAAAAAAATCAAAGCTCGATCATCAAAATAGGCAGAGCTTGAGTGGAAATGCCAAATAGACAGACGAAAAAGAGTTGTCCATTGTTTCTTCAAAAGGACTAAGCTCGAATGCATTATTCTTCCTTCTAGAAGAGATAAGATAAAATTTACATGTATAAGAGCTTTAGACTTGAAAGAAAATTCACTAAAATCTTCCAAAAACCTAGTTGGGGCGACACAACAGAGAGTGTGCAAGAAGAGAGTAAAATTGAAATGTCAAAATGAAGATATTTTTGTATTTAGTTTAGGTTTCTTTTAGCCTCAACAAGTGGGCGACAAGCATAAGGCATTATTTTGCCTTTGTTTTAATTTTTGCATCTCACATAATTCCCCGTGGGTTTTTTTAGCTCTTAAGCTTTTGTTAAGTGGTAAGTTTTTATCACTTAATACTTTTTATATTTTTTATTTTTGTTTTTGTTTTTCATAAGTTTGAATTGTAAAATAATATTATTGAAATGTAGAAAATAAGTGACTTTTGTTGAATCAAAGGGGGATTGAAAACTTGATGAGTGTACCTAGTGTTTAGGAGATGGTTGACTTGGTTTCAAACTGTTTGGAAACATGAGGAGGGTATCTAGAGAGTTATTTGTTAATGATAGAAAGAGGGCATCTTTTGATTAGTAATGTATTAAACATTAAAAAAAACATAACAATCAATATATTTAATATTTAAAAAATTATTAATTATAATCAATCTTTTTTATTAATTTTATTTTTTTAATTTGTTTTCAAATGCTACTCTATTGGATAATGTCCTTTGATAGAGAAGCTTGGTCTTTCTCATCGAGAAAACCGTGAGTCAAATTGTGATATTACTATAGGATTCAACTTGTAGTTTTTGAGTAAAAATCATTGACCCTGTTTCATACCATTGACTTCATAACAAGGTTTTTATCAAAAAGAGAGCACTCGTAGAATAGCAAGATCCTAGTTGATGTATTTTGACACTACCTCTGTCAAACACAAGTTCTAAGTATAAAGGTGAATAGATTATGCATGAATCAAATTCAATAAAGATAATTTCATGTTCAAGGTTTAGCAAAGATCCTAGCTGATGGATTTTGACACTACCCCTTTCAAACACAAGTTCCAAGATCATGTTCAAGGTTTAGATCCATTCAGTTTGCAAGTGCCAAAATCAATTAGATTTACATGAAAATGAACTTGAATAATATATAAATTTTTTTAATACATATTTGTTTTGTCCAATGATTTTTGAAATCTTAACAAACTAATAAAATAATTGATAACATCTAGAACAAAAAAAAATGTCATATCTAAAATTAAATATTGTTTAATTAATATATTTTCAAATTCTTTTTCATCAAATAATTTGTAAGAGTGTATAATAGCCGCTAATGCACCTGTTATTTCATAATTTTGGTGATGGTACAAAATTGGACTTTGTTGATGTGAACATGGTTCTAATGTTGTTTGTGTCCAATTTGTGGTAATGTTGCACAACGTTATAGGATTATTGGCTATTGGAGTCCTTCATGATGATCTTGTATATCGTTGGTTGCTTTGACATGAAATTTTGTTGGTAATTACCTCCAATGTAATATCTATGAAGGGAGTCCCTAGAAACCAAATGACAAAGGCATGTTTTGTTCAACTTAGATAGGATGGGTGGGATTAGAATTTAGGCCAATTACTTTATAGTTTTCCAGTGCTTTATTTGGCTTTTAAGAGCCTGCTCTTTTTTTATAATTATGTAATCACTATATTATTAATATATTCAGGCTATTTGCCTTTTGCCTTAAAAAATTTTATTTTAACTAATTATTTATCATAGATATTATTGAAAAAATAAGATTTGGTTTTCCTCTTCAAACATCTATATAAAATTATTTGATTTATTAAAATTTAATGTATATGTTATAATTAGTACAAGATAATATTAATCTTATTGTTCAAAATTAAATATATTTTAATTTACTAAATATCAATTAAAAGAATTAACATATCAATATTGGTATTACTTAAAAAATCATTTTTATTATATTTATACTTATTATAATAAAGAATTATAATGTCCAATACATAAAGTTGATCAAACAATTAAGAGTTTGAAGGAAACTATTATACTATTTCTAAATATCCTTCAATTTACTCTTATCAAACAAAAGATGCATTCATATTTTAAGAGCATGTGTGAATGGAAAATGGAGTAAAATTTCTGAAATACTTCTCCCACAGAGGAAAAACGTAGACATTGATAATTCATTAACATAATGAGTAATAAAAGCTAAAGAATGTAAATGTTAAGTTTTTATATAAAATATGTGAAGGCCTTAATACTGCACTAAGAGGTAATGTCTTCCATGCAATAGGTATTTTTGGTGCACTAAGCAACTTAGGCATCCAAATAGGTCGCTTACGTAAAGTCCCATGAGGGGGTCTTAAGTTCTTTGGATTATGATCAAATTCAAAAGAAAAAAGAATATAGTAAAATTCATTTTTTTAGCCATTTTTATTTGTCTGACAAATTATTTAGTTTTGATTTTACCCAATGACCAAATTAGTCATTTATTTAGTCATTTATACTTGTGAATTACAAAATATTAGTAGAATTTGATCATTTTTAGTCATGCGACTAAAAATTTTAGTCACGTAGTCATTTATTTGCTAATTTCTACTAGCGTGAGTTGTCCTAGACTAGTCTCTCTAGACCCCAGACCCTCAAGAGTTTATCAGGTTGAGTTACCCTGTACTGGTCACTCTGGACCCCAGACCCTCAACATGAACCTTACAGAACTAGAATACCCTCTCATGAAGACGAGGAACTCTAATCATACCTACTCTATAGGTATAATTTTATTCTCATCCTTAGCCTATACAAGCACTCAAGGCACAACCGAGGCATCCATAATTAATATTGTATTTAATGTTATTCCCAAGTTTTATTATTAGGTTATTACTTATTAACAAACTTATGATAGGTTACCCTAGTACTGGCGTCTTTGGGCCCTAGACCCCTATTGTAAGCCACTCCCCTAAATGCACCTATTTAACCTCCACTAAACTCATAGGTCATAGATCAATCTCATAAATCACATAAGTCATAATAATCACATTTAGTTCCATAAAGATAATTGGAACTCACACTAGACCTCAAACCACAAATCTCACAAATACAAGATGTTCCTTAAACCATAACATTACAAGTCCATATTGGTCCTCAAACCATGACATCATATAACACACTCTCAAAGAGCTCATAATTAATGAGTTTAAAAAACTAGTTGGATGGAATAATCGTGACCAAGTCAACATTATAAAATATTGAAAAGTACACATGTCAAAATAAACAACAATAACCCCCAAGCCTCTAGTGTACCCACTCTAAAGCCAACGTAATTATCATATGAACATCACCAAATAAATTAATAAAGCATCCAACAAACAATACACAGTATTGACCTTGGATGTATAACACAATTCAATAGTTTACTAACATCCAATTTGACTATAAAATGTTCATATAAGAATCACATGCATAACTAAAATGTTTATAAATGGCATTTCTATTTATAAAATCTCAATATAATAAAATTATATTTTAAAAATTATATTTAAAACATTATATATATACCCCCAAAAAATTAAGGGGGAACACAGGTCCCACCCTCGGCAGCATAGCTGCCACGACAACTTATGTTGTTGTTGGCAGCTTAATGCTGCTCGGAGGTGGGGGAAGGGAAACCCCCGCCTCCCTATAATATTTTACTTATTTATTTATTATTTTTATTTATTTTAAAATTCATGTTAGAGATTTTCTCAGATACAATAATAGATTTTCTCAAAGATTTACATATGTGTGTGAGTGTGTGTGTGTGTGTGTGCGTGCGCGTGTGCGTGTGTGTGTGTGTGTGTGTGTGTGTGTGTGTGTGTGTGTGAGAGAGAGAGAGAGAGAGAGAGAGAGAGAGAGAGAGAGAGAGAGAGAGAGAGAGAGAGAGAGAGAGAGAGATTTTATATATATATATACTATGTGTGTGTGTGTGTGTGTGTGTGTGTGAGAGAGAGAGAGAGAGAGATTTTATATATATATATATATATATATATATATATATATATATATATATATATATATATATATATATATATATATATATATATATATATATATATATATATATATATATATATATAATCTCTCTCTCTCACACATATATACTATATATGTATATATGTGTGTGTGTGTGTGTGTGTACACACACACACACACACACACACACACATATATATATATATATGATTAATCAATAAGAATTCAAATGACCGATTTCTACTAGGGAGAAAATTTCTTCTTAGATCTACAAGGTAATTATAGTCATTTGTAAAATTTATTTAGATGATTTAATTTGACTTAAACCCTAGGGTTCTCAACAACAAAATTTAAAAAATCCTAACTAATTCAATACAAGATTTTTTACAATCAAAAGCTTTCAAATCATAAATTTAAGCAAGAGGAGAATTCCAAAACAAATATCAACAAAATCTGGCAGACACAAAGCAAACAAACTTTTTTTAAAAAAGGAACCAAATCTACGAGGGTTTCAAACTCTACCTTAAACTACCAAATGGCAGTAGCCACGAAGAACAATCCAACAATCTTGAAAATTTCAAGCTTTCACAATTTCCTTCAAATCAACCTCAGAGCCAAAAATTGAAAATTTGTGTAAAGAATAATGGCCAAAATATTCCTAATAAAGGAAACCTATCCAACCTAGGGTTTCCAAAACTCGTGCAAAAAAAAAAAAAAACTCAACCTTGAATTGAGTAAAAATAATTAATTTAATAAATAATTCTTGTTTTTGTCAATTCACTCAACTTGAATTTACTTTTATTCTTTAATTTAGTTTAATTGATTGTGCAACTAATTGCATAACAATAATAACTAAAAAGTAATATTCTTTTAACATATTATTAATTATATAATTAATAATTAATTTTTTTATCTTTAATTATAATTTTGGATTTAATAATTAATTAAAGCCTTTATTTTCTCAATTGGACCTTTTTTTTTTTTTGATCGGTAAAAGGCCAAAGCCAATAATTTTATTTAGCTCGTCACCAAATATACAGAAACCCCACTCAGTACAGGCGCTGGTAGGGAAGAGCGGGGTAGAAAAATCCTCCAGCCTTGCCTGGGACCATAGTCCAAAAATTAATATATAATTACTTTAGAGGGCATTCCCTCCAATATCATAATTACAAGAGTTTATAAATTCCTTGAACAACTATTTTATATCTAGGCTACCAAAAAATCTTTAATTGTAGATTACTTTATCAACTCAACTTGGTCAGAGTAACTTTCTTCTAGGTTTTGTCTTTCATGCCTGATTCATTGTATGGGTAGCCCTGTGGTTTTCAACATGGTAGAAACATCCTCAGATTATATACCTCTTTACTTCTTGAGCGTTAAACCCTCCAGAAGCTTCTTGACTCCGAAGTTCCTGAAAAAAACTGCACTAATTTTACTAAGATCATTGTTAGTATATTATGACTATCCCATATTTCATAGGCTATTGTAAAGAAGTCATAAGGAGCTTATAATTCGAAGCTTAGGTGAAAGTACCTGTGCCTGCATCCTTTGGTCATGAACCAGTTTTGAGCCTGTCTAGACATAATCCTGTTCTAATCTAATATAGGCTAGCGACATACTTAGAAGTAAAGTCGATCATAATAATTTTTTTTAAATACTTCAAAACCTATGCTAACCATGCATGTGAAAAATAAATAACCACTTTAGCTGAGCTAACTTTGTCTGTCCAGTTGACTTCATAATTAGCCTACAGCTTATAGAAAGGTCCATATAAATACAAAGTCTTGTCCTTATCCAGGCTATTTTGGCCTTAATTCAGTGCTTATTAATGAAATAGAAAACCAACAAAAGCTTTACTTTAATCCTATAATATGGCTTCATGATAGTTATGACTAAACTTGATAAACAATAGTGACAAGAGTATATAAAAAATTGACAATCATGTTAACAAAGAGATAAATGAAAGGGTGAATATATATATTTAAGTCTCACATTAATAAACTTAAATCATTGAATAATAAGCATCATTAAAAGGAAGGAGGGCACAAAATACCAGATAGCCATACCAAGAGCAGAACCATCTTACTCTCTCTAGACATCAGAGCACCCAGATAATCCCTAATTTGAAGTCAGTATATAACCCATATATACTGACTTCAAGATTAATGACTATCATGGTAAACATATCTATATCTGCCCTATTTCATCTAGAGCATATAGTTGAGAGGAGTATCATGCATTTATAATAAAACTACCTATTTCTTACTTTGGTTTAATGGGCCCATATTAAGTCCTTTTGTCAAGTAGTCTATGTCTGTCTTTATTCTTAACAGGGAATAACTCTACGTAATCTCCTAGTGTTAGATATTACAATCTGCAATATTCTTAAAATAACCATCTTGGTAGCCCAAATCATTAGATAAAGGATTTACACTAGACCTTGCTACCACATAATCTTTGGATAAATTAAGTATTCTAACTGGGGTTAATTAATGTTTGATAATAATCATATAAAACTGAAACTAGTGTAATGTGTTCCTTACATGAGTCCTTTGTCTACTTTAAGCTATCATAACTATGTATATGAATGAAAGAATGTAGTACTGAAAAGATACTTATTAGTATGGAAGCACAATCACTTTTGATATTATTAGTTAGATATATTATAAACTGGCTCTCCTTTCTCAAGCCATTTATTGCCATTCTTCCCTACATATACTTCCTGATTTTCTTATCCATTATCTTAACCGTGGATCCTATATTTTTCCTCATGTGTAACCATTGCATCCATATGCCTTTTCTTACAAGACCTCTTTAAGTGTTGCCAACCTAAAATGGTTTATCATGATATTAATCAAACATTGCTATGACTATATAATAAAACAGCCTCACTACTGATCTTAAGAGATTTGGCTTATCATAGGATTAAGAATTTCTAAAGTACTTATGAGAAGAATTAATACAAAGATTCTGCTAAACAAGAGTAAATATTTTATCCTTGCGGAAGAAACAAAACATTCATATACATAAAAGGAGATCTACTCAGGACTTTCAAGGAATATATGTGTGTGTGTGTGTGTGTGTGTGTGTGTGTGTGTGTGAATATATATTTGTATCTAGCTCTACACTTGTCCAAAAAATATATGTAGAAATTAATATTTTATTTTATATGTGAATAACAAGTTACCAGAAACATAGTAAGATGCTTCTAAAAACAAAACAACGAAGCATAGAAGAAGGGTATTCGACATATGCCCTATGTATTACAATATCCTCCATAAGCCACATTGTCCATCCTTTAATAAGATTCATAAATCACTACAACCTTCCCCGTCCAAATACTAGGTTCTGAAAGCTTACAGACCTATCTCAGGACCCAAATGCAAGTCAAAAATGACATGTTATTTTGATTTAAACAAATATATGCTGAGCCTCAAAAATAATATTGAATAAGGGTATTAATTAAGCTAATATAAAGGTAGTAAGAAATGAGAAACTCAAATGCTAGTAAGAAAAATGAATAAAGGTATCAATTAAGCTAAAGAAATTCCTTGGTCTAAATCCTCTAATAATGCTTAATAATCTTACACATATTAATAATAAGATTGGCAAATAAAATGCTCCATTGAGTAAAGCTTATCAAGAACAAGGAAACTTATCTTAGAGTTCTTCCTTTACCATAATACTCTTCTACCTTTCTTGATTATTTATTACTACCATAATCTTTACCAACCATAGAATAGCACCAGCGAACTTTCACAAACTTACTCAGAATTCATATTCATTAATTAAGCATATATATATATATATGTGTTTAATGAAAAAAGATAATTCATATATGAGTAACTACATTCAAAGATGAAGATTTATAAAATCCTTTCTAACAATATCCATCAAGGTTAAATCTTTCTTTAGTTCTTACCTAACTGGCCCGTAGAGCGCCATTCCTTCCAAACTTAAGACACAAAATGTATTATACTATATGCCTTTATAGGATTTAAGTATTTTACTTAAGAAGGATCAGAGAGCTCTATTCTAGCTGGGAGTATAATTAGTTTACAAAACATAGAAGTGTTACTAATAGGGTTCATAGAGATCTGTCCATGCTAGCTTCTAGATTAATCTATCCTAAAATAAACATAGTACATCTCACTTCATCCTTTTGAAAATTATTAATGCTTCATCCTCCTCCTTACGAGATTTTCAGCTTCGAGAATTCTTTTTAACAATGGGAGCTATGAAGCACATCTTACAAGCATTGTCTTCTTTATAGTCTTCAGGAATGATGTAACCTTCCTCCATCCAGTATTCTCTCACCCAATTGGTGGGCATAGGGAGATGTAATATGGATTTCATCAAGAAGTCCATGTTTCTTTTCATTGCAGGCTAGAAGGTTTCAAAAATTGTCAGCTCCCTAAGAACTAAAATTGGGCATTTTGTGAGGAAGGGATGCTGGGAATTTGGTTCAAGTTTTCTCTCATGTAAACTTCTGGGAAGGGGATGTGATTATCTGATCCTATGCATTCCATAGCAACTTCTAACCCTTCCAAGATATCCTCATTGAAGATCAATTTAGTGGAGGCAATGATATCTTCTTTCGAGTATCCTGCCTCTAATGACAGTGAAATAAACAAACCTATAACATGTCCATTTACTCTAACTGTGTATTCATAGTTAAAGTATACTTCACCTAGGCTTTTTTCCAGCACCCTTTGGCATTCGTTGGGAATCTCCTTAAGGATCATATTCCACCATTCTAGTAAAATAGGTCCCTAAAAAGCCATTTGCCTCTTCCCATAAGAGAAAGTAATGACATTCGTCTCCATGTTAATTCAGAGGGATTTCTATAGTAAGAAGAAGCTAGAGTTGTATTTAAAGATTTTAGTAATGAAGAGTCTGCAAAAATACATGCAAAAGGTGTGAAATAATAAAATGCCAATCAATTGTGTCATGCTTCATAATGATTGTATGAAATTATCAAAGGGTAGTGAGGATATGTTTCTCCTTTTCTCATTATGATGATAGTTCAGACATCTAGGCTTGTGTAATAAATGTCAAATTTTGGTTACTCGCATATTTGAGTACATTGGAATCATAAAAACTTGATGTGGTATAAATTTGATAGTGAAGGATGGTTGCGTGTGTAAAATCACTAATCCTATCTACCTGCTCCCATAATTATTACTAGGAATGTAACATTAAATTGATAGATTCGAAATATTACTAGGATTGTAACATTAAATTGTTAAATTTCATAAGACAACGAAACTAAATTTTGAGAAAAGAGTTATATCATGAAGGGGCGTGATATGGTCTTCGAGGATATAGGATGATAATTAGTCTATATATATTTATAGTTCGATCTGAATATCGGTTACTCTACCAAATTTTGATAAATTTGATACTTTTAAAAAAAAAAAATGTAACATCTTGGAAAAACCTAAATAAGAGACTTAAGTCTTGAGATAAATCCTCAATTTAAAATTTTGATATTATTCCAAGAGAGTTCTGTGAAAGAGACACGAGAGTCTAAATTTAAACAAAGCTTGGAATATTTCCATCTTAGAAGCTTTCCTTGCTTAGAAAAAAATGAATACATTATTTCCTCTGGGCTTAACTTCCTACAACCTTGTTAGAAGAGCATGATGACAATGATGAGTATTTATCTTCTCTTGCCAATTTAAGCCCAATACCATCTTCCATGATAAAACTGTTCATCCAATTTTCTTCAGGAAGAGAGTGCAAGTGAGTGAAGAAAAACAAAAAGTCTAGATTCCTTCTTATTGAGGGGGTTTCCTCAATGTATCTGTCCCAGTCCTCCAGCTCCAGAATGGGAAAGGTGGATATGTATTTATTTTTTACAACGCTTCTTTCATAGTCTTTAGGTTTCGAAATAGATAAGTCTATTCAAATGCTCTTTAGAACTTTATCCAAATCTCTTAAATATTTTCTTTTAAAGAGGCTAAGAGCATTGCTGGGATATTCGTATTAACTCGATACTTGTTGGAGTTTTCCTTGAATTCACTTCCTAGGATCACTAAGATGGCTCTAACTACAATACTAAATTTGATCATGATAATTTTTTTGATCCTACTTGAAGAAATAACCTCATTGAAGGCTATTTGCCTGTGAAAGCTTCTTAATTTGATTGGGGTTGAAATTTCTATGGGGCTTTTAAGAGAAGATGCAGGATAGTTACTATGTTAACCAAGCTCTCCTTATAAAGGTTTCTCAAAGGAGTTTAAGGGAAGGGAATCCCAAGGGATGCCAAAAAATCTCTTTTTATTCTAACTCCACCTGTCAAATAGCTATAAGATTTACTCTACTAAAACTTGTTGAATATGAGAAAGGTATGTCATAGCTTGTGTAACGTTTGCAAAGGAGATGGTCTTTAGAATCTATATTTATGAATAACTAAATGTGGTGAGAGAAAAAGACCATACCGACATGAAAATTAAAGATAAAAAATTAAACCATTTGCTAAGTGATGTTTATAATAAGAGTGTATAATTATGAAAATTTAACAAATAAATAGGCTAACCTCTTAGCTAACCTTTATTAATGTTAAGAAAGTCTAAATTTACCCATCTAACTTCCCCCTTGAGACATCAAAAGTAATTCCCTAGCCATGGCTACCTTATAATCCTTCTTAAACTTGTAAAGCTTATTTCTGAGGGAGAGACAATTCTAGCCTATTACCACCTTATATTACAACATTAAGTGAGTTTTAATTGTGCTCTAATTAGGGACTTATTGATGTAAGGCAATGTTCTTGAGCCTTTCAGGTGGATTATATGACCATAGGTTGCTTCTTGAGATGAAAGTGTTAGCTTATGTTAGAGTTATCCCGTCTGCCCCCAGGTTAGCTAATTCATCTGCTCTCTTATTTCCTTCCCTATAAATATGATTAATTAATACTTCTTGAAAGGATTCACATAAGTTCAATGCTTGGGATAGAAGGGAGTTTAACCTCCAGTTTGGCGTAGCTTTTTTCTTTAGTGCATTAATGATAATTGTTGAATCTCATTCTATTTCTAAATGTTGTAATCCCAAGGAAACACTCTTTTGAAGACCCTTAATTAAAGCATAGAGTTCTGCCCAATTATTTGTTTCCTCTCCAATAGGAGCCACTATTGCTACAATTTCCTCGCCTTCTTGATTGTAAATGCTACAACTGATGCCTGCAATTCCAGGGTTTCCTCTGGAAGCACCATCAAAGTTAAGCTTATGCCAGTTATTTTTCAGAGGTCTCCATATGCATTCATCTCTTTTTGACAGTTTATTTTGAGAATTCGAGCCTAAATAGGGTGGTAAGACTAAACCTACCCATTTCCCACGCATTTTACCATCCCACTGACTCATTCTAAGATCTATTTTTAGGTTTTTGGTTGTATTGCAATTCATAATTTCTATGATGGCCGCCTTGATTTTGTTGCTTAGTTGCTCCCACTCTAATTTTTCTTCTCTGAAAATTCTTCTATTATGTTCTTTCCAAATTTCCCACATTAAAATAGATGGGGATATTGTCCATAAGTTTGCAAAGATACTCTTTTTTTAAATGATTGGCCAAGCTTGCAACATAGCTTTAAGGGATTAGGGAAAGGCTGAAGACCATCCTAAGTTCCCTTACAACCACTTCCGGAAAAGATTTGTAAAAGGGCAATGCAAGAATAAGTGGTCCACATCTTCTTCATTATTTTCGCATAGTGGGCATCTAATTGGGCCAAAGAAACCCCATTTCTTAAAATGATCAGCAGTTAAAACTCTATAATTCATTGCTAGCCATGTACAAAAGCCTGTTTTTGGTAAGTACTCCTTGACCCAACATAGGTGAATTGGTAAAGTGGTTTTAGGTCTTTTATAGTTTTGGGAGATAAGCTTGTATCCATCCTTTGTGTTGTATTCACCTGACTTGGATCCATCCCAGACTAGATTATCTCTAGAGTTGTTTAACAAAATCTTTCAATTTTTGACGATATCCATTATTGCCTTCTCCTCAGAGGATGAAATCACGTATTCTTTTAAGGATTTCCAATCTCAATTTCCCTCTTTAAGAATGATGTAGTCTTTGAGAAAGAGGCCTATCTTGTCCTTCGGTAAATTAATGAGTGAAGGGTTGTTTAATTTCCTAGATATTACCTCATAACCTCCCCAAGAGTCATCCTAGAGTAGAGCCTCTTCTCTCGACCCTAGGCTCCACGTTAATTTCTCCAAAATAATAAATCTGCATTTCATCATAAAATCCCAAATCCTTGATCCTTTTGGGGGAGTTGATTCTCTAAAGATGTTAATGGGGGAATAATCTTTCAGATATTTGTGAATAAGTATTTTTTCCCATTTCGCATTAGGATTTCTAAAGAGTCTCCATAGTAATTTAGCACCTAGGGCACTTCCCTAATCCCCTAGATTTTTGAGGCCTACTCCTCCTTCCTCTTTAGGTCTACATATGTTTTCCCATGAAATTAGAGGAATTTTCTTATTTTCATTGCTTCCTTGCCAAAAAAATATCCTTAAATGCTTTGTGATTTATGATCTTTTGTTTGCGGGAAGGTGCATGTATGATAAATGATATGTTGGCATAGTAATCAAGACTGACCTAACCATGGTAGTTCTGCCTGTAGAGGACAGCCATCTTCCCTTCCAAGAGCTCATTTTGTTTTTAATCTTGTCTATAATGGGATCCATATATTTGTTGCTCTATTGTCCTTAACTAAGGGAAGACCTAGGTATTTACATGGAAGCTTGCCTTCCTTAAAATTGAGGATTCTACATATATCTTTTATAGTTCCTATGTCAGTATGAAAAAAGAATATTTTTGATTTATCCGGATTGATTTCTTGTCCTGAGGCTTTTGAATATGTCTCCAATATTCTCCTAAAGGCTCTAGCCTCTCTTCTTTTATTGGATCCATATAAAAGAGTATCATCAACAAAATGCTGATGAGTAGTAGGCTCCAAATCACTGGTAATGGAGATTCCCTCAATAACAACATTATTCCTTTCTCTTGATATGGCCCTACCTAATGCTTCAGCCATGATTATAAATAGAAATGGAGAGATTGGATCTCCCTGTCTAAGTCCTCTAGATATGCCAAAAAATCCCTCTGTGGTTCCATTTACTAGGACCGAAATCATATGAGTGGATATACACTCAAAAATTAAGTTAATCTAGCTTTTAGCAAAGCCAAAGGCTTCCATGCTGTTGCAAAGAAATGTCCAGTCAACTTTGTCATATGCTTTTTTAATGTCCAGTTTGATAAGCATGCTTGGGTTCTTATTTTTTAGGATAGAGTGGATAGCTTCTTGAGCTATGATTACCCCATCAAAGATGGATCTTCCTGGAACAAACCCTATCTGTTCTTCACTGATTAATAGAGGGAGAAGTTTTTGAAGTCTAAGAGACATTATTTTGGTAAGTAGTTTATATAAATTATTGCATAGAGCGATTGGTCCAAAATCATTAAGGCTAGAAGGTTTCTCTTTTTTGGGGATGAGAGCTATAAAGGTGTTGTTTACTTCTTTAAGAATTTTTCCTGAATTTCTTACCCCTTCTAATGCTTTCATGACCTCCTCCCCAATAAAGCGCTAGCACTTTTGAAAGAAAATGGCCAAGAAGTCGTCAGGTCCCGGGGATTTGTCTGGATTCATTTGCATTAAGGAATTATGTATTTCGGTCATAGTAAATTTTCCATTTAGCATTTGGTTATGTTGTTTAGTTATGACTTTAGGAATATTTCCTAGAAGTTCTATCTGAAATCCTAGATTCAACGAGTCCCTATTGTTTAAAATATTGTTAAAGTAGTTCACTAATTCATTAGCTATTTCTTTGGGGTCCTCTATAGTTTTACCCTCATCATTGATGATACATGAAATCCTATTAGCAATTCTTCTTTGTTTGGTACTATTATGAATTTTTTTTGTATTTCTATCCCCTACATCCAACCAAGTTTCTCTTGATTTTTGTTTCCAGAAAATTTCTTCCCTAGCTAAAATTTCTTCATAATCCTTTAGTAAAACCTTCTCCCTATGATATAGGTCGTCATTCATTCCTTCTTCAATAACCTGAGAATTAACTTTTTCTAGTTCAGTTTCAAGTTCTAATTTCCTATTGAAGATATTGCCAAATTTAGACGAATTCCATTCAAGTAATTTTTTTTTTAATCCATTTGAGTTTGTTTACTAATCTATACATTTTAGAGCCCTCAATCTAAGGTTCTAACCACCAGGTTTCAATGAGTTTCAGGATTTCAGGGTCCCTTAACCATACTTGTTTGAATTTAAAGGCACATTTTTTTGGCCTAGTCTGTATTAAGATGTTGAGGTTAATTGGATAGTGGTCTAATCCAGATAATGAGAGGATATTTTCTGAAAGTAAAACATCATAGTTGGATAAGCTTCCTTTAAGGAAGAACCTATCTAATTTTTCTACAATTTTGCAAAAGCCTGGCCTTCTATTATTCCATGTGAATGATTTGTCTTCTATTGGGATTTCGAGGAGGGAGTTACTATCCCTCCATTATATGAAGTCCTTAGCTACTAATGGAAGGGAATTTGTCCCTCCTATTTTTTCAGAAATCTCAATTATAACATTGAAGTCACCTCCTAGAAAGCAGAGTGTAGCCTTTGTTTGATTGAGATAGTACCCTATCGCATTCCAAACTATAAGTTTATCTTTATTTTGAATCAAGCCATAAACATTAACTAAATTAAAAGTTAGATTAAGTCTAAAGTTTTTGACCATTCCACTCATCCAGTATTGTCTTCTCTCTGTTATGTTTATTGAAATATTTCAAGGATCGCAAATAATTTCCAAACCACCTAATGTACCTCTTGCCGGCATGGCTTCTATTTCCCTTATCCCTAATTTTTTTTTAAAATTCCCTGCTTCTATGTCATTAAGCTTAGTTTCTTAAATTAACATTATCTCTAGATTGTGAATTTTGATGTAACATTTAATTATACTTTACTTGTTAGGGGCGTTCATGCCCCTAACATTCCATGATAGGACATTCATGGTGCTTTGGGAAGGCTCTTCCCCTTCCCATCATTCAGTATAGAAGTTATTTTAATCTATCCTATAGCTTCCCCTGCTAAGCCCCTCAGTTCTACATTAGGCCTTCTACTCCTTTTCCTAGAGAAACTTGCTCCTTCATTTCTTTTTCTTCCAAATTTAATAACAACTCTTCTATAGAAACTTTTAAGTTGTCTTTGTTAAAATTGATATCCCCATCAAGGAGTTTCCTTTGGCTCTCAAGTTCTTCTCGATCCCAAATCTCATCCAATAATTCTTCCATTAGTTCCTCTAGTAATGTTTCTTTTATATAATTTGTTATTATATTGACTTCTTCTTCAATTTTCTCTTTTTTAGATTTTGAGTTTTCTGAATTTTCTAACGGAACTGCTTTGAGGATGCTCCTAGTGTTTGGAGAGGAGCTATCATTAACCTCTATTCTACTCCTAGAGGGATTTATAGTGGGATCTTCATCTGATTCCTTGTCTTTTGTACCAATAGTTTGGAGGATCTTTCTCTCCATGCTCCCAGGGTTCTTGTCTGTAGTTTCCCTCTGCCTCTCTGAATTATCTAGGTTTAAACCCAAAAAATTGTTGATTTCATCTACCTCCTCATAACTAATGCATTCTTTGCACTTATTCCTAAACTCCTCTGAGTTTGGTTTTATAAAATTTAAGGGTATTGGATTGAAAATCATGGCATGATGTTTTTTGGACCATGTCTCAGCTGTTACATAATTTTCTGGATAGTAGATATCCTTCTTTTTGTTCCTCATAGTTAAGGACTGGCCAGTCTCTACCTCACATCTCTTTTCTAGGGATATTGTTGCTTTTTCTATGATATCAGAAAATAATAAGGATGAATCTACTTTTATTATTTCTTCAATTAGTATACTCTTCCTCCTATTGGGTTCTTCAGAATCGTTGGTCTCATCATCGGATGAGAGTGAGAAATCAATATTTTCCTGGACCATACTAGAGCTTGATTTCCTTTGATTGTGGTTATTTGTTGAAAGATTCACCTTTCTAGCTAATGGTATATTAACTTCTGAGTGACACCCTAAAGATCTTACTTTTGAGCCTTTTTTGATTTTGGATCCCCTTCCTTTGACTTGTTCTGCTTCAAAAGAAATACTTCTCTCTAATACTAGCTCTTTAATATCAGCCTTATTGTACCTTGATAGTTCATCTTTCCGCCCTTGGGTTAATTTTTCATTAATTTTTGTCTATACTCCCTAAGCTCTCCTATACTTACATCATCCAAATTCACTTTGTTTTTAATTACTCGTATTCTAACTTCTGGAGATAGGGGAGTAGAGGACTTACTGGGACTATGTTCTACATGCTGACTCTTATTCTGATCACCCTCGAAGATTCTCTTAGATTGAGTGGCTAGATGGGATGAGGAAATTTTTCCTGAGCTGGGAGCTATAGTCCCTATAGTGCTCATAGGGTTCCTAGGAATGGGAACTTGAGGTGAAATATCATCAATCCTTCCATAATTTTGATCAATTACAAACCCTCCCTTGTTATCAAGTAAAGTAACCTTAATATCTTGATTACCTAGATTAAGTGTTCAGGGAGACTGGTGCTTTAAAGGACTAGTAGTATTAATAGGGATATTTTATTTTACATCTTTGATATCTAAGGAATTCTCAACTATAGTGGGCTTAATGACCACTGAATTTAATTTATAGCAAATTCTAATAGGTGGGATTGTCTAATTGTGAAGGTTCATTTTGACTATAATAATATTTTCTGCATAATTTTGCTCTGTTTCAACCAACCCTATGTATTTGCCTATACAGTTTCCTATTTTCCTAAGAGTTTCCTGCCAGGTAAATTCCAAAGGAAGGTTTTTTAGGATAACAACTTTATCCACCATAAAGTCAGTTAGCTTTTCAGGGTTAAAAAGGGAGTCCAATCCAAAACGGTAAATCTATATCTTTGTATTTAGGGCAACCTTTTGATAAAACCTTTTTTTTAAGTGCTTTGCTACTAAAATCTAGATAGATGAAGTTTTCAATAAGAATTGACACTGCTACCTTTTGTTGCCAACTTGATTTCAACCATGACGCTATGTCGCTAATAGATGCTCTAAAGCCTTTCCACTTGCATATAATTCCAAAGCCAGTACACACACTTTCGATCATTTCTATGCATCCATCTTTTAATTCTAAATCTAGGGTTTCCATATTAGCGCTAGTTTGATTAGGATATAAAGAGAAATTATTACATGGGTTTTTGTATTTATTACTCCAATTATGGATCCCCACCGGATCATATCTCTTATGTGGAGGGTAATAGATAGAATCATACTTAATTAATGTATTACGAAAGGATTCTTTATATCTTCCTGTGCTTGTGGATTCCGTATATCTATCTTTTTTGTCTTCAGAAATGTTGATGTCTGTTGCTTGACTTTCAGTCACCCTTTTTTTTTTTTGGCAATGTTGGAGTCATGTGGTCTTGTCAAGTCTGGTGTCTAGGTCTAGCTTTTCTAAGATAGGCTATTCTTGCCAGGGTTCCTTGCCTTCTTGCTTCAAACCGGGTGGGTTGCTTTGAAAATCTTGTCATCATGGGTAGGTGATAGACCCCAACCTGGCAAGGATAATATGTTTTGATTGGTAATCTTTCTCAGGTGAAATGGTGATTGTGGACCATGATCTTCATGGCACTTGCAAGGAATCAGAAGAAAGTTTTCTTGTGATACATTGACTGAATTGGCATTGAAAGACTCAAATTTTACTCCTTGTAATAGTGTGTGCATTCAGTTGTTGAAGCCTTTTCTTATACTAAATGAATTGCATGTGTCAATATGGTATCTATTGGTTGATTCAACTTTCAGAAGCAAAGTTTGGACAGTCATGAATTGAATTGCATTTAAGATCATTTGAAATCTTTTGAGCAAGGTTCAATGATGAGATTTTGGAAAGGAGTTTGTTTAGATTCAATTTTCTGAGAACTTCCTAATGCAAGATGATTAAGAAGCAATCGAAAAGACAGACACATGCAAGTGAAATGGTTCTTATTGAACTCGAGTCCCTCTTTTCCTAGCTTAGCATAGTCGAATACACGCCTTGTAATAGATGTTTAATCGGCAATAAAGTGTGGTGCTTTTGTGATATAAAGGTTTGGATCGATTCTACAGGTCTCAACGATCCTAATGGAGAAAATGGCACGTGTTTTGGTGCTAAATTTGTAGAGAATGAGCTCGGCGGGTTTTCTCATTTCGGCTAGTCCTTTCGCACTCACTCAGTTCTTTTTCCGCAAGTTTAAATATTTATCATGTTCGGTGAAATCAATGGTCGTCACTTTCCCGGGATGGTGCCAAATTACCTTTGCGGCTTAGCGAAACACTGCCACGTGGAAAGAGTGGTCGCATGATCACATAAAGTTAAAAAATGTCTTGCGATCATGCGACAAAGAAAGTCATCAAAGTTGCTTGGTGGGATGAAGACACGTGTACCGGTGGGTCCACAAGATTTTATTATGTAGCATAGATCAATGATCACCACTTCCCCATGATGATGTCACTCTTTCTTAGCGAGAAAGTGGGATTAAGACACGAGTACTCCTTAGCGGATGCGGGCCCGGTTCCTTTTTCTATCTTCGGTCAGAATATACAGCTGTCGTTATTTTGCATAAAAAGTTACATGATGTTTATTCCATGCAAAATAAAGACAAAGTGCCATCTGTCTCAGCGGACCCACGGGCACCAATCATAGAGCGGTTGCATGATCGCATGAATTAAAATATTGCTATGCGATCATGCGACAATGGGAGCTCGGGCCGATGAATATGCTCTACTGGGACCCACGTAGGCCAACAATGCAAGTGTGACAATGAGATGGTGACGAGTGTGACTGGTCAAATAATTGATGTGGCAGCTCCTGATTCATCGTAGTATTTCATGCAGTAAGGTGGGGTCAGATTTTTATGACATCGGCTAAGATTCCAAATCAACGGATGGCGTATGATCTCATAGAATCTTGTGAGCCCATCAGATCACACGCCATCCATCTGATTCTCCAGATGTAAAGTCAGTAAAGGTAGTGGGACCCACGTACTCTGATAGCGCAGATGTGCTAATGATAAAGTGGTTGCATGATCGCATGGATTAAAATATTGCCATGCGATCATGCAAGATGAAGCCACGTGTAAAGTGGTCAGTCCAAAAAGTTGTATACGGTTATAATACTTTCAAGATACTAATCAGCGGTACCCATATGTTGTTGAATATTCTTCAAGGGAAAGCGGGATCATGACACGTGTCTCGGTGGGTCTAAAAGAGTAAGATTCCTGCTTAAATCAATTTCATCTATATTTGAAAGCAACGGTCTTGTGATAGATGTTGAACTCGATTGTTTTTAATAATCGACAGTATCCATCATCTTAATATGCATCTTGTCAATGTTAATTGAATCAGTCTTTATAATAAGAGCCGTGGTTATTGAGAGCCAAGGGTTATCATTCCTGTTCAGTTTGATCATGAAATGAACCGAGCAGCATGTTTTATGAAATTTCAAATTGGCATAAAGAAACAAATATAGGGAGACTTAGCACAGAGGTTCCATGTCATGAAAGAGATATATGTTGACTCCCAAGCTAGTACAACATGTTACCAGGAGATCAGGCCACTGTGATCGTAAAAGGGAAACAGAGTATAAATTCGGTGTTGTAAAAGGTTATTGCAAGAATTTCAAGTTCAGGCACAAGCATACTTTTATTTTTGGCAACACATAATATAATAGATGAGGGAACATGATATTTAGAAGAGGCTTGCAATTATATGTCGAGCAGTTTGCTATTAAAGTTAGATCATGTTGATCTAACAAAGGACTGTTCAGTTCTTCTTAAAGAAGCTAGAGAAGATGAAGGGACAGAGTTAAATCGATTCATATTCACCATTTTTTTCATAGAGGCTTGTTCTTTGTCTTTTTGTATTCAAGTAATTGGAAGGTCATTACTTCCTATGAGCATTGTATGTTGTGAACTCTATATATACTGTCAAAGAGCTCAATGTAGAGGGTGGGCAAACTTGGGATTAGAGCAGAGTAATTCTATTTGCTAAGCTTTATTTCATGTTTGTTGTGCCAGTAGTTGTTTATTTTGCATTTGAATAGATAGAACAGTTATATGTGAAGCTATACTTGCTTACTGGATTCCATTTCATGTTGGTAATTGTAGTGAAAGTAATTCTATTTACCTGTCATGTATAATTCTTCTCCTATTCATCCAGTTATTTAGATGCATCTAAATAGAAAGTACAATTGTATATGGAACTATGATTCCTGCTTGGATTCCATTTCATGTTAGTAATTGCAGCATAAGTAATTCCATTTACTGTCCATGCACAATTCTGCTTCTATTCTCCTTAGTAGGATATGTATTCTTAGAGTAGATAGATTTAGGTTAGAAGATAGACTTCATGATAATTTGTGATCAACATTCCATTGGGGATTATAGGTTATCCACTCTTATCCCTACTTGAATTGTTTGTGCCTACAAACAATTTGGTTAAAACACATAAGAGACAACCTGGTACTCAAGATAAAAACATATTCATTGCATATCATACACAATCAGGGAGCTGTACTTGTCAATTCAGAGGGCAATGATAGAAGACTTACACTGACCCATTTGTTGGTGGACATCCTTTTGTTCTCTCACCTTGGGTGTATAGAGAGTCAAAGATTGAAAATATTAAGAGAGGACAAACTGTTAACCAATAATGTCTAAATCAGATGGGTGGCTTTGGCTTTTATACATACCTCTATTATGGCGATGTGGGGGTGTATATATAGTTGTGTCCATCTGAAGTTGTTGCTCAGTAGTAGGTAACCTTCTACTTTTAGGGTTATTGCCTTCAATCATCCTTTCCAACTTTGGTCGGAGAGTATTAGGGTTTAGAAATGTGACCTTGTTTCCCAGACCAGAACTCAATTTAGGCTTGTGGAGCGAAGAGAAGTAATGATCTTTCAATGATCTGAGATGTTCATAACTGTTATTGAGGGGGATTTTAAAAGGTATCTAAAAAGAGCATTGGTGAGATCGTAGATTCGTCGCATGCTGCTTAGCCCTCCTTGAGTTTTGTTTATGAGCCGGTAACCACAAATTATCCTGGGCATGAGCAAGCATCTTCGGTGGTAGAGCCCTAGATGAAATTCTAGGGGAAGAATGTTGTTTCACCTTTAAAATTTTGGCCTGAACAAAGATGGGGTATTTTCCTTTTGAAGCTGCATATTTGGTACTTACAAAAAAAATGCAACTTAGAGTCCAAAGAGACTGTCGTGAAGATGCGAGAGTTCGCATAAAAAGGCAGAGCCATCATCTTTTTTTAAATTTTTATGATTCAATTGGACCTTTTTAGTTAAGTATTTTAATTAAATAAAGGTATTTACTTAATTCTTAATAATTAAATATCCTTATATTAATATTCCTATATACATAAGATATAATTATTCTAATCTCATACTTAATCTTAATTTAATTATTTGACATGACAAACTCACTTGACTTACAACACACGAAAATAAACTAACTCAAATAACAAACAAACTCCAAGGAAGGGCTCATGAATTCATGTCACCTTGACAAATTCATATGAGTAGAAAATTAGATACTTGTCCATTATTTCAGGACAATTAATGGCTTGGGTTGGGATTTGGATCGATCTGTTATCTTCCCTCTCTTACCATTGAGATACTGTGATAGGGTGCACTTATCCTGGCAATTCAAGGAAGTGGATGCCTAGTACCTAAAATTCTTTGTAAAAGATGAGCATGTACATGTATAAATATATAATAGATAGTGGCAGGGATCAGTATATTGTGTGGATCCTACAAGCAGGTGACTATGACTGCATCCCTCAACCACATTAGACATGTTAAATAGAAAAGTGTATCATCTTAAAATGGAAGCACTTCCAAGATAAGAGCATTTAGCCCTCTGAGTAAGTGGTATGGGGTTATGTTAAGCACCTTGATCAGGTCTTTTCATGTATCTGGCTTTTCCCCCTATTCTACTTTCCTCTACACCTGATTTTCACTTCATATCTACATTTCCTAGCATTCTGGGTTAGGATCCTGAGGTTTTTGACCACAAGGTCAAAGTTGACCTTATGGGTCAAATTTGACCTTGACCCTGACCTAGGTCAGAGTCGAGCCCATCCTTGACCCCCTATCTAGATTTCAAATTTCCTTGATTTTCGGGTGTCGGGTTTCAGAGATATTTATTTTCCCGCCTCAAGGTCGGCCATCTCGGGTTTCAGAATGGTAAATCCTTAAATTACATTTACTCTAGGTATGTTTTCTAAAGGTTAGGACCTTATTGGGATTTAATTCTCCAAGGTAGCCCCTTTAGAAGATTGTGCCCTAGTTCACTATAAAAGGAGGCCTTCCTCCCTCATTTTCTCCATCAAGTTTTGTGAGAACACATCCACATCTCTCAAGCAATTTCATGAGCAAGCTCTCAAGTGAAAGCAAGTGAATTCAAGCATTAAAGCAAGCCTTCAAGCATTCAAGTGTTCAAGCATTCATCCATCAAGGAGATCCATTGTTAGCCATTGAAGGATTCAATCTCTTTGGAGCCCCCTTTAAGATCCATCCTTCTACATTCATCCAAGCCTCCTCATATGCAAATATCAATTCAAGATTGGTGTTGAAGATCAAATGCCATTGATCTGAGACATCCTACATTCATTCTACATCCATTGGAGCATCCCTACTTGTGGATTTGAGGATTCGAATCCTCTACAAGGACTTCAACATAAGCGAGGTGAATTGTTTCAATTGTTTTGTTTATGCACACTACATTTCAATTCAATTTCAAGGTTAATTCCTAAATTGGGGTTTGACCAAGGCAAACCCCCCATACAAACAAAACCCCCTTTTTCTTGTAAGTACAGGTGCAAAATTTTGGATCTGAGAGCAGATTTGGATACCCTTTTTGGAAAACTTTCAAGATCTATGAACAAATTCAAAATTGACCTTAAAATAAAGAATCTAGCCTTTGACCTTTTATGAGAGTCAAAGACTGCCTGCTTTCAGAAAGATAAAAGATTTCTAGGTTTTCTTCATCTCGGCATTTCTAGTTCAAAACAAGATGTAGAATTGCCTGAAAGTACACACAGACATTAGAAATTGGCATTTTCTAGATTTGCCCTAATTTGAGGTTAGTACTTGTTTTTCAATTATTTCATATTTCAAGCACAATTCTCCATAGGGAAATATATGATTTTTCTCTCTCTTTCATATTCTCCATAGATTGATTCAATTGTGCATAAACTTTTGGTTGATCAAATTGGATCTCTCCTTTGGGAATTTGGATTTAGGAGTGGATCTCATATTTCCCCCATACATTACATTTGAATAGGTGTGATTCCATTTTACAACTATTCATTTTGGTGGACCCGACTAGCTTACTCTATTTCTTTTTGGTGTTAGATTTCCTTTTATCTTGTTAGTATTAGATTTCTCCTTTGTGTTAGATCTTGCATGCTAATTAAATTTCAAAAATACAAAAATATTCATGCTTTATGTGTTCTTAGTTTAGTTCATTTGCATTACATTGGTTTATGAGCTTTACTACTACTAGTCCTACTTATAACATTTCGGTTGGAAGAAGTCATAGACTCATGGGTGCCTTTGATCCTGAATCTTCCTCTCCTTTCCTTAGGATCCTGGATGATAATTTGATTCTTCATGATTCCAATCCTACTATGGAGCAAAAATCTTCTCACTAATCTCATGATGAGGATGACGCTTTACGAGTTCCTCCTAAACAAGTTCAAAAACTTTCAACCGAACTTGCTAAAATGGGTAATTGGCTTATTCAAGAGAACCATAATCAAGATTCTATTCAAGCTATAGAGGCTCTTAAGAAAGTTCTCTGTGATAGTGATCAAGGTGTTAACCTCTTGCATGGTATTACTCACCTTGTGCATTCAAATGTTAAACCTTTAGCTCAAGAAGCTCAAGATTTAGAGTTGATTCCTCCTATCACTAGTATTGAACCTCCTTCTAATCCTTTACCTAGTATTCCTACCTATACTCCTTCTTCGGTGACTATGACGGTTCCCTCTATTCCTATGAGTGTTCCTCCTGTGTCCCTTCCTACATCACAACCTTCATATCATAATGTTCCTTTTACTTATTCTAATCTGCTTCCAACTGTGATCCCTAGTGTTCCTCCAGTTGTGTCTTCTATTCCTGCAGCTTCTTATACTTTACCTAGTGTGTCTAATGTTGCTACTCCTATTTCCTCTAATGATTCAACAATCATCAGTTTGGCTCAAACTATTTCATCCTTACAACAACTTGCTTCCTTAACTCAAAACAAGTTTAGTATCCCTACATGTGACATGGGAAGTCCTTTGTCTTTGGATATTATTCATACTCCTATTCCTTAGCAAGTCGATATGCCTCATCTTGAGAATTATAATGGAAAAGGAGATCATGTTCATCATGTTAAAACATTCCAAATCATTTGTAGTGATTATGCTCATGACCATAGGATTTTAGCCAAACTATTTGCTAGAACCTTCCATGACAAGGCCTTACAATGGTATTGTTCTTTGCCTCCTTATTCTATTGATTCCTTTCCAAAACTTTCTAATGCCTTTATTCAACAATTTCAAAACAACATTGGCCCGTAAGTGTCTTTGACTAATTTGATGTATTGTAAACAAAGTGATAAAGAAAAATTAACTGAATTTATTGGTAGATTTAAGCATTTGCATGCTCATATTTCCTATCCTGTTCCTGATATTGATATTCAATGTATGTTTATTTCAAATTTGCAAAAAGATATTAGAGATAAGATTCTGCTTACTGAATTTACCTCTTTTCAACAACTTTGTGCAGTGCTTCATCATTATCAATTACAAGTGAGTCAATTTGAGAGAAACACTCCAATTTCTCCTGTTCCAGTTGATAAGAGTGATGTTGCTCCTAATCCAAACAAATTTCAAAAATTTAACAACTATGTCAAGATAAACAAACAAGCGAATGTAGTTGCTGATCAAGTTGTTGTTGCATCTCACAATGTCACTTATGCATCCACTGCTTTTTGATTAAATCGTATGTTTACTCCTCTTTCTGAATCTTTACATGCTATTATGAATAGGTTGTTAACTAAGTTACTATGATTACTTTACCTCCTATTCAACCTCTTTTACCTGTTACGATTGCCTCTAAATCTTTTGATCAAAATGCTTTTTGTCAATATCATCGTCAGAATGGTCATGATATTGAGAAGTGTTATTCTCTATAACATAAGGTTCAAGACTTAATTGACTCTAATGCCTTATCTGTTGATAATCTTGATGGTAGTGGTAACAAATCTGTTTCTCCTCCTAATCAAAAACTTCAAATCTATATGAATCCTTTACCTACACATGATACTAATACCATTGCTCAACCATTTGTTGTGGAAATTGTGTATGACTCAAAGATGGATGATCTCAATCATGTTGTTAATCAAGTGGAGCATGTTGGTCAATCTGTATCTCCACCTCAACCTCAACCTCAACCTCAGATTCAATCTCAAGTTCAATCTCAACCTCGACTAAAACCTAAACCTAAAATACAAACTCAACCTAAAACTCGCCAACAACCTACGAATAAAAGACCTTGGGAACTTTTGATTACCTTTGATGACTCTGAGACTATTAAAGCTCCTGATGGTCCCCTTTACATTTCTACTAGGATTTCTTAGAAACCTACTCATGGTTGTCTTGTTGATCCTACATCCTTAGTCAATGTGATTACTGAAGAAAATATTTTTTTGAAAAGCTTACAACATGATTCTTATGATACATCAGATGTGTGGATTCAAACTTGTAATGGTTTTCTTTATCCATCATTTGATTCTATTACTTTACTAGTTGAACTTTGTGGAAAAATTGTGAACACTACCTTTGTTGTGGTTCCTACTTCTGATCAATTTCAAGTTAAAGGAGGTTTTCCTTGGTTGAATGCCATGCATGTTGTTGCTTCACCTATCCATAAGTTTCTTAAGTTCATTCATGATGAAGAAGTGAAGATGATTAATCATAGTTTATATCAACCTTCTAGGCCCAGAGATTGTGCTGCTCTTGATTTCTTTTGGCCTTCATTACCTAATTCATGTCCTCCTCGACTTGATAATATTTTTCATTCATACCAAGCTTATAAACATCATAAGATTCTTGAATTAATCATACCTCCTATGGATCTTAATCATGGTCTTTTGCCTACACCTTCTATACCTCCTTTAACTATGGCTTCTAGTTCTATTAATCAAGTTCCTTCTATCTCTCTTCCTAAACAACCTAAGACATATCCTATGATTATTCCTCCTATTGTTGATAATCTTATTCATCTTCCTAAAGAACCTTTGAAGGATCCTTTGATTGTTCCTCCTAGTTCTCAACCTATTTCAAATAAATCAAAATGTAATCGATCTGCTAATGAACGGCGTAAGAAGCATCGTGCTCATGATAAAGCTCGTAATTCTATTCTTTAAAGATCTCTACCTTCTTCGGATAAGACTATGCATGATGGGTTAGAAGAAGTTGTTACTAATAATGATGTTAATATGCATGATTATGATGATTATATTCTTATCTTAGATCCTATGTTGATTAATTTGGCTGAAGAAGATACTCTTGATGATACTAATGATGTTAATGATGAATATGAGACTATTGACATTGACATTGATTTACCTGATATGCTTTCATCGCAATTAACTCTTACACCTAGTGTCGAACATTGTGATTCTCAAGAGGATCCTTGTTTGGAATTGGCTATCATTCCTACTATGTTGGATATAGTCCCTCTTGTGAGTTACCCACCTTCCCTAAATGATATACAACGAGATGGGTAGAGTAGGCAGCATGCTTGATCAGCTTTTCCTTCATGGTAGCTTTGTTGTGTGTTTGTCTATTGTACTGTGCTTCTCCCGTAATGTGTTTGCTAAATGTTGTTAGATTCTTTTATACGATCCTTGTTACTCAGTTGGTGCAAGGTGATGAAGGAATCGAAACTGTTGTTCAAATTCCTCTATATGTACCTCTATTCTTCTATGCGTTGTTCAATATTATGCCATAAATGTGCTATTGTTCGTAAATGTTTCCTTGTGTAATCTGCTTGGATTCGAGATATGGTAGCACTAATTCTTTTTGGTCTCCATGTCATGGTCCAAAAAGATTCTCCTTCATATAATCTTATGTGATCTTTCCTTCTTTGTGATCGTAGTTCTACTTTCTTTGGGGAATGATGTCAATTCATTTGCAATAATATCATATATATTATCTTATGATCATACTAACCCCACGGTAGGTAGATCCCTTTTGTGTTCTCTATATGTTTTTGTGATATTTCCCTTGATTTGTCTTTGTCTGGGGGCATCTCAATGTGGAAATGTAATCAGTGGAATTGTTTATGTTTTTGTTAAAGCCATTGCTCCTGTTAAAGTGCTAGTAATGACTTTAATGTGGGGGCATATGCTCTGCTCACTTGTTGCACACACACACTTTTCAATACACACACATATTTTTCAAGATACTTTTCTCCCTTTTTAGATTAGTAACTAATCCTTAAAGCATGGATTTATATTTTAGGATCTCTTGATCCCTCCAGTTTCAAATATATTTTGATCCCTTAAGGTCGGAGGTGTCCTTAAGACTAGATCTCTTTAGTTTTTTTAGTTTTATTCTTATGGAATAGAATATTCCTAAGGGTGAATCCTTGATGGGTTGACTAGTAAGTAGCCGCATTCACTAGGCAGTTCAATTCCATCTTTCCAATTGTGTTGTTTCCTTGTGTGGTTCACAATGGGACATAAGTTCTCATTGGGCGAGGTAATCACACCCTTTATTTCTCTCTCTAGAGATGTCTCTCTTATTGTGATCTGGGAGTCAACAAAGACTTGAGTCCCTGGGGGCTTAAGGTTTCTCTTTGTCCCTTGGATTATGATAAGATTATCTTTTCATTCTGATCTCCTTTACCAAGAGTTTGCATCGAGTCCATACTCTTGCTAAAGTGGTGGCTTAATGTATCATCTTAAAATGGAAGCACTTCCATGATAAGAGCATTTAGCCCTCTGAGTAAGTGGTCTGGGATCATGTTAAGTGCCTTGATTGGGTTTTTATATGTATCTGGCTTTTCCCCCTATTCTTCTTTCCTCTGCACCTGATTTTCACTTCATATCTACATTTCCTAGCATTCTGGGTCAGGATCCTGAGGTTTTTGACCACAAGGTCAAAGTCAACCTCAACCCTGACCTAGGTCAGAGTCAAGCTTGTCCTTGACCCCCTGTCCAGATTTCAAATTTCCTTGGTTTCTAGGTGTCAGATTTTGGGGATATTTGTTTTCTCGCCTCTAGGTCAGCCATTTCGAGTTTCAGAATGGTAAATCTTTAAATTAAATTTACTCTAGGTATATTTTCTAAAGGTTAGGACCTAATTGGGATTTAATTCTCCAAGGTAGCCCCTTTAGAAGATTGTGCCCTAGTTCACTATAAAAGGAGGCCTTCCTCCCTCATTTTCTCCATCAAGTTTTGTGAGAACAAATCCACATCTCTCAAGCAATTTCATGAGCAAGCTCTCAAGTGCAAGCAAGTGAATTCAAGCATTCAAGCAAGCCTTCAAGGATTCAAGTGTTCAAGAATTCATCCATCAAGGAGATCCATTGTTAGCCATTGAAGGATTCAATCTCTTTGGAGCCCCCTTGAAGATCCATCCTTCTACATTCATCCAAGCCTCCTCATATGCAAAGATCAATTCAAGATTGGTGTTGAAGATCAAATGTCATTGATTTGAGACATCCTACATTCATTCTACATCCATTGGAGCATCCCTACTTGTGAATTTGAGGATTCAAATCCTCTATAAGGACTTCAACATAAGTGAGGTGAATTGTTTCAATTGCTTTGTTTATGCACACTACATTTCAATTCAATTTCAAGGTTAATTCCTAAATTGGGGTTTGACCAAGGAAAACCCCCCATACAAAAAAAAATCCTCTTTTTCTTGCAAGTATAGGTGCAAAATTTTAGATCTGAGAGCGGATTTGGATACCCTTTTCGGCGAACTTCTGAAATCTGCAAACAAAGTCAGAATCGACCTTAAAATAAAGAATCTAGCCTTTGACATTTTATGAGGGTCAAAGACTACCTACTATTAGAAAGATAAAAGATTTATGGGTTTTCTTCGTCTCAGCATTTTCAGTTCGAAACAAGTTGCAAAATTGCCTGAAAGTACACATAGACATCATAAATTGGCATTTTCTAGATTTGCCCTAATTTGAGGTTAGTACTTGTATTTCAATTATTTTAGATTTCAAGCACAATTCTCCATAGGGAAATATAGGATTTTTCTCTCTCTTTCATATTCTCCATATATTGATTCGATTATGCATTAACCTTTTGGTTGATCAAATTGGATCTCTCCTTTGGGAATTTGGATTTAGGAGTGGATCTAATATTTCCCCCATACATTACATTTGAATAGGTGTGATTCCATTTTACAACTATTCAAAAAGTAAAACATACACGCTAACCATACACATGCAAGTATGAGGTCAGTGAAACCATAAACATCAATGAACTCATAAATGTAAATTATATCCCAACATATAAATCATCATCTTGAAAAAACATATATAATATCATCATATGCTATTAATTAACATGAAAATAACCAAATCATCTAACTACAAACACATGATATCTCACAACTATCCAATGTAATGCCATACATTCATATTCTCAAGTATCGGAGGGGTCTAGACAAAATTCTTCTTAGATGTCTAGAGAGAGACAAATTCGAATGTGCGTTAGCTGAAGTCCACGAGGGCATGTATGGGTCTCACTCTAATGGCCTTGCGCTATCTCGAAAGCTACTTAGGGTTGATAAACTACAATTGATTGAATATCTTGAAGGAAAGTTTGACAATGGAATGGATAATTGAAAGAAAGTGATTGATAATCATTGAGCTACTAAAGTATATGTAAGACAATTAATCAGTTAATATATTGTCAATGATGTCAACTAGTTTTGACTATACTTATCATGATGGTTACAAACATCTTAAGAAGGAAAATGGTAAAGGAATGAGATATCTACATGAAGATGAGATGGATAAGAAAGATATGGATATGGTATACATTGGATAACTTATTGATTAGTCTATGGCATTATGTTGATGACTTGACTGTATTACATGATTCTATTATGTATTGAAGATCAGGACTGAACAAGTCTATGTGGTCGGTAAATGAAGATTTTAGTATACACCAAGAAAGTGTAGTGTATACTGAGTATAGTATTAACTGAGCTAGTTATCACCAATGCATTCTGGTATTGACCGAGTGAAAGAAATAAATGAAGTTTATAACAATAGACTAAAAATGATGAGCTGGATAATTATTTATGATTCTGAGGTAGAAGATAATGTTTGTTATGATGATCAAATGGATGAAAAAATTCAAAGATGGTCAAATGAATGAGAATGAAACGTGTTATTGACATAACTATCGAGGATGGTTAAAGAGACAAAACCAATGGTGAAGATTAAGAGGCAAAATCTATGGATGAAAAGAAAATGGTTTATGATGTCTATATAAGGAGATATGAGATTTATTATTGAGTCTGGGATTCTTGATGCTATAGGAGAATTCACATGAAAAGTTTGTTTTCATGCAACTCTGATCAAACTGGTTGAAGACAAAACTGAGAAAAACTACAAACAACACAGAGCATCAAAGAAAGCATATACCGAGAAAAATTGAATTGGGCAAAATACTAATCTTGAATTGATTATTGATCAAAGGTATTTTTGAGCTTAGCATAGATCTAAAAATCTACAAATCAAGTTATATTTGAATCAAATCATTACTATATCAATTTAACCATTGCTACAAATAAATCTCTTAACCGAGTGGGACTTAATAGTCTTTGTATTTCAATATGACATTTAATGAATGTTGATTGTTTTCTTGTTGACCCCATAGTGAATGTTTGGTCAAAGGAGAACTATTAGTGACAAATCCTCTAACCAAGTCACACCTCATAGTATGTTTTGTAACCTTTAACATGGTTGTCTCCTAACTGATCTCACTTCAAAAGAGTGAATTACCGGTCCCAGGTGGTTTTTCCCTTAACAGGGTTTACACGTTAAAAATCTACATGTTACATGTGTATGGATGTGTTGAATTGTTATTTTACTTTACACAATTCTATAACTAGATAGATTGGTAAACACGATATTTAATTTACTAGTAATCGGTAAATGAAGAAAAAGGCACAATTAATATTTTATCGAGTTGATTATTTGATTTGAAAATATATATATATATATATATATATATATATATATATATATATATATATATATATATATATATATATATATATATATATATATATATATATATATATATATATATATATATATATATATATATATATATATGAGAGTATTTGGGACTATAGAATAATTGGACTTAACTGATTCACCCCCCTCTCAATTATCTAACAATTGGTATTAGAGCATAGAGTGCTTGAAAGGAAAAGTTTGAAGGACTTAAGCTAAAAATCACAAGATGTATAAGAGAGAGGTGCCAAAGCTGAACAAAGACAACTTTTTGACATGGTAAAGCAGAATGTGATTGTATTTTATCGGTAATTGGAGAATCTACAATATACTACTTGGATAATGAATTCATCTTGCCTACTGCACCCTTGACTATTGATTAGATGAGAGATAAGCATGAACACAATGTTTCAATGATGGAGATTGTTGCTTCCTTAACAAATGCCAAATTTGAAGATGTCAAGACATGTACTTCTGCTAAACACATGTGGGACAAGCTTACACTAGTTCATGGAGGAGATGTGAATGTACTAAGGGCTAAAGCTGAGAGTCTTAGAGGAAAGTTTGATGACATGAAAATGAAAGAAGGAGAAAATATATCATAGTACAACAACCGAATTAAGGAGATTGTCAATGCTATCCAAGGAGTGGGAGGTATTATTGAAGAAGACACTGTTGTAAGTAAAATTTTAGAACCTTGTTGCCTACTTATGCTATTAGAGTCTCTACAATTCATGAGATGAGATCAAAATTGGGTAATCATCTTACACTTGATAGTCTAATCGGTAGACTGACTTCTTTTGAGCTGAGTAAATTTGATAATAGTATTGTTCCTACTATTGAGTTTGCATTTATGTCATCTCTAAAAATTATTAAGTCAAGTAGTAAACATATGATAATAAATGAGAGTGATAGTGATAGTGATGAGGATGAATTTGATGAGCTTGAAGCATTAATGGCTAGAAGACTACAAAAAGGTAAAGGAAGATATAAAAGAAAATTACCTTTGCTATGCTTTAATTGTAAAGATATTGGCCACATTGCAACTAGATATCCCAATAGGAAAGAAGATGAGAAAGACAATGAAAGGATTCAGTGAAAGGAAATTTGACAGGAGAGATAACTGAGAACACGGAGGCAACTGACATTACAAAGACAAAGGCAAGAATGCATGTTACCTTGTTGATGATGATGATGATGATGACACCAACACTGAAATTGATGAAGACATTGTGGTGGTATTCATAGCTTTGACAGAAAATTTAGAAGAAGAAGAAAGGTATGTTGAAACACTTGTTTCTAAAGTTAGCAAGAATGATACTTGGATTATTGATAGTGGTTGTACACATCATATGACTAGTGATGAAGACAAATTTGAATACCTTGAATATTATAATGGTGGATTTGCTAAAATGGAAAATGATACACCTTGTCTAGTAAAATGAAAAGGGTCTATATTGTTGAACAATAAGATCAAATGTGAGAATTCATATTGGGTGAAGGGACTTAATTATAATCTATTGAGTGTAGCACAACTAAATAACACAGGTCATTGAGTTGCATTTGAGAATAGAAAGGTGAAAATCTATTATGAGACTGGAAAGTTGGTCAGTACTGGTGACCAATCTAAAGATAATCTATTTTATGTTGATAATGTTGAAACTTCTTGTTTATTGGCTAGAACTGAAGATGTGTGGTTATAGCACAAAAGGTTATGTCATGTGAATTTTTACAACATGGTTAAGATCAGTAAGAAAAGGAAAGTTAGAGGTTTACCGAGCTTATCTAAACCTGACCATGTCATGTGCAAACAATGTCAAATGGGAAAATTGTCAAAATCTAGTTTTAAGAGCAAAATCTATTCATCTAATCCTATTTTGGAGTTGGTTCATACCGACTTATGTGGTCCTATGAGAACTCAGATTTATTATGGAGACACATACTTTATCTTGTTTGTTGATGACTACTCTAGGATGATGACTGTCATGTTCTTGAAAGAGAAATATGAAGCTTTTAAGATGTTTAAATGGTTTAAAGCTAAAGTGGAAAAAGAAAGTGGTAAAAAGTTAAAATGCTTGAGATCAAATAGAGGTGGTGAGTTTATTTCTGATGAGTTCACTAACTTTTGTAATGAGCATAGAATTAAGAGACAAGTTTCTGCACCGAGGACACCACAACATAATGGAATTGTTGAAAGGAGGAATAGATCTATTGTTGATTGTGCTAGAACACTAATGATTGAAAAGGATGTTGCACAAATATAATAGAGAGAAGCTGTTAGTACTTTTGTATACACATTGAACTGAGTTCAACTGAAGAAAGAGTCAAACAAGACACCCTATGAATTATGGTATGGTTACACACCGGATGTAAGTTATTTTAGGATATTTAGAAGTAGATGTTACAATTTGAAAGATGGTAGAAATGGGAAATTTGATTCAAAAGGTGATGAAGGAATATTCTTAGGATGTTCTACTAAAAGAAAAGCTTACAAATGTTTGAATAAGGCTAATAACAAGATGATTGAAAGTGCAAATGTGAGAGTTGATGAATTTGTTGAGAAGAATGATGAAAAAATAAAAAAAGAACCAGAAGATTATGGTAGATTTACATACATTGAGAATCTTGAAACTTTACCCAAGCAATAGCCTGGTGTACCGAGCAATAAGGTAATGCTACCGAACATCAGCCTATACAAACTAAGAATCAGGAAATAGTTAACGATGAAGATCATGATCCTACACCGAATGAAGAACATGATGAAGAACAAAGAATTGAACTTGTAATTGCAAGATATGTGAGGAGACATTATCCACATAATCAGATTATTGGAGACAAGAAAGCTGACATGATGACACAAAGTAAGTTGAAAAACAACACATGCTTAGTTTGTGAATTTGAATCTAAAACTATTAGAGATGCACTTGAAAATGATGAATGGATTAAAGCCATGGATGAAGAAATTGAGTAGATACTGAAAAATAAAACATGGACATTGGTACTAAGACTAAATGATAAGAATGTAATTGGAACCAAATGGATATTCAGAAACAGGTTGAATGAAAATGGAGAAGTCACTAGGAATGAAGCAAGACTTGTATGTAAAGGTTATGCACAAGAAGATATTTATTATGGTGGGACTTTTGCACCAGTTGCTATACTTGGAGTTAGAATATTGCTTGCTTATGTTGCTTACAAAGGATTTAAAGTTTATCAGATTAATGTTAAATCTGCATTTCTGAATGGGATACTTGAGGAAGAGGTATACATTGAACAACCTGAAGGTTTTGTTGATCCAAATCAGAAAAACATGGTATGTAAGTTGCACAAAGCACTATATGGATTGAAACAAGCATCGAGAGCATGGTATGAAAGACTATATTCCTATCTTATCAGTATTGAATTTGTTAGAACAAGTGACAACAACAATTTATACTTGAAAGGTGAAACTGATGATAAAATTATTATTGCTGAAATTTTTGTTGATGATATCATATTTGGAGGACATGATAATATATGAAAATAATTTGTTGATGAAATTAGAAAAATAATTTGAAATGTCTTGGACAGATTAAATTCTTTCTTGGCTTGCAAATTTTACAACAAAGTGAAGGAATATACATTACACAATCAAAGTACATAAAAGAAGTGTTGAAGACCTTTGGTATGGAAGACTCAAAGCTGGTTGGTACACCTATGGTAACCAGATGAAAATTGACAAAGGATGGTCAGTAAAATGAGGTACATTAGACACTATACAGATCAATGATTGGTAAGTTAATGTATGTTGTGCATAGTAGACCAGATATTGCACATGCAGTTGGAATTATAGCAAAATTTTATGCTAATCCTAAAGAATCACATATGACTGTTGTAAAAATAATTTTGAGATACTTAAAGAACACTAAAAACTATGGTTTGTGGTACAAGAAAGAGGGAAATTTCAAAATGAAAGTTTACGTAGATGCGGATTGGGTTGGAAACATTGATGATATAAACAACACTACTAGTGGAGCATTTTTTTTGGGAGAAAGACTAGTTACTTGGATAAGCAAGAAACAAGGATGCATTTCTTAGTCCACTACTGAAGAAAAATATGTTGTTGTTGCTACTAATTGTTCAAAAATAGCATGGATAAAAACAACTTTTGAAATGTATGAATGAAGAGATCATTGACCCAGTGATAATATATTGTGATAACACTGGTGCTATAAACATTTCTAAGAATCCAATGATGCATGCAAAGAAAAAACATATATCTATAAAGTATCACTACTTGAGGGAACAAGTACAAGAAAAGAAAGTGAAACTGGAGTTTGTGAAATCAAAAGAACAACTTGCAGATATATTTACTAAACCCTTACCTAAGGATACATTTGAGTACTTGAGGACTAGACTAGGGATCCATCCCTTGTCTATCTGTCACTAAGGTGATCAGGAGGTTGCATCAACCTATACTTTATCAAAATATCAAATGATGTTGATGCATGATGTTCACACTTTAGGTCTCCTAAGGTTGTGAAATCTGAAAGAAGGACAAACTAAAACTGCATATCGGTACATGAAAGGTACTTGATCTGAACCTAACACCAAAGATAATATTTGGCTACTAAAGAGATGTTTATTCTTTTTGGCATTTCTGTCAAAGGGAGAGAAGAATCAATGAAATATCTATCTAAAGGGAGAGAAGAACATAACGGAGAGAAGGTACAAATAGGAAGAAGATCAAATCTTCAAGGAGAGACTGCATGGAGTATTAATGTTGTGTAGTGATTAAATATATTAAATATACAAGCTAGGGAGAGCTTACCGAGTTACAACATTTTCTTACAGAGTTGTAGAACTGATGTTTGGTATTCTATGGCATATTTCATATTGTGTTTCCATCAATGCCAAAGGGAGAGATTTATAAACTACAATTGATTGAATATCTTGAAGGAAAGTTTGACAATGGAATGGATAATTGAAAGAAAGTGATTTATGATCACCGAGCTACTAAAGTATATGTAAGACAATTAATCAGTTAATGTATTATCATTGATGTCAACTAGTTTTGACTATACTTATCATGATGGTTACAAATGTCTTAAGAAGGAAAATGGTAAATGAATGAAATATCTACATGAAGATGAGATGGATAAGAAAGATATGGATATGGTATACACTGGGTAACTTATTGATGAGTATATGGCACTATGTTGATGAATTGACTGTATTACATGGTTCTATTATGTATTGAAGATCAAGATTGAACAAGTCTATGTGGTCAGTAAATGAAGATTTCAGTATACACCAAGAAAGTGTAGTGTATACTGAGTATAGTATTAACCGATCTAGTTATCACTGACGCATCCTAGTATTGACCGAGTGAAAGAAATAAATGAAGTTTATAACAATTGACTAAAAATGATGAGCTGGATAATTGTTTATGATTCCGAGGTAGAAGATAATATTTGTTATGATGATCAAATGGCTGACAAAATTTAAAGATGATAGGATGAATGAGAATGAAACATGTTATTAACACAACTACCAAGGATGGTTAAAGTGGCAAAACCAATGGTGAATATTAAGAGGAAAAATGTATGGATGAAAATAAAATGGTTTATAATACCTATATAAGGAGACATGAGATTCATTATTGAGGTCTAGGATTCTTGATGTTGCAAGAGAATTCATGTGAAAAGATTGTTTTCATGCAACACTGATCAAATTGGTTGAAGATAGAACTGAAAAAAACTATAGACAACACTGAGCATCAAAGAAAGCATATATCGAGCAAAATAGAATTGGAGGAAACACTGATGTTGAATTGATTATTGATTAGAGGTATTTTTGAGCTTAACATATATCTGAAAATCTGCAAATCAAGTTGTATTTGAATCAGATCATTACTGTATCAGTTTAACCATTGCTACAAATAAATCTCTTAACTGAGTGAGACATAACATTCTTTGTATTTCAATATGACATTCAATGAATGTTGATTGTTTTCTTGTTGACCCCATAGTGAATGTTTGGTCAAAGGAGAACTATTAGTGATAAATCCTCTAACCAGGTCACACCTCACAGTTGTTTTGTAACCTTTAACAGGGTTGGCTCCTAACTGAGCTCACTTCAAAAGAGTGAATTATTTTGGGTTACCGGTCCCAGGTGGTTTTTCCCGTAACAGGGTTTGCATGTTAAAAATTTGTGTTACATGTGTATGGATGTGTTGAATTGTTATTTTAATTTACACATTTGTATAACTGGATAGATCGGTAAACATGGTATTTAATTTACTGGTAATGAATAGATGAAGAAAAAGGCACAGTTGATATTTTATCGACTTTATTATTTGATTTGAAAGTTTTGTTATATACATCTAGGAGTATTTGGGACTATAGGATAACTGGACTTAATTGATTCACCCCCCCCCTCAATTATCTAACAAGGGTTGGTTATTATTGGCCTACTATGCAAACTAATGCCATCAAATATGCTAAATACTATAATAAGTGTCAAATGCATGGAAATTTGATACATGCTCCAGGCAGGGAGATTATTCCATCTATAACACATTGGCCTTTTTAGTAGTGGGGCTTTGACTTAGTAGGTCAAATACATCCAAACTCATTGGGAGGACACAAATTCATCATCACTGCTATTGATTATTTCACTAAGTGGGTTGAAATTGTATCACTTTCTGCCGCTATAGAAAAATAGGTATCCATGTTTATCCTGCACTACATAATTTATTGCTATGGTGTGCCATCCTTTATAGTTACTAATAATGGAGGAAAATTCAAGAATAAAGACCTCAAACAATTATGTAAAAGATTTAAGATCAAATACCATTGGTCATCCATCTATTATTCTCAAGGAAATGGACAAGTTGAAGCATCAAATAAGACTATTATGAAAATCTTACACAAAACTATTAGTAAGTCTGGTAGGGATTGGCATCTTCAAATCAATCATGATTTGTGGGCTTATAGAACTGTAAGATATAAAAATATTTCAAAATATATTTTTATATCTATGTGGTATTTTAATGTGTAGATGTGGTGTGTGATGGAAAATTTTGTGGACATATAAAACTTAATAAAACATAAATACTTATCTTGAAAGGTAGCAGATTTGAAAAATTATTATTTTCTGGTGTCTGTACTCAATTTCAAGAAATTTTGTAACCGGATTTGGTCTGGAAACATAGAGACAGAGAAAACCCAAAAACCTTTTGCTTTTCTGAGAAAGTTCGACCTTGACCCAAGTAAAAAGGTCAACCTTGACCCCTTTATGTCGAACTTGACTTGCACTACTCTAATGGAAATTTTGTTCATGGATCCCAAAAGTTTTCCGAAAAGGGTGTCCAGATCTGCACTATAATTCATTGTTCTGTACTTGTTCCTACAAGAAAATTGGTTTTGTTATTTGGATGAGGGGTTTGCCTTGGTCAAACCCCAGTTTGGAATCAACAGTAAAATGGAATTGAAATAGAGAATGCTAGCAAGTAGTAAAAGTAGATCTAACAACGAAGCTATGATATTCAATAGATATGCAATTGTATTTAAAATGTAAACAAGTATGTTGATATGAAAGCTTGGACTCAACACTAATAAATGTAAATCAAAACCTTTATGATTGTATTCTTGGAATCCACCTTGAAGGAAGAATGAATAGATCTTGAAGATGAACAAAGGATCTTGAAGGAAGATCACACCACCATGATGGATAGATCTAGGGTTTGAATGATGAATCTCGAATGCTTGAACCAAATCCCAGCTTCAAAGGCTTGAATTTTTGAATCCTTGATCTTCAATGGAGAACTTGAATTCTTGAATGTAGATGATTTCTTGAATGTTTCCTTGATAATGCTTGAGAGATAATTGTTTTTTGATGGATGATTGATTGATAAAATGAAAAGATAGATTGAAATGAGAGAGGAAGGCTTCCTTTTATACTATTTTAGGGCACAAACTTCTAGAGAGCCCTAAATAGGAGAATTAAATTCTCATTTAAGCCTTTATCGCTAGAAATGGACCTAAATTAAATATAATTTAAGAGTTTATTGTTTCGAAACTCGAAACAGCTGACCTGGAAGCAGGAAATAAATCTTTCTGAAACCTGACATCCGAAAACCCTCAGAATCTAAAATTTAACCTTGGGTCAGGGTTGAGGTCAAACTTGACCCAGAAGGTTGACCTTGAACCTAAGGTCAAGAACCTCAAATTCACAGAGCCAGGTGCCAAAAACAGGCTGGAAATAAGTGGAAAACAGTGCAGAATAGGGGAAAAAGCTAGAAACAAGTCAGAGACCTATTCAAGGCATTTGACATGACCCAAAACCACCTACTCGAAGGGCTAAACAAGTCCTTAATGGAAGTGCTTCCATTTTATGATGCTACAAGAACAAGCATACACACACCAACATGAGCTACTTCTTTTTCCCTCATCTATGGGGCTGAAGTTGTCTTTCCTATCGAGGTAGAAATACCTTCACTTAGAGTCTCCCTAAATGGGTTTGTAATGGATGAAGACTATCACATATCACACATCCAAGAACTAGAACTATTGGATGAATGTAGACAAGCCACGTTCGATCACATGAGAGTATATCATAAAAGAATGTCAAAAATTCACAACAAGAAAGTACACCATAGAGATTTTGAGGTTGGTGATCTATTTTTAAGAGAGAATCCTAAGAATCAACATGAGAATCATAAACAAAAAGGAAAGTTGGAACCTGACTGGCTAGGTCCTTATGCAATTACAACCGCCTTTAGATTTAGTGCTTATCAACTCTAAAGACTAGAGGAATAATAGTTCCCTGAGCCTATCAATACTCTCCACCTAAAGAAGTTCTATGCATGACATTCTCTGCATCTAGAGTTCCTATAAATAGCATATGATCTAGAAAAAAATCCCCAAAAATTGACATATGGTCCTGAAAATATCATAAATATCACAAAAAGTTCTAAAAAAATGATCATCTTAGTGAAAACTGGCAAACATGTGCTTCAATGTATTTTAAAAAAAAATTGAAAAAAATAAAAAAAAGAGCAAAAAAAATTGAAAAATAAGAAAAAGTGTCGTGGTGAAAACCTAGAAACAGGCATCATGGTAGAAAAAATAGTCCTTCAAAGTGGTGAAAATTTGGAAATAGGTGCTACTTGTACCTTTGTTCTCCATCTATCACCTTGTGGCTTTGGCCATGAACCAGTTGACTTTCGCAACACTTGTCTCCATGGTCTGGGACCGGTCTCTGTCTAAGTCTCACTAGGGGGAAATTCCATGCCATCATTGTCTCTAGGACACACCAGTGTTTCTCAACACTACCCCATCTAGACATCGAGTGTTTCTCAACACTTTTCAGATAGATTATCTTGAACTGACACCTTTAGTAGTCCAAGTCGTATATTTCTATCACACTTGTAGGCATAAGTCTTAGAAATATCACTGCCAATCTTTACACCACGCTTAAAATGAAACAACTGAGCTATGCTTAATGATATTTTATTTGTATGTTGTCTAGTATTAATGATTTCCATTGATGTTCCCTCCTTAGTTTCTTTAGGATGTCACTTGACTAGAGGACTGGGGGCATGGGGCATATTTTCTTTGTCTTCTGCTTGTGGGTGTGGTTTCGATGATCCTATATGTTTGATGCGTCAGGTGTCTATGATAACACTAGTACAAAAACAATAATATATGACTAAATAAACTACTAAAAAGTGCATATAAATGACTAATTTTGGTCACATGACCATTAGTAGTTTATTGCCAGTCATTTATCTCACGACCAAATTTATGACAACTATTTTAGTCATTGATTTGGTCATTGATGTAGTCATTAATTTAGTCATTGATTTAGTTGTTAATTTAGTCATTGATTTATTTGTTAATTTAGTCATTGATTTAGTTGTTAATTTAGTCATATATTTAGTCATTAATTTAATCATATATTTAGTTATTACTTTAGTCATATATTTAGTCATTAATATAGTCATATATTTAGTCCTTAATTTAGTCGTATATTTAGTCATTAAATTAGTCATATATTTAGTAATATTAGAGCACAGTGGAATCAAACCACCATCTTCCTACTTGTAAAGTAGGTGCTCTCTCATTGAGCCAGCACCCTTTAAAGAACAAGGGACGCATAGCGTCTAGTTCTTGTCGATGCAGTATTTGAGTGTAAGTTTATAGTCAAAGTGCCAAGTATCCATGTTATCAAGCTATCATACAATTGGATTAAGTTAAATTGGGATACAAAATGTGGATCTACTAAAAGAACATGTTCACTTGAAATTTTTAGACCTAAAAATGAATTGTTTAGAAAAGGAATCCCTATAAACATGAGAAGATTGAGATTTGAAATACAAAAACAATTGTGAACATTTAAGAAATTGTTGATTTGAATTGCAATAAGCCCATGGGAATAAAAAGGATCATATATCCAGTGAGATTGTTAAGGGTGAATATGATGCTTTTGTAGTTATACTTTGTGATGAAAAAATATTTCATGAATTTATAGAAGTTTTTAAAGTCAACTTGGGAATGACTATCATAATCAAGAACCAAAATTCATGAAATATCACTAAAAAAAAGTCTTAGTGAAAAAGGGCCACTAGTGTTGCATGCTAATACTAAAGAAAAGTTTGAGTTCTCTTATGGAAACTACATGTTATCCACAAATGATATCTTATCATCATTATGCTTCCAAGTTATTTCATCCATATAGAAGTCAATCAAATATTGTACTATCAAAAAACATTAAATTTATGTCAGAATCCAAAAACAACAAACTCAACATAAATTATCTCGAGAAAAGTCATATCAAGAAGATATCCTCACCCATGGGCCAGTCATGATGCTAGAATATTAATCTTGTTCTATCCAAGTTGATCTATTTCTACTACAAGGAATTTGTGAACTTGATTATTCTTTTCAAATCAATATGACAAACATAGTTGAAAGACTAGTCTCTTACTCTATAGATATTACAAAGATGTATAGCATAATTACTAGCATTATATCAGAAACTTCCAACATGACACTAAAAATAATAGAAACATTTTTTCTAGAGAGATCCAACATGATACTAGATGTCATCATATAGGTCATAATTTTTCTTCCAAAGCTAGCTTTAAATATTGTGATCCTAAACTGATCACTATTTAAAATGAAGATCAAACTATGGAAATCAAGCAGATGATGCTATGAACATAATTTTCCAAACTAGTCATAGCATTCTAATCTGTATCTATTGTAATCTTGTAATAGAAATTTGAAACTACAAGAAATATGAATCCCAAGATAGAGAACATAACTATGAAGTTTCAATAAAACTATTGAAACTACATTGATATTGCAATGAAGAGATTGTTTTGAAACTTAAATTGATAGAAGCTAGAGAAATCCCTTTGGTATAAGTAAATTCAGTACCAATATCGCTAATGTTGGCATGATGTGATGATTAAATTATAGTGTCGTTGTTCTTTCCATCAAGGTCAAGACCCATTGGGGTGTTATTTCTGATTAATTATATTGGAGATGAGGTTCCCCATTTAATTTATGATCTCATTGGTTCATAAATCTAGAACAAAAGCGTTTACCCTTATTTAAAAAAAATATTTAGCATCAATCTTTCTTAATGGAATGAAAACATTTTTATTAAATATGGATTAAGCAACACCTCTTCATAAAATTATTCCTCAAGTTGCTCCACTGTCTGACCACATGGCCCACTGCCATATAGAGAAGCCAAGCCTCCAGAACTTGTTGAAAGAGCTAGCCTTTGGTGAGGAGGAACACCTGCCAATGCTCGTGCAAGAGTTGCTGCTACAAATACATGAGATGGGACTTGAAATAGAAATAAATATAAGAATTGACACAAATAATAGATTAAGTGTCAAAGATGTATCAACAATTTATGACTGCAAAGGCATTGTTGGATAGCTAATTTGAGGATTAACTATTTTGTCATCTTTTATACAAGCTACTTCTCGGGGATTGATCTACTTTAATTCTAGGATATCATGTCAAGAATTGTTGATAATTATGTTTTATGGTTAAGAAAATTACCTTTTATGTTGTCTAGGATCCTGTCAGGTAGTAAAATTGTAGATGTAGACCTTATGTGATGTTTCAACTATAAATGTTTCATGGTATAGATTTATACCTTTATAGATATTTGAGTTTGGGTTTTTATGATGGTTACATTATTCATGGATTACATGTGAAAGTGTGCAGATTTTACATGATGGATTTACAATTATAATTAGAGTGGTGTTGCTTTAACATGGTGGATTATTTTTGAGATTGATGTCGAACCCTGGGATCACATGTGGTTGCAGACCAAAGAAGCTCGGTTATTCTTGTGTTGTGTAGGCATTTCTTGTATACACATTGATTTTTATGGTACTTGGAATTTGTTGTTATTATTATTGCTGCTACATCTAACATACAAGGTTAAAAACCATTGTTATTCTATATTTCCTTGTATAAATAGAATTTTTAAATAGGATTACTGTCTTGTTGTGATATTGCTATCAAGATTCAACTGATTAGTTTTTGAGTTAAAATCATTGACCTATGTTTCATGATTAGTTGTTAAAAAGAACCCATCTCTTATGAGAATGAATGGAACACTTAGCACTCATTGCATCTAGGTGATTCTCATAGAGGTGAAGCATCAAGACTTCCCAAGAGGTTACCCATCTCGGTACTTCTCTAGCTCAAGTGCATTTAACCCCTCAATTTCATGCAAGGTTAAACCTAGTTTGTCTGCAACCACATTTACTATTGTGACGTCCTTATATGGTAAATAAACTATTTAGTCAAGGTTGTTGGAAAAAAGAAAGACTTCTTTGGATTTTTTAATATTTGCAATACACCTGGTAACAACAGATTAAGGTATGAATATCATGAATTTTTAATGTTTGCACCTATTTATTTTTATATTTATGTTGATATGTTAAAAAATAAAAATTTAGAATCTATTTCATAATTATAGGCATGCAACCTATTTGACATAATTACCCAGCAAAAAAGTGCAAATTTGGCTGGCAAACTTGGGTTGAACATTAGACAAAGTTAATGGGTCTTATACAAATGGATTCAGTATTTTTTACATATGATTTAGGAACTTTCAAGCAAATGAAGTTTTCAGATTAAAGATAAAATCTAAAACCTTTTCTCTTATGCTCTTTGCCAATACCAAAACTTAATGGGTCTTATACAAATGGATTCAGTATTTTTTACATATGATTTAGGAACTTTCAAGAAAATGAATTTTGCAGATTAAAGATAAAATCTAAAACCTTTTCTCTTATGCTCTTTGCTAGTACCAAAACAAATGCTTTAGAGTAGAGGCAAGGGTTGTGCATGCTTATTATCCAAAAGGTACATCGTATAACTTATTCAATGTTTTAGGCTCAATAATAGTGTAGTGTAGTGCATGTGTAAATTTTCAACTTCCTTTAGGTGCCAATACCATATTCTCTATGTAAGAAATGGTTATCACAACAAGAGAACACAAAAAAAATTGATTTAGTCTTGTAGTAGCTTTGGAAATGGGATGGAAGTAACTTGGTGCAAGAGCACCTAGCACACAAGAACATTCCAGGAGGTTAAGGATCATATCAAGATCTATTTGAGTAATTTTTAAAGTCATATTGAATCCATATGAAAGGATTGAAAATGTTATGCAATCAATTGTATTCTAATGACCAAGTTGTCATAGTTGTCCATTAAAGGCCTAGGTTGGTCAAATAGGTCAAATGTTGTAAAAACATCCATAGAAGGGTGAAAATGATGTAAAGGGTTATTTATAGTCTATTGTGATGTGTTCAAATAGTTTATACAAAGTTCTAAGGTCAAAATACAAAAGTTTCTTAAAGGGTTATAAATAGTCTATTTGTAGGAAAATACAAAAGTTGCTTACAAGTTGCATAATGCAACATTGTCAAAATGCAATCAAAATGTTGTCAAAATGCATAAAGGTTACCAAGTAGTTTTCATTGTTTGAGGGGTTATTTAATTAGTTGGGAGAGTTATAAATGGTTATAAAATTTTCATTTGGTCGAGCAAAATCATGGTGTTCAGTTGGAGAAAGGAATTTGTAGAAGTTTCATCATTGATTCTTTGACTATCACTAATCTGCAGATGTATGGTGACAATCATGAAGATTTGGCATTCCAAGAGGAAGGATCTTTATGTACTAATTATGGAGAGAGGTGTGTGAGCACCATTAATGGATATTTTAATGCATTTTATTTAAATGAATCAATTAAAGTTTGATATTTAAGAGCAATTGGGGACAATCTTTGTATCATACCAAATTCCTTACTGTTTTCCAATGTTACTTTGCATGTAATGGAATAAATTCTAATTAATTTTTTTTTAAAGTATTGGATAATGATCTAAATTTTGTTTAAATCAGGTTTGAGCACTCGTCGTGGCTTGTGAAGAGAGATCAACTGGATCTTGTAAAAATTGTTAAAACCCAGGGACAGTAAAAAATAGTCTCTGTGAAGAGGCTGTCATTTTGTATTGAATCCTTGGATTTTGATGATCTTTGGATATGTCTTTCTAAACCTAGTTTTAAACAATCTCACCGAAGTGATTTTCATGATACTGTCAGGTTTGAAATTTATGAACAACAAAGTTATGGTTTAGAAAAAAAAATTATAAAATCTCTTTGTTTTGACCGTAGATGAATTGGATTGTTCAAATGATTGGTGTCTAAGGGCTTGTATCCAATGAAATATGTTTGTTAAGGTTAATTAAAATACAATGGGAAACTTTCATAAGTGAATGAGTAAACCAATGAAGATGGACAACATATTTGTATAGGAATTGCAATTTATATTGTCTACAAGTTGACAATTAGCCTTATGTTTGAACCATTGGTCTTTTGTGGGATGTTGATAAAAGGTCATTTAATAGGAGATAATTCAAGGTGTTTAATGATTACTTCATGTCCTTAGAGAAATATTGGATGTTTGTACTTAATATGTAGACAAAAAATGAAATATTATTTCCAAGGACAATGTGCATGGTTGATGAAAGTTGTTACTGTTGGCAGTGACCTTTTGATTTTGTTTATGGCCTGATGATTTGGATGTGTTGTTGACAGACTAAAGGAATATTTAATGATATGTGGGTGAATCAATATTCATGATTCTTGAATGTGAAAAGACACTGTATTGGATAACTCTTGTGTGCAGATAGGGTAAGATTAATCTACCGATTTTGTGATCAGATAAATAGGGTATGTGTTTTGTTATAGGAACAATGCCTACAAGAGGATTGTGAGTACAAGAGGTTGGACTCTAAGGTGAGTTAATGGATTACATTCTCATGGTTAAGTCTATTAGGATGTGTCTTATGGATTTGGTTCTTACATTGATCCTATTGCAATTGATGATTGGTTATTGATGTGAATATGAGGAAAAGACTCAAATTAGTGAAGGTATTGTGTTGAATGGTGGAAGACCTCTAATATTAAAGGAAGGATTGTTGATAGTGATTTGGTGGAACCTATAAGGTTAAATGTCTATTTGGATAGGATTGAGGAACCTATCATATATGTTATAGATTCACTGATTTCATGCTTTAGAGATGTTTTTTTGGCTCTAATAAGTTGTTCTTTGGTGAAATAAATGGATGGATCAACAATTTCCTAAGATGTTGAGTAGGGGTTGTATGACCCTCTGCATCATAATTGGAGAGCTATATTTGGATAATGGAGATGATTTATAAATATAAAATAGATAATAAAAGATTGAGTTATGTAGAGTTTATGTGAATGTTGTAGAAGAATGAGTTAGGATCACACCATTAGTCCAAATGGAGGAGCTTTCAATCAAAGAGAGATGGATTCCATAAAATGTTATAATTTTTGGATTGAAATTTTGTTCTGCATGTGTTGCAGATTCCTAGATTGCTACTTTACCTTATAAATGTGATTGTATGAAGAAAAGGAAAATGAAGGTGAGAAATATTTTTGTCTGAAATTAATCTAAAAGTGTTGCTTCATCTTGCTAAAAAGAGTCGAAATCGATGCACCACATCATATTGATGATTATGTAGTTATGGGTTTCAACTGTTCAAATTATCCCATTCCCATTAGGAATAACTTTGATCTCCTCACAAAATAGAAGATATAACTAAGTTAGAAATCATGTGATTGATATGGTATCAAAATCAAAATTTCCACTAAAATCTTGCAAAGTTATTAAAGTGAAAACAAAATGATTACAAAGAAACACTCTGTTTGATTTTGCCATATCAAAAATATGCTCATGTGTGAGGACAGTTGGAGAACATTATTATTGTTTGAGGATTTAGTTTTCATAAATAAGTAGGAATCTTCCAAGTTTTTCTTGAGGTGTCTGCATTCCCTCCTTTTTAGTTAAGAATAAAGTGTCTAAGAAAACCGTTTGGTAGAATATTTTAAGAATGTGCATCTATAGTCATCACTTGCCTAAATATTTATTATATTGTTTATTGATTTTTTATAATTACATTTTGTCTTTCATTATTTTTTATTATGTTGACTTGACCATTAGCAAATACCATTGATTGGAAACAATGTTGGAGATTAGCTTACAAATATTTATATATTTTTGGCTATTGGATGGTGATGCATATTCAAGCTAGATGTTCAGCCAGTCATTTCTCTAAGATGTGATATTCTTATTCTCTTCCTTATTTTGAAGACTCTTAAAGCAATACAGGTATGATTCAAAAGCTTGTTAGAATAAAAAATTGAAGACAATATTGAATTTTATTCAAAGAAGTAAACTGACAAAATTGAAAAGCAATGATAAATTAAATTACAAGATAAAGATTTTATGAAAACAAAATTAAGTACTATGAAAGACCTTGAAAATAAAAATTATGACTATTTTGTGGAAAGATAAAAAGTGTACTACTGAGAAATATAGTGTGTTTATACATGATGAATACAATTATCTCTTTATATCATTGTAATTGTTGTGCAACAAGCTGAAACTATTTTGTTGAAACTTTACTATAAATTTTAATTAATTGTATATATATGGTCACATGAATGTAAGTTGAGAAAGTAACAAGGCATTGAACAAAATTAGATCACATTAAGTCTCCATAAATCATAAATAATATAGTATGCATTGACCTTTGAAGTTCATGGTATGCCAAAACATTTTTGCAATAACATTAGACATTATGCAAGTAACATATTTAAGAATTCATAAAATAAAAATTGAAGCACACCTGGGTAAAAAAAAATAGTTCATCCACAAAACAAATGAGAGAAATTGCTAAACTTTTATAGCTCAAACTTTCCAGCAGAGACCGACTCCTAATATACAAGCGAGTTGATTTCATCCCTAGAATTATTTTTTTAAAAATTCTTATTCTAAAAAATACAATCCTAATTGTTAACTCCAAATAACATTTGATATAAAACTACAACATATAGTTTCTAAATTGTCCTTAAGGCATAATATTTTATTAAGGTTTTGCAAAAGAGGTAGCAAGCTAAGCAAGCCTAGTTTCATGGAGAACTACACATTTAAAAATGCTTGAACTCAAGCACTAAAAGGATGGGTAATCTCCAGGGAATCCTCATTTTGGTAGTGAGAGTGAGAGTCAACTATGTGAAAGAATTTCCACATGGATCATTTATACCCATTAGAGATGGGAATTCGTGAGCTTTCAATTAGGAATATGGATCATTAAGATTGACTTGTATTTAAAAAATTAATTTGTACTAAGTGATTACACATTAGCATTTAATATAAAATGTATCAACCAGTATAAAAATATAAAGAATGCTTGGACTTGTAAAAGGCATGATTATGTGAACAATTTTCATTGTAGACCAGAGATGCATTATACATCATGAATGAATGAAAATGACTTCATATATTGTTCTATGTTGTCTACATGATGTGATGTTTCCACACTATAATGTGTAAGCTTGGTTCATATAATATAACATGCATGTAAAGTTTACATCCCTATAGAACTCAAATTAGATGACTTAGCTTTGGGATCAATATAACTTGTTTCATTTAAGATTATTAATAGGTTAATTTTTAATCACTTATCTCTAACTAATGAGAAATGTAGAATAGTCCTAACACAGTTGTCATTCATGATTATCTAGATATGAGTTCAAATAATTGTAAGACCCATTTTAAATGTTTGTGACAAATTATTATTATTTGTCTTCTGATTATTTCAGAATGAACTCAGCTAGAACAAAACCAGAAAATAGTTAAGTCTCCCACCAAAAATGAAAAAAGAACTTCTAGAGCATGTGTATCATCGGAAAATGGAAGCACTTCCATTTAAGATTGGTTTAGCCCTTCGAGTAGGTAGTGTGGGGTCATGTCAAACACCTCAGGTAGATCCCTGGCTTGAATCTGGCTTTTCTCCTCACTCTGCCCCTTTTTCCACCCTCTTTCTGTACTTTTCTAGCATTCTGGACTGAGATCCTGAGATCTTTGACTTCAGGATCAAGGTCAACCTTCTAGGTCAAGGTCAACCTTGAATTTGATCTAGGTCATAGTCAACCTCAACTCTAACCTAGGTCAAAGTCGACCTCGACATTGACCCAAGGTCCAAATTTCAAGATTCCATGATTTCCGGATGTCGGGTTTCAGAAAGATTTGTTTTCCCGCTTCCGGGTCGGTTGTTTCGGATTTCAAAATGGTAAACTCTTAAATTATATTTAATCTAGGTCCATTTCTAGGGGTTAAGGCTTAATTGGAATTTAATTGTCCTATGTCGGCCTCTCTAGAAGTTTGTGCCCTATACTAGTATAAAAGGAGGCCTTCTTCCTCTCATTTTCACCAAGCAACTTCATGAGATCCACTTTTCATGATCAAGAAATCCATCATTCATCAAGCACTCTCAAGGAGACATTGGTGATCAAGAAAGCATTTTCAATCAAGGAAGCATTCAAGCCATTACCATCCATTCAAGCATTCAAGTTCTCTATTGAAGATCAAGGATTCAAGCATTCAAGTCTTTAAAGGAATTTGGTTCAAGTATTCAAGATTAATCATTCAAACCCTAGATCTATCCATCATGGTGGTGTGATCTTCCTTCAAGATCCTTTGTTCATCTTCAAGATTCATTCATTCTTCCCTCAAGGTGGATTCCAAGCATGCAATCATGGAGGTTTTGATTTACATTATTGAGACCAAGCTTTCATATCAACATACTTGATTACATTTCAAATACAATTGAATATCATAGCTTCGTTATTAGATCTACTTTTACTACTTGCTAGCATTGTCTATTTCAATTTTATTATTAAGGTTGATTCTAAACTGGGGTTTGACTAAGGCAAACCCCTCATTCCAACAACAAAACCATTTTTTCTTGCAGGAATAGGTGCGGGACGACAAATATCAGAGTAGATCTGGATACCCTTTTCGGCAAACTTCCAGGATCCACGAACAAAATTTCCATCGGAGTTGTTTTAGGTCAAGGATGACTTTCAGTGGGGGTCAATATTGTACCCCGGGGTAATATCTTACCCCGATCCTGAGGTCAATGATGACCTTGCTCTGAAAGACATAAGTTTTCTGGATTTTCTCTATCTTTGCATTTCTAGGCCAGATCAGGATGCAGAATCTCCCGAAGCTGAACACAGATATAAAAAAATTAGTGATTTCCGAATATGTCTCTTTTCAAGATAAGTATTCCTGTCTTATTAAGTTTGCACGTCCATAACATTTTCCATTACATATTTCCATACCTTACACATTGTTAAGCCCTATTTTTCATATTACATTTTGGTGAACCCAACAAGCTTACCCCTTTCTTTTGTAGAATTAGATGCCCTATTGTGTTTGTGGTTCACTATTACATTTTGGTGAACTCGCAATAGACAACTCTTTCTTTTATGGTGTTAGATTTTCCTTTGTATTATCTTGTGTGTTCATTTTTCATATTACAGCATGCTTCTAAATATGCATATTAATTAGTCAGTAAAGCTTTAGTTTCTCCCAAAATGACTGTGATTCCTAAATGTTAAATTCCATTCTACATTAAAGTTTCTCTATAGTGAAAAATAACAAGCTCGTATTCCTTATATTATCAGATAAATGTACATTTTATAAATTGAAGGTGACATGTGAAGAAATATCAAGTTAAGATGTATAAAATGATAATGTAGGAATCATGTATCACCTGTAAAACTAGCATCTAGGTGACAACTGGTTGCATTAAAAATGAATTTCATTAATCAAGATTTGATTCTATCTATTTGTCTATCATACTAGCATAATCTATTGATTTAATTTAGTGTTGTAAAGAATACCACACAAGGTGCACAATTGATGTTTTTAATAAGCATTTATAAGATAAAGATAGAAAAGGGCTCAAATGGAAGCCACTATGAGAGCTCAAGAGATTGCTCAATTATTATAATATCTCACAATGCATTAGGGCACGTGTATCATTGAGGATCCATTGTTTGTTAGCAAGCCCCCTTTTAGTTGAATTGTATTGTTAAAGAAATAACTACATTTAACAAAGGGACACATATAGGTTAAGATCTTCGAGAACGATCATTCTCAAATATTAGATAGTGTTTTTTTAATTTTTTTTAAGCCTTTCTATGCTGACATTATGATATTAGAGGATATTTTATTATCATAATGATGGAAGTTCAACTGAATGATCTCTGGGAGTGATCTATATGAATTAGATTATCGTTCCTAGAGACCCACCATACTATAGAAGAACACCTAATTCAAGGCTTATCTAGATATCTACATCTCCATCCAACCTTAAAATTGTAAATGTTAACAAAGTAAAACACATAACCCCTAGATGTCATAAAGTAAAAGAAAATAAAAGAAGACCTATGACACATGGCTTCTCAAACTTGGCAGTGATGCTTTGCACTATAGGTATTCTTTTCATTCACTCATATAAAAGTGAGCTCATCAAACAAGTATGGTCTACTAGTTGTATTTTCTCTATCAATATTACCAAACAAATTCCTTTGGATGGGCTATTATAATTTAGAACATTGTAATCATAGTCATCCATGTGTTGTTTTTGATTAAGGTAAAAACAGGTTTTGAATGTGCCCCGAAACCATATACAAATAGTTTTTGGAGGGAACTATAACCCAGAGATTAACATTAAGAAGAATTAGCTCAAAAGAAAGTGAGACAGTTGGGGAACAAGATAAACATTACAAAACCCCCAACATAATCTTCCAATAAAATTACTAGCAGAACAAATCCAGCATTACAATAGCAGCCAAAATAAAAATATTCAGAAAAAATTCAAGTTTCCATGATCTAAAGAGTAAGACCAACGCCTTATAGCATCACCATACTAGGGTTTTCAAGCTCCCTAAACCGAACATAAGGGTTTTGATGGCTCCCATAACTAGTTTTAATGAAACAACAACTCACATAGATTTGCAAGTAGAACTTTAGCTGCACTAATCCTTCAAGGTTTTGAAAGGCTCCCCCAACCTTATTGATGGCTCCCATTACCAAAATGGGACTTAACAACCAATAGATCTGGCAGACAGACCAATCCACCCTATCATGATCATTCCCAATACGAAACAACAACTTATAAATATGAACTAGAAAATCTTCAGTTGCGCCATAGTATTTAGGGTTTGAAATGGCTCCCCCAACCATTAATAATGAAATGGGAGTGATGAATACTCCCCAAACCACCAAGTTATGATCTACCATAAAAAAGTAAAAACATTCAAGGATCTCTGGCAAAAATAGGAGTCTCTAGCAGAGGCCGCACTCCATAGGGTTTTGAAAGGCTCCCCCAACCTTTAACACAAAAAAGGAGAAGAAGAGAAGTAATCCCCACTCCACCAGATTACAACTAGCCAGACAAAAGCTAGAACCGTCAAAGATCTCTGGCAGAAATAGAGCCCTCTAGCTATGGCTGAACTCACCTTCAAAACCCCAACCCTCCTCTTCCATCCAACAACTAGCCACTTCAATAGGCAGCACCACCACCTCAGAAGGAACTTCCACCTCTATAGAAAGTGAGAAAGAGGTGTAAAGAGGGAAAGAGACCTTCACCTCAAAATGAGCTTCCACCTCTAAAGGAAACAGAGAGGAGGAGAAGTGAAGATGAGAGGCCAACATCTGCCTACGAGAAAATTTGTGCAACCCCACCTCAATAGGGATCCCACACACTCCAAATGAACCAACACCCTTCTCCCACACTAATGGAAGAAGCGGTGGAACCCACAAAGAAGCCCACCTATGAGGTTCCCAGCAATAATCAACCACAACAGGATCCCAACAAAGGACCCAAAGCCTCCATTGACCACCACACTTCAAGGGCCGCCTCCACTCCAAAAAAAAGAGGGAAAGAAACCCCCCCAAAACTTTGCTGAAGCTTGGAGCACAAACCCTAACAACCAGAATGGGAGAAAGGCGAAAGCAACAACCGCTAATGCAGCTTCCCCCCACCAAGAGCTCCCGTAGACCCCCACCTGGGTATCTTCCTTGAAACAGGCTAAAAAAGCAAAGAAATTCTTGTTTCCCCATCTCCTTAGGCACACAAAAGGATAGGAAGCAAACAAGAGATGGACCACCAACAATGTTGGAAGATATTTCATTAGGCACATGATGAGTTCCCCCATAGGAAGAAACCCCAACATCATCAACATTAAGGGCATCCTTGGTACCAATCTCTTCTTCGACACTTCCAAAAATCCAAACACTCCGGCCTCTGAAGCTAAGGAAAAACAAGCTTTGATTAAGATAAGAGCCTCTGAAACACACCTTCTGCAAGGGCATAAAACACTCCTGCCATGAAAATAAGAGCAACACACCAATAATGGGGCTGGTAGGAGCATCATCATGCTCCCCATCTTCCTCACTTCCGCCTTCCCCTCCCTCTGCAGCCTCCCCTTCTCTGATTCCACTGCTAACCCTAGACCTCCCTCTGCACAGTCCGCTCCCTCTCCGGTTCAAATCTTTTTCGCCCGATTCCATGTGTTGTTGTTATGTCTATGCAATACCCTTTTTCAGTGGGACAACCCCTTTGCTGAATATGCAGGGTTGAAGAAATAGTTTTTTCACCTTTTGCGGATGGAACGTGGAATTGAGGGATAAGCCCATCTACTTATATCAGTGATTTTGGAAATTCATCAAAATGGATGAGCTATTGCATAAGCACACACTAGGTGTGGGAAAATGGTGGGAAGAGCTTAGGAATCTTAAATTAGAAAGCTAATGCATAGTTGCTCCACATTTTTTTCTACTTACAAATCTAGTCAAAATAAATGGAATGGAAAAAGGATGTTACAATTAAAAAGCTTTCTAATACAATAGAAGAATAGATTTAAATAATTCCTTACAGATAAGAATTCAAGCCTGCAAGCAATGCACAAAACAAGAACCACATTTGCTCTTCCCTCAATCTTTCAGCTTTATAAGTTAAACACCACAAAAAAAGAAATAGTTTTTAATTATATCTAGGATTTCTAATTTGTAGTTGCATCAAAGAGAAAAATGTAGATTTATAGGTCCCTTAGAACAAAGGAAAATATCTTCTTTGTGAACAAAACCCTAAGAAATCAATAAACATTGAGAAGACTAATGAATTGATGAGTATGATTTAAAATCAATGGCAATGAGAAAGTGAGAATCATATTACAATATTTTCAAATATGTGGCTGCAGTAAAAAGGAGAAAATGTTACAAATTGTTCAGATCTCTAAAGTTCAAAAATGAGATTTCAACAGATGGTGCAGTTGCAAGCATTAGGAAACATGAACATACCTTTGGAAGAAAATGTTGCTTTTGATAAAACTCTTCTCAATAAAATATTTTGATTTGGCTAGAGAGTCCTATTGATCAAGAGGAAAGGAGGGTTTATAGTGCAAATCATTTAACAAATTGTAAATGAGAAAGATTTAAAATCAAGGTAGAAACAAGGGCTAATCTTACATGCCTGGAAGGGATTGTGAGAGAAGTGCAAAGGTATAGATTATGCGACCATAACAACCATGCCCTTTTCCTTTCTTCTACTCATATGTTTAACATTGTTTCCATTTTTTTTGTCCAAGATGTCTCCTGTCGTGATGTCCCCATTTCTTGGTGGCTTCACACAACAAAAGTCTATTAGCTAATTAATTTTTTTTTAAAATTATTTAATTTTTATTTTTGATTAATTAGTAATTACAATAAATAATACATTTTGGGTGTTGTCGTATTTCTTTTATTTATTAGTTTAAGACAATTAAAATAGCTTAAATTTTAAATAGTTAAAATAATAATTTAGGTTTTCAAGGCAAAACGTCAATTTTGACTTAAACATCTTAAACTTTTGAAATACTTTCGAACACTTCACCCTCTACAACTATGAACATGCACCTCCATAATACTAATTGCAAAAGGCTAGCTAAGGAAAAATGTCAATTTTGACTTAAACATCTTAAACATTTGAAATACTTTCGAGCACTTCACCCTTTGCAACTATGAACATGCACCTCCATAGTACTAATTGCAAAAGGCCAATTAAGGAAAAATGTCAATTTTGACTTAAACATCTTAAACTTTTGAAATACTTTCGAACACTTCACCCTCTACAACTATGGACATGCACCTCCATAATACTAATAGAAAAAGGCTAGTTAGATGAATTTCACAACCTTTTAACGAGAAAATTTTGAAATACTTTTAAACACTTCACCCCTACAACTATGAATATGCACCTCTATAATGCTAATTGCAAAATGCTTAGATGAATATTGGAATAATATTTAAAATAATTTTAAATTTAAATTTTAGATAAATAAAATATTAATTTAATAAGTTTTTAAGACAAAATGTTAATTTTGTCTTAACAAACATGTTAAACTTTTGAAATAATTTTAAACATTTCACCTCCTACAACTATGAATATGCACTCCATAATGCTAATTGCAAAACGCTTATATGAATTTCACAACCCTCTAACAGGACCTAAGAGACATACAAAGCTATTTTATATTTTAAAGCAAAAGATAGGTAACATGTTTAAGGGCTAAAGATTTCATGCATGCAAACAAAATCTGATTTAATTTGAACCTTTAATATTATATGTGAGACAAATTTATTTTAGGTGTGAGATGAGAAACCACTTCAAAATAGTAAGTCATAACTATAAATTTGTTTGATGGTAACTATTCCTTGTGATTTTATCTCTAAATACTATTTATCGACAATTTTGAAATCCCTTGAAAGTTAGATTTCTGGCACGAGACACGTGTAAAGGGATTGCTCATGCAATAAGCCTATTGGTGAATAAGCATTACTGGTGAAATGAAACTTCCAAGTATAGAAGTCTATGATATTATCAAATGTTAGTATAAAGGAGTAATAATCATTCATTTAATAATTTTTGTTTGGGTGACTGATTCTTAGTGACTAATTATTTAGTCATTTATTTATAAATTTTTATTTGTCTGACCTTGTGATTTTACTTGACGACCAAATTAGTCATTTATTTAGTCACTTTTACTTGTGAATTCCATAAAATTAGTAGAATTTGATCAATTTTAGTCACGTGACTAAATTTTTTAGTCACGTAGTCATTTATTTTTCAAATTATACTAGTTTAAGTGCCTCCATCATGATTGGAACACCGCATATACCTCGACCTGATTCATTTGAACACTTAGGTGAGTCCTAAACTATATCTTTGACTTTTTGCATTGTGTTTATTTTACGCAAGACTGTACTCATGGTTGTCTTGGCGCTTATGCTTCGATGCTAGTGTAATCTTGCAACATTAACTGAAAACTTAACCTAGGCCATCTTGACGTTTATGTCTTTGATGCATACGTTAGTTTCCTACATTATATCTGATATAGATCATATTCATATCTTCATAGTTGCATTTGCATTAGTGATGGTTGTATGATCTTGCGATGTCCCTTAATAAGGCTTGATGATGAAAATAAGGACCGAGTAGGATCCGTGCACTTTGCACTTGCATTTTCATCCTAGGTTGCATCTTAGTCTTTGCATATTTCATTGAGTGAGGAGAGAGTCTTCCTCTCATCATTATCAGACAACTTTGGTCATCATCCTTTTGTGGTCAACTGTGTTGATCTTCATCTTCATTTCTTCTATTTCCCAATCATCCCTTTATCATTTCTCAATCTTTATCATCGTTTTCTTCTATCTCGTCATCAAAGGGGTTAATCTTACCATCATATCTAATCTATCCAAATGCCAAGCTTTCAAATCATTTTCAACTATCTTGGATTTCTGCAAAAATTGTACCCTTACCTAATTTCAATGTCCTCGATTAATTTTCAGGATCAAAATTGAAATCTGGATTCATCTTACTAGTCAAAATTATGATTTAAATTATTTTTTCTTCAATGCAGTTGACTGCTCTTATGAGGCTTAGATCTTTTCATCCTTTGAGGCATAAATCGATCATATTTCTTCATAATCACTTGCTTTGACCTAAATCTAGTGCTATATCTTTCTGGTCAAACTTATTCAAACTGGGGCAAATTCTCATTGCTTAGTGGTCAGACTTGGTCCAATTGCTTTTGTAATCTCTCTAAATCGATCATCAATCATCTTGGACCCTATCTAATCTCGATTTGATCAAACTTATCTCATTTTTGCATCTCCTCAACATCATTTCGACTTCGATCCTAAGGGGGAAGAAATAATCTATCATCAATCTTTCAAAGCTGCAAATTGACTATGCTATCATCACTAGGCATCATTCAACTTCATCACTTCACATTGAGTTGAGATTCTTCAAATTTTGTTGCACAAGTGATTTCATCGCATCACATCAAATCGATTGGGGTAGGTGATTAATCAGATCTTGGACATATAAGTGTTGGAAATATAGATGTAGTAATTGAGAGGGGGGGTGAATCAGTTAACCACAAAAATATTACCGCTGATCCCTTAAATATCTTAACAAATTATTTACTGTGCCACTCGGTAAATATACAAAGAAATGCTGAAAACTTTATCCTTGAAGTGTGTAATAATTAAACTGTTCTTAAACATTCATCACTGATTAACTTACATGAATAAAGAAAATAACATGAACACAAGAGACACCAGATTTACCGTGGAAACCCAATATGGGAAAAACCACCAATGTAACTAGTTACTATTTTTCACTCTTCTAAAGTGATGCCCGGTTAGAAGCCAACCTGGTAAAAGATTACAAAACACACTATTAGGTGTGACCTTGTTAGAGGATTTAATCACCCTGCTAGGAGTGGCCTTGTAAGAGGTCTTGAAACAATTCAATAGAACTGTTACCTTGTTAGAAGATTTACAAAATAGTTGTTAAACCAACTCGGTTAAGAGATTTTGATATCACTGCTACAATTGCTAGAGAGTAACAATGAAATGACCTGCAATTGAATTGCTGAATATAGATCTCTGTTCTGTTTCACTAGATCCTTACTGATCAATTAAATCTTTGCTGTTCCTCAAGGATATCTGACCATCCTTCAAAATTCGCACACACCTTTCTTCAAAATGATTTCTGCATGTTGTATATCTCTTATTCACCATATGACCTTCTATATATATATGCCATTTCATAATCATTTAGATTGTCAAGTCGGCACTAATAATTATTATAACAGTCGGCTGGGATAAACAAACTGTACTAACAAAATTCTTTGAAAGGGCTGACCTTGCTCGGTAAACATTAATCTTGAAATGATTTCTTTCGGTGATCGAGAGAACTCGGTAACCACAACGAATTCTGCAACATCCTTTGGAGACCGAGAGAGCTTGGTAACCACTAATTTTTCCTCGATAATCGAGGAGGCTCGGTTAACACTGTTATCCTGTCATGTTTCCTTTAGACACTCGAGAGAACTCGGTAGACACTAAAAATCGCCTAGCTAATCGACTGAGCTTGGTAGATACTGAGAACCGCTTAGCTGACCGACTGAACTCGGTAGATACTAGGAGCGATAATTGATATGACATTTGTGTGACATCAAAGACAACACATAGCTAATCCAATAATGTCCTTCAGACAATTGTATCCAACAATAAGTTCTCATCGCATCATATCAGTTCTAGTGTTGTCTTATATATCTATCAACATCAGTCTCAATGTTCAGTTTCGTTGCTTCACATCAAACTGTGCATTGAAACTCTTACTACCTTGCTAACCTTCGTTTGATCAAGTTCAGAGTTAGTAATCAACTCACTGTGCTTTGTTCGATCAGGTTCATAGTCTGGATCTCTCAGTTCATCGCTTCATATCAAATATTTATCATCATCATATTCTTTGACTCAATGTGCTCGCTTGCACACTGACTCAAAAAGGGGCAAATGTAATCACCCAAATTTGGTCTAGTAAACTATAAGCCTCCTTTGTAAAAATTAAATTAAAATACTAGACCATTGCTATGCACTAAATCAATTCTACATAATTAATCATTTATCTTTGATCAAATCATCGCATAATCATTTATTTGATTATATCCTAAAGTTTGACCGCTTCATTCTAGATTTATTTAATTAAAAGAATACGCTCCCTTTTAATTAAATAACAAAAGACCCCTTTATCCTAAGTGCTCGTGAAAATCACTTTTCAAAAAAATAAAATAAAATAAAAATAAAAATAAAAAGAAAATCCCTCCACTTAAAGTGCACTTTCTAATGAGATGAAATCTTTTGACTTTTGAAGAAGACTTTTGCCTCTTTATCTCAACCACTCATTGTTTTGCCTCTTAATCTTAAAGCCTTTGCTTTTGCCTCTTGAAGATATGAGCACATGGATCAACCAAGACTTAATCTCCACCCTTGCTCATTCTTTTGCCTCTTAATCTTGATTGTCCACTCATTTCCAATTTTTTTAAAAATGAGGCTCTCTCCTCATTCTCTCATTTTCTTGCATCTTGACTCATCTTTGCATCTTAGCTTATCTTATATCTTGGAATCTTGCATCTTGAAATCTTTCATATAGGAGCTCTTACCTTGCATCTTGCATCCACGATAGACGATCCTGGATTTGTGTTAAGGTGATGTTGTTACTTTGTGTCATTTGATTTCTTGAGCACTAGTTGAGATCTTGCATTATCATTTAGCTTAGTTTTGCAATTTAATTTCTTGCATGGATAGTAATCTTTCATCTTGTTAGCTTAGATTTACTTTCCTTGCACTCTTGCATTTCATCTTAGCTTAATCTTACATCTCTTCCATCTCATTTTAGATTACTTTGCATTTGCATTCATCATGAAGATCTTGGATACTTGCACTCTCATTGCTTGATATCTATTTGAATCTTCCATTCTATAGTGCACCTTGTAGGGATCTTGATTATTGGGTTCATTTGAGAGCCACTATCTTTATCCACATGATTCTTACATGCTATGAATAAGAAGCTATAAGCTGCCTTCTAAGACTCTAAATTCATTGGATCTCTTGGATATAAGGATTTATAGAAGTGACCACACTTCTTGGCTCACAAGAACTAGTTCTCACCAGTTTTGTTGTGACATTGGACATTGAAAAAGACCAAAAGAAACTTGGGAAGAGAGACTTTATACTTTTTGTAATTATGAGAACATAGAAACTGCACAACATTTTATTGGGAGTATGCTGCTTAAAGGACAAAAAAGACAAATTTATGAATATCTTAACAACTAGCTCTGTGTAATAACTTATCGAACAAGGAGTACATTGAAAAGGAGGCATCAACTTGCATTTGACACACTCTCCCATAAGCCTGTTTACCCTCGTATGTTAAAATTATCTTCCTCTACTTCCCTATTGCCACCCTTTGTGCGTTTCATCCTACGAGGATCCTTTCCGGGCCTGTTGAATTGTACGACATCGAATCGAATATCAATAGAACACATTTCCCGCCAAAACGCTGGACAATAGATCCTCGAGTAAAGTAAAACCCGTTCATTCATACGTTTGGTGGAGGTGCAAAAATGAAGGGAGGCACAGTGCAGATAACATGGCACGATTCAAAGCCCGTTCTCACTCTGGACTTCCATCGTCTCACGGGATTTCTCGCTACAGGAGGAGCCGATCACGACATCAAGGTATAGCCCTATTGGTTTTCGAAAACTAGGTTTTTCTCCTTGTTTTCTGCTGTTGTCGAGGGATCGATTCTCATTATTTGTTGAATAAAATCAATCCACATGCAAATGAGCACAGATTGTAAGACTGTTCTTCTCTGTACATTGCCAGGTGGAGTGTGTCTACTTTGTTTTAGTCTGAAGGGTACTTCCCTTTGTCCACAGTTCGAGTAATTGTGTTGGGCTTACATCACCAGGGTTTCTCTGCAATTTAATGTTCATTGGCTGTAAATCCTAACAAGAGGTCATTAAGGGTTTATCCCACGTTGTCTTCGGATTGTATAGCTTGGTTCTTTCATCCCAGAGATTCTCTTATGAGCATTAGAGGCTCCCGAATTGGCCCTTTGCAGGAAATAAATGATGATGCTGTTGGCTACTATGTTCCAGAATCCAAACCTTTGCTACAAATTTGTGATTTTGTTGGTTTCACAATCCTCCTTTATTTTTAAAATATACTTTAGACATGGGTTTTGTAACTTTTTAAAATATACTTTAGACATGGGTTCTGTAGCTCTGCTCCCAATAAAATGTTAGGAAAGAAGAGTGCGGAACACTTTCCACAGTATCAATTTTGCAAGGGAAATCAGCAACAATAAATCTAAATACAGAGATGTGCAAGAAAATAAGATTATAGAAAAATACCCCTCGCACACAAGACAAACACAGACAACCAAATTTAACGTGGGAAACCCTTAGGGAAAAAAACCCACCACTGAAAAATCCCAGTTTTCTTTGTATTACAGTAAATAATTTACATACAACCGACAATGGATTTTTCACATAGGCTCACAAGCTCAGATTGTGTTACAATCAACCTGATTCCACTATATTCTACTAACGAATTCTTGCAGCCATTAAAACATACTACAAATCGTTTCAGAATTCGGTATAGAAACGGTTACCAGCAAAATGGTCTGCCAACTGTCTGTCACACACAATCACCTGTACAGTGATTTCTCCCTTCGGCACTTTTGCCTCCGCCAGGTCTTGCCTAACTTCTCCCTTCGACACTTTTGCCTCCGTCGGGTCTTGCCGTACGGTAACTATGTTTCTCTTCACCTCCACTGTGCCAATGCAACTCTTCACCGTACAATGCTCTACCACCGCCGTAGGTAGTCTCACCGTACGGTGATCTACCTTCACCGAACGGTAACCTACTTCCACTGTACAGTAGTCTCACCGTATGGTGAGACTTCCGCACTTAGTTATTCCAACATAAAATACTATTACAGATGGCTTAGAACAAAAATTTAATAAAACTACTGACCATTACAAACAAAATTTAGCCAAAACATTAAGTTAGAAAAGTTTCAAAATAGAGCTGGGGACCACAGTATCCCAATCATTTCTGTCTACTATCTTGACAATGGTTTTCTATACTCTTTCTATTCTGCTCGAAAAACCCCATCTCTAGAAAGACCAGGGATTGAGAAAGGATCGCAGATTTCTAAATTGCTATTGTGCAGTACAATTGCTAGTGTTTAAGTCATCCATTGCAGGAGCCAAATCGATGCAAAAGACCTTAACAATAGTCACTCTATTTGTAGCAGAAACCATCTCATCCTCTAAACTGACTACCCACTGTTCAACACTATCCGTTCTATCATTAGAGACCAAACTGCTCTCATTTTGAGTTCTTTGTAACCCCGACAGATAAGGTTGTAGGCGCAAGACAAGGAGACACAAACACAAAGGCGAGAGGACCAAGTGACAAAGATGAAAATTACAAATAATTGTTAAGAGGGAGTGTGAGAGAATATTTCATATTTGTAATGTTTAATGATTAATATGATGAAAAAATATAGTAATGTAGACTAATTCTAGAAGTCTATGTAGGAATGAGAAATAGAAAGAATTGAATAAATAAAGGGATAAAGATTGTTGAGAAGATCATGGAGAAGTTAGGGAGAGATAATAGGAGATGGTTAAGGAGATGTAGGAAATAGTTAGAACTAATTTCCAAATATAATATATTATAACAGTCACCTCATATTATATTAAATGACCATTTATGCAATGTTGAGGAGACAAGGGAATTGCAACATCAATTTGAATAATAAATAATCTCTCATTTATTTGGGGTTAGTATTTTCTAGATTCTTTTAGTATTAGTTTCCAGACTGATAGCCATGCGCTGTGCCGCACTAACAGGGATGGAATCCTGTACCTTGACCTTGGGTTACAAGGCAAATAAAGCAAACACTGAAGATCATGACCAACAAGATCCCTGTGCATCCTGCACCTTGACCTTGGGTTACAAGGCAAAGAAAGCAAAGACTGAAGATCGTATCCAACAAGATCCCTCTGCCAACAGACTAAGACCTCGAAACACATCCTTCATAAACAGCAACATCACAATCTGTGATGTGAAAAGCATAATTTGTAAGGGAATGCTAGCATAATTATTACTTTGTTGCACCGTATGCAGTTATTCATGTAACTATTGTATTACTCCACAATTATACATGTAACTGTGTTGTCTCTCTTGATGATATTATTAGAACAGTTACATGAGTAACCATATATAACAGTGCAACAAAGTAATATTTATGCTAACATTCTCCCCCATATTACATTGTTGCTACAAATATACCCTACAAATACAAACTTCACCTTGTCAAGAGACCCACCCCTAAGGCTTGCATCATCAAAATTGTTGATTACATAATATGAATATGCATTTTTGAGAAGATCTTTTCCTGAATGTAAATGCAAACTAATCTTATTTCAAATTTAATTTGAACAACAACTCTGATATTATCAAGGATCTAATTTGAATCAGATATATCATATAATATTTAGTATTTAACAATACTGAAATTTATACTTTTATTTATACTGTGCTGGGTAATATCTCAACTCCTTTACTTTTTGACTTCTGTGTTGGATGTTTGAGAGGTATCCACGCATGGTATACTTATACCTCAGAGACTGCAGTGATAGGAGCCACGTCTATGATAGACGTGACTCCCCAAGGAATCACGCCTATCATAGGTGTGACTCTTCGTCACCTTTTACAACGTTTGCAGGCCCGATAACTATTGGGAGTAATGAATCGTTTCATTAATGCTCCGTTTAATAATATAATTCGATGGTATTGATTCCATCGTAACTTATTTATTAATCTAGATTTATTATTATTAATTATTTATTATATATCACATAATAATAATTGATGTTTAACTTATATTATAATAATAAATATCAGTACTTTATAATAGATAATAATATAAGTAAATATTAATATATTTATAATAATAATAATGATAATTATAGTATTATTATTATTATTATTATTATCTATATATTGATATGTATATATATTTCATTATTTATCTATTATACTTTATCTGACCGAAGCTATTATATTCAACACTCTCTCTTAGCTAGGGAAGATAAACATTTTACAATGGTCTTTGTGAATGTTTGTCCATATGTCTCGTGATATGAATTATCACATATCTCGTGATAAACAATATCACATATCACATATCTCGTGATATGAGTTATCACATATCTTGTGATAAATAGTAACATATATCGCATACCTCGTGATATAGATTATCACGTATCTCGTGATAAATAGTATCATATATCACATATCTCATGATATAGATTATCACCTATCTCGTGATACTAAGGATATACTTGAAAACCGAATTATACTGAGAGGGGGAGGGGGTGAATCAGTATAGTCAGAAACTTTTAAAGCTCAAAACCAAAACAGAGAACACAAAGCAAAGGAGACAACACACGTGAATTATCTCGTGGAAACCCAAAGCGGGAAAAACCACGACATCACTATCCAAAGGGCAACAACCCTGTTACATTCTGAGAGCTCCAACTCTCCTTACACTTCTCAGAACTGGCCCCAACCAGTTAGCTATAAGGCTACAACCTTATTACAAAAGGATATTAGAATTACAACTCAAGAGAAAATCCCTTATCTTCACTGAAGTATGAAGACCCCTGAGATGACTTCAGTCACTTAAATCAGAATACATGGTAGGACTTATTGAATAACTTTATAGCACAGTTCGCTCAAAACTCACAGTCATTCCTTGCTGAAGTCCAGTACATACAGTTGTAAATGAAATGTTCAAGATATACTATGAGTACCTCAAAGCGAGTTGCTGTAATACTGTTAAAATAAACACTGTGTTTGACTTTGAACAGTCCTGTTTTTGGATGCCTGAGACGTAGATCTTCTTAGCTCACAATCATTATCTCCTTTTTAATATCAAAACACAGCACCTACCAATTTCAATGCAAGACTTCTCTACCGCAAAAGTTCACAGTCTTATTCAAAGGAACGTCTGTACATTTACTGCAGCATAACTGTATTTAGCTTACAACCCTTGCACTCGCTGTTATTTTCATCACTGTTTTCTATTGAAAGAACTCCACCCCTTTTCTATGCTCCAGAATTGTAATACAAAGGATTCCTCATTGAAACACTAAGGCAAATGCGGTGAATAAGAACTAGCAAGTTTTTCCTCTTTGTGAAAAGGTGACAGATAAAAACCTTCACTCACCACACAGTTCGCTGTATTTGCATCTCCCTTCAAAACTATGGTGCACACATGGATTTCGATCCCTCCAGCAATTTTACTTCTTCAGATATCTCACTTGCTATATTTCCGTAACTGCTCCTGCTTTGCCGTTTTGTATTGAACCAGCTTCACCGTGCACACCGTAAGAGATTTTTGATTTATTCCTCTAAAAAACTACTGTGCATCCGCCTTCCTCAGACTTAGTATTAATCAATTTTTATCTCATCACTGCCGTTTCCACCTAATTTCCTTATCCCTGTCGCATTTGAACTCACTCCCGTTTTTTTTTTATCTTGTATTGCCTGACATGGTTACAAAAAAAACTCTCATCCCATGCGTCTAGCAAGCAAAAAAACGCCTATCAAAACGTGAATAAAAAATAATAATGAAATCCCGTTTTACTGCACGGAATAAATAATCATGCTCTGCTGCTTTTCTTTGTCTTTATTAATCTTCTTAGTAGTCGACGGTTATCTTCTTGCAATGAACGTAGCACAAACTGCCCTGTTATCCCGTTTTCAGATTACACCCCAAATATTCTGCATACCGTTTTTTGCACAGTCCCATTAGAATTTTTGACTAATCGCACTTCCTATGTACCGGTGAGAGGTTACGATCAAGAGCATACTGACAGCAAAAATGAATGTTCAATCATCTCCAGCAGAGCCGTTTCTTCATCTTTTTGTTTAGTGTATGTTCTCTTTCGGAGAAGAAGCCTGCCTGATTGTCAGAGCTGTTACTGCTCTATATTCTTAGATTTAGACATGCGTTGTCTCTTACTGGCATACGCCAGTGAATTAGAATTATTGCTTTTCAATAGCAGGTGTTAAACAGCGACAAACTCAGGATAAAATGACAATGACAGATACATACAGATACCATTCCATCCGTTTCACAAACAGCGCATTGGATGATTTGATACCTATCAAAGCTTTAACATATGTGACACCTTACGTGTATCCGAATGCCAACAATGCTCACACAGCTGAAACAAAACCAACAATGCTCACACCCGAGCATGAACAGATGGCAAGAGAATATTGAAGTTACAGACATCCTCTCAGAGAACAAATTGCACACTCAGCACCAAACAAAAACATGACAGCTGGAAGAGCACAGATGCACAGGAAGCCTGTCATGACATAAGTGACACGGTACAAGACAAAGAAGAGTCTTTCTTCTGAAATCGAACAACCAAGTGCTGCACCAGGTGTGAGATAAAGAACTAGACAATCAATAGCTGAGAGTCAATGACAAAAACTAACAATCTCCCCCTTTTTGTCATTGATGGCAAACTTGAAACAATTACCAATTCTGAAACAATCCTGAAATAATTCTAGACCAGCTCCCCCATAATACGGAACTAACTAAAACCAACTGAACTCGTGAAGCAACTTCCACTGATAGTCTACTCCCCCTTTGTCATCAATGACCATAAAACTAAACCATAATCCGAAAGATATAGCAATGAAGCGCTGAAACCAAACCTTTCATTGAGGTGGAAGAACACCAAGCTTGCTTCGAAGATACTCGAAGCGATCTCGGGATAAAGGCTTTGTAAACACATCTGCAATCTGCTCTTGAGTGCACACATAATTCAGCTTGACAACATTGTTTGCAACCTGCTCCTTTAGATAGTGGTACTTAATCGGAATGTGCTTTGTTCGAGAATGCATTACTGGATTCTTCGAAATATCTATTGCACTTGTGTTGTCACAAAAGATGCAAATAGGATCAGCAAACACAAGCTTATAATCATGCAAAGTGTTTTTCATCCATATTACCTGAGTACAGCATGATACTGCTGCAACGTATTCAACTTCAGCTGTAGATAAAGAAGTGCAAGATTGTTTCTTGCTCAACCATGACACCAAACAGCCACCTAAAAAGAATGCACATCCACTGGTACTCTTCTTGTCATCCATTGAACCTCCCCAATCTGCATCTGTATATGTTGTTAATACAAAATCAAAACTTTTTGGAAACCATAAACCATAATCAGTTGTACCTTTCAGGTATTTAAAAATCCTTTTGACTGCGGAGACATGAGTTTGCTTGGGAGAAGCTTGAAATCTAGCTACATAACCAACAGCCTGCATAATGTCCGTTCTAGTGGCTGTCACAAACAGCAAACTCCCTACCATAGACCTGTAAAAAGACTGATCAACAGAAGGAGACACATCTTCCTTGCTCAATTTGCAACCGGTTTCCATAGGAGTGCTAACCAGATTACAATCCTCCATTTTAAATCTCTTAAGCAATTCTCTAACATATTTGGCTTGGGAGATAAAAATACCTCTAGAAGTTTGATTAATTTGTAGCCCAAGGAAGTATGTCAACTCACCCATCATGGACATTTCAAACTCATTCTTCATAAATGCAGCAAATGTTTTAGACATCCTGACACAATCACTTCCAAAGATCAGATCATCAATATAAACAACAACAATAAGAATGTTGTTACCTTTTTCCTTGACGTACAAGTTGCTGTCCACAAAACCTTTCTTAAATCCCTGCTGCTGCAAGTAACAATACAGTCTGTCATACCAAGCTCTAGGAGCTTGTTTCAATCCGTATAAAGCCTTTTTCAACTTGCAAACATAGTCAACATTCTTTGAAATCAGACCTTCCGGTAGTTCTACATAAATTTCTTTAACAAGATCACCATTCAAGAAGGTTGATTTAACATCTATTTGAAAAACTTTAAATCTTTTAAAAGAGGCAAAGGCAAGAAAAATTCTGATTGCTTCAAGCCTAGCAACTGGAGCAAATGTTTCACTGAAATCTACACCTTCAATCTGAGAATAACCTTTGCACACTAACCTTGCCTTGTTCCGGATTATCTTACCATCCTCATTTACCTTATTCCGGAAGACCCATTTTGTACCAATCACATTTCTGTTGAGTGGTCTTGGAACAAGTTCCCAAGTATTGCTTTTCTTAATTTGATCCAACTCCTCTTTCATGGCAGCCACCCAATGTTTATCTACAGCTGCTTCTTCAAAACATTTAGGCTCAATCATGGAGATTAGTGAGAAATCATCACCCTCAAAGTAATTGACATTTTTTCTAGCATTTCTAGTTTGCCTTTCACCTATAACCTGATCAATGGGATGATTCTTTTGCACAAACTTTGAAGGAGTTTTGAAGTTTGTGACTCCATGTTCATCTTGAGATTCATTATCAGAATTATCATGAACGTTTTCAGCATCAACAAAAATAAGAACTGATTCTTGATGAGCAGATTTAACTTTACCTTGATCATTGTCACCACTCTTACTAGCTGAACCAACATGAGTGTGTGTAGAAGAAGAGGGTACAATAGTGCTGGAATTAACTTTAGGAGTCATTGTATTGCTGGTTTGAGCTTCACTTGCTTCAAGGCTGTCATCATCCTTATCAAATTGATTAGTATTTTCATGAACCTTTACATTTGCACTTTCAACTAGTTTATTCAGCCTCTTATTGTAGCATTTATAAGCCTTACTCTTAGAAGAATAACCAAGAAAAATGCCTTCATCAGCTCTAGTTTCAAACTTACCCAAGTTATCTTCATCTCTTTTAATATAACATGGACTCCCAAAAATTTTAAAATACTTAACCGTTGCTGGTTTACCTTTCCATAGTTCATACGGGGTCTTTTTTAGCTTGGGTCTTAGCAGGGTTCTATTCTGAATATAAACAACAGTATGGACAGCCTCTCTCCAAAACATATCTTTTACTTTGCTCTCATTCATCATGCACCTAGCCATCTCTTGGACTGTTCTATTTTTTCTTTTCACAACACCATTTTGTTGTGGAGTCCTAGGAGCTGAAACCTGTTTCTTAATGCCATGCAACTCACAAAATTTGATGAATTCATTTGAAGTAAACTCTCCCCCATTATCAGAGCGTAAACATTTAATTTTCAAGTCCATTTCATTTTCAACTACACTTTTGAAAATCTTGAACTTATCTAACGCTTTTGATTTTTCTTTCAAGAAAGTAACCCAAGTCATATGTGTATAATCATCAATTAGGAGCATAAAATATCTCTCACCTTGTAGACTTGTTGTCCTTGTTGGTCCACATAGATCCGTATGAATGAGCTCAAGAGCCTATTGCTGAATTCATCTTTTGGTTTGAAGGAAGCTCTTGTTTGTTTGCCTTCTTGACAATTTTTGCAAACACTATCTGCTGGTTTTTCAAGCATAGGCATGTCTCTAATAGCCTCCTTCTTGCTGATTTTAACAAGGTTATCAAAATTAACATGCCCAAAGCGCTTGTGCCAAAGCCAAGCATCTTCAAACTTGCTTAAACAACAAGTCTCAACATTAGAATCATCAAGAATGTAAAGGTTATTTGCAGCTCTAGTAGCTTTAGCTATAACATCAGTCTCCTTTTTAATAAGACCAGCATTAGAGTTAAAACAGAGATCATAACTTTGATCACATAGCTGGCTCACACTTAGTAAATTATGTTTCAGCCCTTCAACATAAAGAACATTCTCTATAATGGTTTCATCATTGTTAATTAGGACTGTACCTATACCAGCAACTTTAGCAAAGGAGCTACCACCAAATCTAACTTTACCACCTTTCATCTTTTTAAGGGAATGAAACTTACTCAAGTCACCTGTCATGTGCCGGGAACAGCCACTATCAACATACCAAATGTCTTTTTCATTGCTAGCTAGAAAGGCTGTTTGTACAACAAGAGCTTTGAGAGGAGTCTCTTGAACCTTTTTCTTCCAAACCTTAGTCACTTTAGCTCTTCTATTAGGCTCACTATTATAGAATGAATTTGCATAGAAGCTGTTACAGAATCTAGAGGTATGTCCATATCTATTGCAGCTATAACAAATCAAATTATACCTCCTAAATCCATTTTTTTCATGCTGAAAATGATTCTTGTTGGGGATAGTTCTACATTCAGCAGCCCTATCTCCAAAATAATTACAAGTAAAGCAATAACCATAGAAGAAGGGCTTGTTTACCTTAGAAGTAGTAGGCTGAATATTATTCGATGATGAAGAGTTTGGATCAGATTGCAAACTAACACCTCTTCTATCCTTGGTAGGTCTTTGTGAGCCAAGAACTTCATCCAACATGACTTTACCTTTGTTGAAAGACAATTCTTCACTTGATAGCATAGATGTTTTTCCAATGTTTCTAAGTGTGACAATTTCAGCTTCCAATTTAGTAATGTTTTCCTCTTTTATATGAATCTAATTTTCTAAACCTTCATGTATTTTCTTAGCCTCTGCAATCTGAATTTTAATATCAATAAGCTAATTTTCAGCTTCTTTGAGTGATGTAGCCAACTTCAGTTTCTCAACACTTTCTACTTGAAGAAGATCAACAAGATTCTGATTTTTCTTTTTCAATTTTTTAATTTCAGAAAGAGCTGAAATCAATTCAAGCTCAAGGTCAACATCATCATCTTCAGCATCACCAATGTCATCAGAACTAACATCTTCAATAACAGCATCATCTATAGCCATAAACATAACTTCACTTACTCTAGAATCACTCTCACTGCTTGAGGAGTCATCGTCGTCATTTTTTGAGAGCAACACTTTCTTACCTTTACTGGACTTCCAATTTTTCTTAGTAAACCTTTTAGACTTTCTGTACTTTACTTCCTTTTCATCATTGTTGTCCTCATCTTTATCAAATGGACACTTAGAAGCAAAATGACCAGCCTTACCGCAGTTAAAACATTTCAAACCAGTCCTACCTCTGTTTTTGTTAAAACCTTTTTTCAGCTTTCTAATGAGATAGGCAAGTTCCTCATTAGAGTTCTCATCTGAGCCTTCACTAAGACTTGTCTCTTTATCCTTGCATTTCTTTGAAGCTTTGAATGCTGATTCAGATTTAGAAGACCCTTCAACCGTAGTCCTCATTTCATAAGCAGTCAAGATGCCATGAAGTTTATCAACCATAAGATAATCTAAATCAGACATTTCTTCTACAGCAAAGACTTTAGCATCAAGTCTCATAAGAAGAGATCTAAGAATCTTTTGCACAACTGTCTTCTCTTTAACATCCTCACCTAAACCTCTCAAGGCATTCACAACTTCATCAACCCGTAGAAAATATGTAGCTATGTTTTCGCTGTCCTTCATTTGAAGACCCTCAAAAACTGCCCTGTGTGTTTGAACTTTGGCTTTCCTTACCTTGTCATCACCGTGATAAGCATTTTGTAATTTATCCCAGATTTTTTTAGCTGATTTGCAATGTATGACCTTTACAAACTCGGCTTCAGTTAGACCACATAAGATAGCATTCATGGCCTTAGCATTGTTTTCAAAATCTTTCTTCTCATCAGCATCTTTTGGAGGAGTAGCAGGGATTTTATAGCCATTCTCAAGACTGAGGTACACGTCGCAGCCAAGGGACATAATATAAGTCTTCATACGGACACTCCAGAAAGCAAAGTTATTCCCATCAAAAAGAGGAGCCCGGTTTGTTGCTAGACCTTTTGGCACTCATCTTGAACACAAGGACCAAGCTCTCAAGCTTTTAAGCACTAGAAGAGAGCAACTTGCTCTGATACCAATTGAAAACCGAATTATACTGACAGGGGGAGGGGGTGAATTAGTATAGTCAGAAACTTTTAAAGCTCAAAACCAAAACAGAGAACACAAAGCAAAGGAGACAACACACGCGAATTATCTCGTGGAAACCCAAAGCGGGAAAAACCACGACATCACTATCCAAAGGGCAACAACCCTGTTACAATCTGAGAGCTCCAACTCTCCTTACACTTCTCAGAACTGGCCCCAACCAGTTAGCTATAAGGCTACAACCTTATTACAAAAGGATATTAGAATTACAACTCAAGAGAAAATCCCTTATCTTCACTGAAGTATGAAGACCCCTGAGATGACTTCAGTCACTTAAATCAGAATACATAGTAGGACTTATTGAATAACATTACAGCACAGTTCGCTCAAAACTCACAGTCATTCCTTGCTGAAGTCCAGTACATACAGTTGTAAATGAAATGTTCAAGATATACTATGAGTACCTCAAAGCGAGTTGTTGTAATACTGTTAAAATAAACACTGTGTTTGACTTTGAACAGTCCTGTTTCTGGATGCCTGAGACGTAGATCTTCTTAGCTCACAATCATTATCTCCTTTTTAATATCAAAACACAGCACCTACCAATTTCAATGCAAGACTTCTCTACCGCAAAAGTTCACAGTCTTATTTAAAGGAACGTCTGTACATTTACTGCAACATAACTGTATTTAGCTTACAACCCTTGCACTTGCTGTTATTTTCATCACTGTTTTCTATTGAAAGAACTCCACCCCTTTTCTATGCTCCAGAATTGTAATACAAAGGATTCCTCATTGAAACACTAAGGCAAATGCGGTGAATAAGAACTAGCAAGTTTTTCCTCTTTGTGAAAAGGTGACAGATAAAAACCTTCACTCACCACACAGTTCACTGTATTTGCATCTCTCTTCAAAACTATGGTGCACACACGGATTTCGATCCCTCCAGCAATTTTACTTCTTCAGATATCACACTTGCTATATTTTCGTAACTGCTCCTGCTTTGCCGTTTTGTATTGAACCAGCTTCACCGTGCACACCGTAAGAGATTTTTGATTTATTCCTCTAAAAAACTACTGCGCATCCGCCTTACTCAGACTTAGTATTAATCAATTTTTATCTCATTACTGCTGTTTCCACCTAATTTCCTTATCCCCGTCGCATTTGAACTCACTCCCGTTTTTTTTAATCTCGTATTGCCTGACATGGTTACAAAAAAAACTCTCATCCCATGCGTCTAGCAAGCAAAAAAACGCCTATCAAAACGTGAATAAAAATAATGATGAAATCCCGTTTTACTGCACGGAATAAATAATCATGCTCTGCTGCTTTTCTTTGTCTTTATTAATCTTCTTAGCAGTCGACGGTTATCTTTTTGCAATGAACGTAGCACAAACTGCCCTGTTATCCCGTTTTCAGATTACACTCCAAATATTCTGCATACCGTTTTTTGCACAGTCCCATTAGAATTTTTGACTGATCGCACTTCCTATGTACCGGTGAGAGGTTACAATCAAGAGCATACTCACAACAAAAATGAATGTTCAATCATCTCCAGCAGAGCCGTTTCTTCATATTTTTGTTTAGTGTATGTTCTCTTTCGGAGAAGAAGCCTGACCCGATTGTCAGAGCTGTTACTGCTCTATATTCTTAGATTTAGACATGCGTTGTCTCTTACTGGCATACGCCAGTGAATTAGAATTATTGCTTTTCAATAGTAGGTGTTAAACAGCGACAAACTCAGGATAAAATGACAATGACAGATACATACAGATACCATTCCATCTGTTTCACAAACAGAGCATTGGATGATTTGATACCTATCAAAGCTTTAACATATGTGACACCTTACGTGTATCCGAATGCCAACAATGCTCACATAGCTGAAACAAAACCAACAATGCTCACACCCGAGCATGAACAGATGGCAAGAGAATATTGAAGTTACAGACATCCTCTCAGAGAACAAATTGCACACTCAGCACCAAACAAAAACATGACAGCTGGAAGAGCACAGATGCACAGGAAGCCTGTCATGACATAAGTGACACGGTACAAGACAAAGAAGAGTCTTTCTTCTGAAATCGAACAACCAAGTGCTGCGCCAGGTGTGAGATAAAGAACTAGACAATCAGCAGCTGAGAGTCAATGACAAAAACTAACAATACTATGCTCGAGAACATTACATTCTTCTTATATATATCCTAGTTATGGTGTGTGCACTGACATTGTGCCGCATAATGTCTAGCATAACTGCTGCTATCAAGTCACATGATATCAGTCTACTGAACATTATAAGATCGTCACCTTACAATGTTTAAAAATACAAGTGTTAGTTGTCCAAAAAGTCGTCACCTTTTAGAAACATACACAGGAATGGTAGGCCCATAAAGTCATAGAGTCGCACATATGACAAAAGAAGTTTACACATTAAACATCTTTAATATATTAGTATAAATCAAAAATTTACATTTCAATCATACCAAGCTTCTTTCTGAGGTGATCAACTTTCACTTTGACAAGGGGTTTGGTGAGGATGTCTGTTGTTTGATCTCTTGTACTGATATACTCCAACTGGATTGCGTTCCTTTCCACCATATCTCTCACATAGTGATAAGGAATTTCAATATGCTTAGATCTATCATGAAATACAAGATTCACTGATAGCTTGATACAACTTTGATTGTCACAATGGATGATAGTTGGGTTCCGAGGTTTACTGAATAATCCCACAAGTAGTTTCCTGAGCCAAACTGCTTCTCTAGCAGCCATGGATGCTGCAATATATTCGGCTTCTGTAGAACTCTAAGCTACAGAGGACTGTTTTTTGCTCTTCCATGATATCATAGCTGATCCTAAGCTGAAACAACATCCGGAGGTGCTCTTTTGATCAGTTACACTTTCAGCCCAATCTGAATCTGTGAATCCATGAAGATCTAAGTCAACCTTCTCATATTTTAGACCATAATTAATAGTACCTTGAAGATATCTCAATATATGCTTCACAACTACAAGATGTATCTCCTTGCGCTCACACATAAACTGACTCAAGGCATTTACAGCATAGCAGATGTCAGGTCTGGTATTACTCGCATACATCAAGGATCCAACTATCTGTTTGTAGAGAGAGGGATCTGCTAATGGAGAATCTATTGTTGCTTCCTTTAGTTTATGAAGGTTTGTTTCCATGGGAGTTGACATAGGTCTGCAATTCATCATACCAAATCTCTTTAATATATCAATAGTGTACTTCCCTTGATTTAGAACAATACTATCTGATTTTTGCTAGACTACAAGTCCAAGGAAATAGTGAAGGAAAATAGGTCTTTCATCTCAAATTCTGAGGCCAGATCTTTCTTACATTGTTCAATAAGGTGATCTTCTCTTGTAATTAATAGATCATCAACATATAGTATTAATATTAATATTAATATATCACCTGTGCTTTGTTTGAAGTAGAGATTTGGATCTGCATTATTTTTAGAGAAACCTAATCCCATTAGGTATTTGTCAATCCTTTCATACCAGGCCCTGGGAGCTTGTTTAAGTCCATATAGAGCTTTCTTTAATTTACACATGTGATTTTGCATTGTGAATTTCAAATCCTTCAGGTTGTTCTAAGTAGACTTCTTCTTCAATGGTTCCATTTAAGAAGGCAGTTTTCACATCCATCTGATGAACTTTCATCCTTTGGCTGCTGCAATGGCAAGGACTGCTCTCACTGAGGTGTATCGTGCAATTGGTGCAAATGTTTCCTCATAGTCGATTCCCTCTTTCTGTGAAAAACCTCTGGCTACAAATCTTGCTTTAAATTTCTCTATACTTCCATCTGCAGCATGCTTGATTTTGAAGAGCCGCATAGAAGAAACAACAGACTTCTCTTTTGGTCTAGGCACTATCTCCCATACATCATTCTTCAAAATGGATTGATATTCCTTTGTCATGGCATCCTTCCATACTTGGTGCTGAAGAGCTTGAGTAACATTGGTAGGTTCAGATTTTATGAGTTCACTCATTAAGGCCACATAACTAGAAAATCTCTTAGGCCTTTTACTTTCTCTAAAAGTCCTTGATGGAGCTGCATAAATCTTTGCTTCTTCCATTGTTTTGGTAACCCAAAGTGGTCTTCTTTTAGAGTTCTTCAAAGATGTGATTTGTTCTTCATTTCTATCTTCCTCATGACACTCCCTCTGAATCTCAGGGGTGGGATCCTCTTCTAGATCCATGTGGGAAGTTTGAATTTCACTCTCAATGGAATTTCTTGCCCTTTTAAAAGCTATATCTTCCTCAAAAATCACATCTCTGCTTAGTTCAATTTGTCTTTGACCAGGCACGTATATTCTATAGGCTTTTGAAGTTTCACTGTAGCCTACAAAAATACCTTTTCTCCCAGAAGGTTCTAATTTAGTCTTTTTCTCTTTGGGTACATGAATGTAGATAGGACATCCAAATATTCTTAAGTGACTAATGTCGGGTTTTATACCTGTGAAGGCTTCTTCGGGAGTTTTGTCATCAATATGGGAGTGAGGACATCTATTCTAAATGTAGACTATAGTACTAGAGGCTTCAGCCCAAAGTGAAGTTTCTATATTTTGATCAAGTAGCATGGCCTTGGCAGCTTCTACAATTGTTCTGTTTTTCCTTTCAGCAACGCCGTTTTGTTGAGGGTTGTAAGGAACAGTGAACTCCCTCTTGATCCCAGCACTTATACAAAATGCTTTAAAAATGCCTGATGTGTATTCTTTTCCATTATCTGTCCTTGGGGTTTTTATTTTTCTCTTAGAAGAATTTTTCGTAAGGGATTTGAATTCTTTGAATCTTTTAAGAATCTCCCGTGATTCTTTACATTTAAGAAAGTAGATCCATGTTTTCCTGGAGAAGTCATCGATAAAGATTATATAGTATAGAAACCCTCCTAATGAAGGTACAGACATGGGTCCACACAAGTCTGAGTGGACTAACTCTAAGACATTGTTTGTTTTGCTAGTACTATTTTGAAAAGACCCCTTAGTATTTTTACCTAAGGCACACCCCTGAATTGTAAAGTTTGAGTTTAGGTACACCTGTGACTAGCCTTTCCATAGAAGATAGGGCACAAAAATTGAGATGTCCTAGCCTTCTATGCCATATTTCATTAGAGTCTGCAACTTCATGAATTAGGGCTAGATTAGGTTCAGTGCATAACTCGTATAAATAACCTTGTCTATGTCCTATAGTTTTAGCTTTCTTGATGGTAGAATTCTTTGGCCATGCCAACACTTTACTATCCATGAAGGTTACTCTATATCCATTATCTTCAAGTGTAGATATGGAGACCAAGTTTCTTTTTATGCCAGGGACAAATAGTACTTCGGTGAGTTGAATTGAGATGCTAGATTTTAATTTGATAGTGCAGGTCCCAACACCTTTGACTGGATGTGCAGAATCATCTCCAATTGTTACTTCTTCATCAGTTTCTTCTACCATGGAGTCTAGGAGTTCTTTGAATCTTGTGATGTGCCTTGATGAATCACTATCTATGACCTAGGAGTTGGATTTAGTTGATACTTGATTCGAAAGTGCAGAGTAGAACACATATTTCTCAGGTTCATGCTTCCCTTTGGTCTTTCTTACTTTGGCATAAGATGCTTGCTGCTTGGTTTTGTCAGGGCAACTGACTGCATAGTGCCCATATTGGTGGCATCTAAAACATTGGATGTTAGAATAATCTTTCTTGGAAGAGCCTTTCTTGTGATGGCTTTTCCTCTTCTTACTGAACCTTTTCTTTCCTTTCTTGTGGGAGTTTACATTCAAGACATGAAGATCTTCGTCTATGTTCTTTTGATTGAATCCTTTCTTTGTTTGTCTCGATTCCTCTTGAAGACAGTCTGATCTTAATCGATCAGATTTTGGAAATTTAGACCTTGCACTAATATCTTGAACAAATGTTTCCCAAGAATTTGGTAGACCATCTAGGGCTATAAGTGTTAGTTCCTTACTTTCAATTTGGTATCCAAGAGTTGATAATTGATCCCTTAGAGTCGATATCCTCATAAAGTATGCAGTGATAGATTCTCCTTTGTTCATACTTATATGATTGATTTCTCTCTTAAGGGCCAAGGTTCTACTGGAGTTATTTATTTCATATGTACTTTCAAGTGCTTTGAACATATGATATGCTGTTTCATATTTCGTCAAAATTTTTACAATATGATCGCTAACTCCATCAACTATGATTTTCATGGCTTTTTCATTTCCTTCAGTCCATGCTGTTTTCTCAGGGTCATTTTCTGGTTCTGGTTTATTTTCTTTCACAAATGACTAACTTTATTTTCTTTTAATATCATCATAATTCTGAATTTCTATGATGAAAAATTATTTCCTCCTTCTAGCCTGTCTTCAAATCGAATTACGGCTGCCATGGAAGAATATAATGTTCTTTATATTAAATCTGGATTTCTCAAGTTTAGTTGCCTCTAGGATGCTTCCTAACTTGGCTCTGATACCATGTACATGCAAACTAATCTTATTTCAAATTTAATTTGAACAACTTTGATATTATCAAGGATCTAATTTGAATCAGATATATGATATAATATTTAGTATTTAACAATACTGAAATTTATGCTTTTATTTATACCGTGCTGGGTAATATCTCAACTCCTTTACTTATTGATTTCTGTGTTGGATGTTTGAGAGGTATCCACGCACGGTATACTTATACCTCAGAGACTGCAGTGATAGGAGCCACGTCTATGATAGACGCGACTCCCCAAGGAGTCACGCCTATGATAGGCGTGACTCTTCGTCACCTTTTACAACGTCTGCAGGCCCGATAACTATCGGGAGTAATGAATCGTTTCATTAATGCTCCGTTTAATAATATAATTTGATGGTATTGATTCCATCGTAACTTATTTATTAATCCAGATTTATTATTATTAATTATTTATTATATATCACATAATAATAATTAATGTTTAACTTATATTATAATAATAAATATTACTTTATAATAGATAATAATATAAGTAAATATTAATATATTTATAATAATAATAATAATATTATTATTATTATTATTATTATTATTATTATCTATATATTGATATGTATATATATTTCATTATTTATCTATTATACTTTATCTGACCGAAGCTATTATATTCAACATTGAAGAAACAAATCTTGAATCAAGCAGAGCTCTATCAAGCTGCCTCATGACTCTCCAAAGGGCGTATCTTCAAGTTGACTTCTTGAGTTCTCAGTTTCGAATTCTCAAATCACAGAGTCTTGAATTATTCGAGAACAATCCCTAATGAGTTATGACAAGGCTCCATCATTGTCTAATGATTGTGAAAGGTATAATTCTCGATCAAAATCTTGGAAGCTCGCTGGACTCTATCCATATTGTGCTAAACACCAAATTCTGAACCTGTCTCCAAAAGAAATCTTCACAATACATACATTCTTCAAATTTGTCAGCATGAATAAAGAAAGCTAAAAAAGGAAAAACAAAATGAAAATGTACAAGAACGCTTTTCAAGCAAACCACCATCCCAAAGTGAGAAGCTAATTTGAGATGATGGAAATTCCTCCAAGCTCCAGTGCCACTAGCCTACGCATATGACCCTGTTGGTCTTTATTCTCCAAAATAAGCACCAAAAGAAGCACTACAACCTTTGTAAGCCCAATCAAAAACATTATTTAGTGGATCCTCTTAGGGAGTTTCACTGTTTGAAAAAACAACACAATGTTTTCTAGGATCTATCTCAATTGGCTTGAACTCCACACTATGCTTTTCATTTGTTGCTTTTCTCATTGGACGATAAGCTTTCAATAAATAGGGCTTTAAAAAGGCATCAAACAAATTTCTAGTGACACTAATCATCAATGGGAAGAACATAAATGCACTCATCATACTTAACATCAGGATATTTTTGAACAAGCTCTTTTGCAAGGTCACCAAAAACAACCTCAATGATGTCAAATTTGGTCCCCATCAGTGTAACACCGGTGCTGGGGTACGTCGGGACGAGTTTCCAGGAAGGGGAGATGAAGGGCCTCAATTTTAGGATGGTAGGGGGACGACTGCGGGGGGCAGGGGGTGCTGTTAGAACTGGAAATGCTAGTTATGAAATGATGTTTCAGTGTAACATACCAAATTGAAATACTTGATCATAGAAAAATTGCAACATGAACCAGAACCATTGAACATTCAACATAGTAACATAGCACATATCCAATAGTAACATTCAAAAATCAAAATTCAAATAGAAATTCAAGTACCCGTCTCGGTGGTGGCATGGTTGCGGAATGGCGGAGGTGGGGGTACTCAGGTACTTGGAGTACCGTGTGCGGGGACGTCCCGGGGACGGGTACTTCGAGGTTTTGGGGGGGTGCAAGTCCCCGGGTTTCACTGTCCGCATGACAAAGATTCTAACTTCTATTCTAGGTACAATCATATTCAAACCTTGTATCTCCATAACAATATAAAACATACAAATCAAACTTTGACACAATGTCTTCCTTATATCAGCAATGACTCCCAATGTCAAAACATTTTTTCATTATACCACTCCTATCACCAACAGTGCTGACACCAATTACAATATGCTCCATAGATCTTAAAATTTGTGATATATTATTTTCGATGAATATGTAGATAATTGACAAATAGATTCCCTTCTCCACTTAGACGCTTGCATCAAATAGAAAACAATTATATATTTCAAATTGAAAAATTGCACCATATCATGAATGCTTGCAGATTTTCAAGAGAACGAATTCAATCCCATTTGGCTTGTCTTCTCCTTGTGTAGCTTTTCTGACAACAATCCCTGCAAGCAACTAGTATCATAAAGATTCGGTTTGTACAATTAGGCATAAGCCTCTGTTTTCATTTTGTGTATGAATAGCATGAACGATGACCTCCATTCGCATAGATGTCATACAACAAGAGTCACTCTGTTACTGTTGGCAAAGCATCCCGAGTTTGACTCTTTGTGACCATTTTAGGCATTGATTTCACCTCTCTACGCGCCTTCAACTAGTATTGTGATACATGTATATACTTTGTAACAGTTTTATATGGACTTTGTAACATATGTGTTTACCTTCATAAAATTCTCTCATGCAGCATTTATACTACTACTTCATTTTCTAACTCGCAGAAGCAAATTCTTCTCTGCTAAAAATGTTGCTAAGGCCACAGAGACACTAAATTTTACACCTATTAATGGAAAGCCTATATGAAATATGTAATCTCATTGCGATCCCAGCATAGGAAAAAATGTAGTAGTAAATTTATTTATCAAGAACCTTGATAAAACTATATATAACTGAAAAGAGAAAATATTTGATCGATTGCATCTTTCACTTTTCAACCATGGAATGCATGCACAGCCTGGCAGACATCATACCTTCACGCAGCACAAGATTCAACTTCTACGCATCCCATCCCTTAGCAATGAATAATATTCTAGAATTGCTTAAACGCCAATTTCTATCCTCTTCTTTGCGCTGAACAAAGACTTCTCACATTGCCTGCTCTAACTCATTGTGGTTATGAATCTTCCATTCAAAATGTCCAAACATATTATTGCTGCTCTGAAACCATATGAGGGCGACTTGATGATGATATAATTAGATGTGAAGCAATATATGCAGGAGAAATAACACAGTTTCACGTATAGCTGTGGAGTAATCAAATAGTTACATGAATAACTGTATATAATGGCACAAGAAAGTAATAATTATGCTAACACCCTTTGCCTCTGCAATCTGACAGCTATATCTCTTCAACTGCAGCCACTTAAGTGACAAGCTGCAGGCCTAATAGAAAAAAGGCACAACAACAACAAACAGGATGAAACTGGATGCAAAGTACAAACGATAAATAGACAAACTCAGAGCACACAAATATAATTACTTTGTATGAGTCTGCATGCTTCAAATACTGCCACCTAACTTTAGTAACTGCATATAAATCTACAAAGAAACAATGTTCTGAACTACTTGTTACTATTGTCATCAGTTTCTGTGTGTGGCTCAATGCTCACACAGTAGTGCATGCCTTGCATAAGGCATGACTTTTGTAAGTTATTTTATTAGTTGATGCAAATGGTCTGATTTGTGTAGACTGCACAACTAATTGATTTAAATATTTTTACGATTTAAAGGTACTTGTTGAAAACTGACTAAGTTCATATTTTATTATCATTGTTTGTACATACAAGTGATTGATTCATATTTGTGTGCATAGCCTCATATAAATTTGAATATCAGTACGGTATTTGAAGGGCACGTTTGCATCTGTTAGTCTTTGCAAAGTATTTTTAATTTTTATATCATCACAATCATTGCGTTTGTGTATAAGTGCATTGGTACTGATTGTTGAAGAAATTATTTGTCTTCCTGTTTTTTTGCCACCTTTAATGATTGATAATGGTGCCTTTTTGTAGCTAACATCTGTTTGTTAATTCCATGCACAACTGCAGGGCTATCCATCTGCAATGGGTTGCTGTATAATCCCTCTATTCTGTCTATTGGAAAGTTTTAGGTTTACATATCTGACAGCTGTTAATTCCTTTTCATGAGATCATCAATGCATAGTCCTTGGCACTAGTATTTCAGTGATTTTGTTGTGCATACACGTGATCCCTTTTCTTCCACTGATATCTAACTCAGATTGGTAGTTACGATGGATCTTTTAAATTATTTTTATAAATGCATTGCATGAGATAAGCAAAGGATAAATCTCCAAGAAGGGCACAAAGGAATCTAGGTGTATGCTGCCATAAGCACACACATATATCTATAAGCTTGGTAGATGCTTTTTGCCAAGGTAAAACCACATATTTATAGTTCTCCCAGAGGGAAATTAGACAATTACCTTGCAAATGGACTATTTCAAAACTTCTGGTAAAATAAAATTATGTGTGCAAATCATGTGTGGTGCATGTTGGCCACAACTAATCTTTAGATATCTTAAACATATCTCATCTCTCTATTATTTAGTTTGGGCTAAACATAATCATGGTTATTTGGGAAAGAGATGGCTCTATAAATAATAGCACAACCTATATTTTATCAATAAATAACAACATTACCTATGTTTTCTCTTTTCCATTGAAATGTTGGTTATGTCAAAACAATGTGCTCAAATTGCTTTAGTGCTATAAATTTTAAAATTATTCTCAAATGCATCCCAGAAGTATTCAAGCATAGACATGAGAGGTCCACAAAGGAATTTAGGCAGAGGACATAAGTATCCAATATTTCATCGAGTCCAATGGTGTCTTCTGCCAATTTAGCAACACACTAATGACTCTACCAAGGACTAATCAAGTGAGCATCTTGTTGGACCAACCTAATAAAAGTTTAAAGAACCACCTAATTATAACTGTATGTGTAAATATACCTGCATAAACAAACATATTACTGGGAGATCTCAGTCACTTTATAAGCTTGCAAAAATATAACTTTTGGTGTACTTTTGGTCCTTGTGAAGTTCAACAAGATTCTCTAACACTAGTGCATTAAGATGCTTTCGCTCAGGTAAAGCAATAAACAATGTGCTAGTTGGGTCTAAGGAGAAAAGTAAGTTTTAGATGATGGTGTGGAATACGTTAACTAAGAAATAAAAAAATGACTTTCCGAGGAGTTTTGAATGATGAAAGTTTGAGATGTGTTAACTAAGAGGTAACTGATAATTTTTTTGTTGGTGACAGTTTTGGTCTTTGCATCAAAATGAAAGCAAGAAAGAGGTTCCAAAAGCATCTTATGAAAGCAGTCTTGCTTATCATAGTTCTGCTGTCAACATTTTGCGTTTCTCTCCATCAGGTAAGAAATGTATCCCATGTAAATGCTTTAGCAGTTGCAAATGAGAAATGTGGATGTTTCATTTCATAGATTGATAAAGCCATCAGCTACTAAATTATTTCCATTTGTTTTTTGAGGAAATGCAAATGCTTTGCAATTATGTGCAATTTTAAAGGGTAAAACATTCTGATAGGAGGAAAAAGTATGCCCAATGTGGACATATATTTTAGGGTATCAAGAGCTGAAGTCAAGATCAATTATGTTATCTGAGTAAATGAATTTGGAGATGGCTATATAACATATAAATGTAGTCACTAAAAATTGTGGTATGGTTATGTGTACGTGGTCCACATTCCTATAATGGAGTTTTCTGACAACTATGTTAAAAACATTACTAGTAGGTTATATCTGTGTTAAAGTTGCAACTTGCAAGATCCAGTCACCATGAGCTTAAGTATTAAGTCTAGTATTGTGAACCCAAGACATTTTTAGCTTGTGCAATGTTTGGTGGTCCTTTGAAGGAAATAATTTTGGGGGTGTGATGGAGGGCTCCATGTAGCCCCACTCGTACTCATTTGTAATGCTGTATTTGCTCTCATTAACGTCTTCTTGATAAAGATAAAAAGGATGAAAGAAAAACCCAAAGAAAGGAATTAAATTAGTATTCTTAAATGATATAAATAGTTAAATGGCATTCAAGAAAACAGCTAATAATAATAGCAAAAAAGGAAGTGCCTAAAGCATCTTCTGCTACATAAAGCACTTGTGAAATAAAATTATTATAGTAGGTAAAAGGCTGAGGAAATTACAGAAGTAGGTAACAATAGCAGCAGGAACACAATCCTTGTGGGATATGAGGATGATTTACTAGTCTTAAAAAAAGTGCTTAAAAACACAATTTTATTTTTTTTGCCAAAACCCTCAAACAGCCCTTTATGAGGCCATTCCATCCCAAAGCATATCATTTTGTTTCCTCTTTGCTCCCAACTTATTTTGCCTCCATTTTGGCATTTCGAAGGGTAGGTGGGTTTTTCAAAAGGGATCGTTTGTGGAGTGTTAGATAGCTTCCAAAAGGGAGATTTAAGCATCTAAGGTAAGCATTTAACCCTATTCTTTAGTCTTTTAATGAATTTTTAAAAGATTTTGATGAATTTTTTCAAGTTTTTTTCTAATTTTTTTTAAAGAAAAAAGAAACAAGTTTAACTATTTGATATAATGTTTTTGTATCTTTGTTTTGCACTTGGATACTTGCATTTATTTGTTTATTTTCTAATTTAAAATTATGTAATTTCTTATAATAGCAAAAAAAACAGATTGCAAGAATGGCCAGTAGTCAAAGTTCAATGGGTGTGGAATGAAACCAAAGATTCAAAACTCATAAAGATCTCCTTTATGGAGACATATCACAAGGATTGAACAACTTCCAGAAGGTGGGGGGTATATTTGGAAGTGTAATTTGTGTAATGGTTAATTTAATAGCTCATATTATCGAGTGAAACTTCACTTTATGGGCCCTTCTAGGAAAGGTATTGGAATGTGTGCAGGCCCAAATGAGAAGGGGTTGTTTGCCAAAGAAATAGTGACATTCTTAAGAGAATAAGAAGATGCTGATAGAGTGGTTGCAAGAGGAAAACAAATAGCTCATCCTTTTGCAAAGCAAAAACAATGTATTTTCCCATTGATATAGTAATGGCGCCTCCCAACATCCCTTCTTGCATATACCCTCTACAGAAGTCGAAGATGAAGTATAAATTCCCACTTGCAAAAGAGATCCATTGAACAAGGCATTTGAAATGAAATCAAGGGATATTGCTGAAAAAAATGCATGTTGCATCTATGCCAATGGTCTTCCATTCAACTTGGTGAGATCACCATATTGACGGAAAATGGTGTCGGCAATTAATAGTGCACCTATTGGTTTCACAAGTCTTAGGTATGAAAAGGTGCATACTTATCTGATTGCAAAGAGAGAACAATTCTATAGACACCTCACTAAAACCAAATAGAGATTTTTGGGTTGAATCAAGAGTTTCTATTTTTTTTGATGGATGGAAAGATTGCAAAAATCGTCCATTGATGAATGTTATTGCAGTGTCTCCCAAAAGGGCAATGTTTTTGAGGGTAGTTGATTGTGAGGGGCAAGTCAAAGATGCGGGGTTCATTTCCATAATCCTCATTGAGTCCATAGAGATGGTGGGTCATGAGAATGTGGTCCAAGTCATTATGGACAATGCAAAAAATTGTAGGGCTGTGGGTACTTTGGTTGAGCAAAGATATGAACACATTTTTTGGACACCATGCACCGTACACTCCCTCAACTTGGTGATACAAGCAATTAGCACTCAAATAGAGTGGGTGAAAAAAATATACCAAAAGGGTGAGGAAATCTAGATGTTTGTGACAAACCACCAAATGTCACAAGAATTTATCAGAGCTTTTTCGAGAGTGGAATTATTGTAGGTAAATTTAATTTATTTGTTTAATTTAATTTATGTCATGTTCAATATGTATATAAATTTATTATATTTTTAAATGTGTTATTTACATATTTTTAATGTGTTATTAACTTATTAACATGATCCTAGGTTGCTGAGACCTGATTTGCATCTCATACAATTGTTATGAGACAACTTTTGAAGGTGTGAGAGACATTGGGTCAAATGATTATTAGCAACCAATGGGGCATTTGGAAGCAGTCAAATTTAGAGAGGGCCCAAAAGGTAGAGTCCTTGATCTTGGATGACAATTGGTGGGCTTGTGTGGACTATGAATTGAATTTCATCAAGCCTATCATGACTATGCTCCGGTTTGTTGATACAAATGCACCATGTTTGGGGGATGTCTATGATGGCATGGACATGATGATAGAGAAAATAAAATTGGTAATACAAAAAAAAGAGAATGGCCCTGAAGAAACCTTTTTCAAAAGGGTGGAATCAATCATTCTTCATTATTGGAACAAGATGACCATGCTATTGTACCTCTTTGCATATGCACTATCTGTGAGGTACTATAGCAATGATGTACTTTCTTTGCTAGGGAGATTACCACCATATAGAGATTCTAAAGTTGCTACTTGGTACAAGCGGGCATTTAGTAGACTCTTCCAAGATCCAGGAGTGGAGGAAAATTTTAGGAGAGAATTTGGCTTGTTTGTTTGAGGAAGAAATACTACTCCTTGTGCCATTAATGACCAATCCAAAATGGATGCTATGACATGGTGTTACCTCCATGGTCAAGATTATATGTACCTCCAACCTCTTGCAATCAAGATCATTTTGCAAGTAATTTTTTGTTTTGTTTTTACCATTTGTATTGTAGAATTTAGTACTTAACATTCTTTAATTTATTTTGCATTTTTATTTTAAAATTTTGTTGGTTCTCTTCAATTTCAACAAGTTGCAAGTTCTTCTGTTGCTGAACGGAATTGGAGTACATGCTTAGTATCCACTTATTAAAGTGTGACTAGTTGGCTGCAAAAAGAGCAGAATACTTGATTTATATTTATTTCAATTTGCGACTTCTATCATGTAAGGATCCCCAATACAAGAATGGGGCAACAAAGCTTTGGGATGTAGCCGCTATGTACCATCTTGGATGCAACCATTGAAGATCTTGCTAGAGTTACTATGGATGATGATGGCATACTTACACATGGTGCATCTAGTGCAAGTTGCATTGCTTAGGGTTCAAATGATATTGAACTTGTAGCAACTGAAATCGCAAAAGATGATTTTTTTGATAATCTTTTTGATGATTGATGTACTACATTGAAGATGGAAGACAATTACTATTTTTGATTGTCAATTTTGTAATTGTAATGATTTTCATTTGAATTGTGAGCCTAGACATATATGATATGGCATATGACTTAATATTGAAATTCTGAACTATCAATTGACATTTAATATTTATCTTTGGCATTTGGCATTGATCAATGATGAAGTATCATAATATATTTGGCATTTGGTGTTTAGTTTTACAATATTGTATATTTCTTTAAATTCTTTGTATATATAATATATATTTATAATTATATATACACGTGTGCTCGAACCCACGCACCCAAACTCCAATTTTTTTTTGCCCATACCCATATACCAGTTCTCGTTCCCATGCCCGAACCAACAACTTAGGATATAGATATAGTAGAAATTGCAAAGTAGGCAATTTGTAATTTTAGATATATAGAATAATAGAACCATAGAAGTAGAGATCATAATTAATTGGGAAAATCAGGAATTGCCAGTTTTGCCCCTCCCCCCCCCAATTAAATCGTGTATTTTAGCACAATTGTTGACACACAATTTTCGACAAGTTTTTGGCATGTAAATTGACAAAAAATTGAGGGAAAATTGCTTGCTTTACCCACATGATTTACTTGCATAATTTTTACACTCAAATCTTCTCAATCTGAATAGCATTCAAATCTTGAAAGAAAATTGTTGGTAAAGATTGAGTTTTACTATACAGAGAAATATGGGGGAATGCTTTGCAAATTGTTGTGTCTTCTCACTATAAACTATTGATGGAAAGGAAGGTAAAAATGTTGGATCTGCAATCTTAAGTTCAAATTGTGACCACTAATTCTATGCTTTCTATAATAATTAGATATCGGTTTCAAGATACAGAATAGAGTAATATTGGAATTTTTATTCTTCTTATTTTGTAAATAAATTTCTTTTACATTTGTGTGAGTGGCATATCAATTAAGGATTTGGATGAGCATTTTTTAGTGGCCAATTTTAACAAGTTGTAGAAACTTTTTTCCAATATTTTTCTCCTCTTCCATTTGCCATTAATGGGTGTCTTGGCTTTATTTCATTATTGTTTGCATTTTTCAAGAAGAAATATGCTTTGTTTTAATAATTTTTGTTTTGTTCTAAATTGAATATTAAATTGTTGGATTCATTTTTAATGATGTTGTAACTCTAATTAGAAAAATTGATATATGCAAAATAATTTAAGTATTGACAAAAAGATTTTACAATATTTTAGAATCACAAAGCTATCATATGATCTTTTCTTTGTGTGAGATAAAGCTCCAAAGTTTATTGCTGTTTAAGTTGTCAAAGAGGAGAATTTCGCAAGGATCTCCTTTTTATTCTTCTTTCGTTCTTGTTTGTTTTAATTATGCGGTACACCAATTTGACCTATTATATCGAGTATGCCCCTCTAAGGTCTCACTCCCATATTGAACGAGTATGGATATTTGTCTTGGGTTCGCCTAAGGTCTTGCCTTGGTACCTTGGGTGAACATGGGCCTTTCCTAAGTGAACCCAAGGCTGCCCAAACAAAATACAATTTTTTTTTTCTTAAAAACATTTTTATATAAACAAGAATGAGCCAACTACTAAATTTGCCATCAAGTGATAATATTGTGAAAATGGTGTGCCATGAAGGTTTATGTGGTTTCAAAGGGCTTAATTTGGCTTGGTGGCAAGGGCTTTGCCCTTCAACCCCTTAGAGCCCATGAGGGGTGCTACCCTCTTGACCCCGCTAGGGGTGTTGCACCTAGAACCCCATGAGTGGTGGTGCTTGTCAACCCCATTGGGGTCTTCATTGCTTGCCCCCATGAAGGGTGGTACCTTTTTGTGGTTGCAAGTGCCATTGGCTATGTCTAGTTTTTTGGAACTTTATACTTAGTTTGTAGGTTGACTTCGTACAAACTAGATTGTGATTGAAAATTTGTAAACTGTTGGCATCTAGTGGTGCCTCTCAACCCTATTGGGGTCTTCACTGCTTGCCCCTATGAAGGGTGGTACCTTTTTGTGGAGTTTGTTGGTTGACTTCGTACAAACTAATTGTGATTGAAAATTTGTAAATTGTCAACATCTCGTGGTGCCTCTCAACCCCATTAAGGTCTTCACTGCCTGCTCCCATGGAGGGTGGTACCTTTTTGTAGTCGCAAGTGCCATTGGCTACGTCTAGTTTTTTGGAACTTTACACTTAGTTTGTAGGTTGACTTCGTACAAACTAGATTGTGATTGAAAATTTGTAAATTGTCAGCATCTAGTTATTACTTATGCAGTATGAAGTATGCTTTGTGCAATACAATGCAATTGGTAGTATGGATATAAACAACAAAAAGCTATGTTACCTCAAGTTTCCAGTACAGGGGGACTGAGAAACAGGTTTTTGGGATTTTTTTTTTCTCAAAACAGAGGATTTCCACACACACACACACACACATATATATATATGCTAATCTGAAATTTCAAATATATTCATTATTCACGAATTATAGAGCATTGTAACATTCATCATAGCAGCATAATATTTTATAACATTTATTAATCTAAAATCAATGATCAATGTCATTCATTGAATCATCATAGAACATAGCATCAAATGAATCAAATTGAATCATCATAGAATATGAATATAGGATTACATCAAATGAATCAAATGAAAATGAGAGTTCAAATTTCAATTTCATACATTTATAGATATAATTCATTGAAACAATGAAAAGTATCATGATTCATATCATATATCAAAATGCACAAAGGCTGCAAGTTTCAACAAAATGAAAAGTTAAAAGACTTAAAGTGTCTACTAAGTCTATCATATGATATATCAAGATTCAATTATCATTGCATGTAATGTCCCTTGGCGGGACCTTACGTAAATTTCTCATTTAAGCTTTGTGCGAAGTAAATTTCTGTATCTTTTTTCTTAATCATAAATGAAATACTCATATTTCATCAATAATAGATTTGTTTATTGTTCATAATTAATTTTCTTGTTAGTTTATATCTTGATATATCATATTTATATTTATAAGATATTATTATTTAATGATATATTATATTTTGATTATTATTTACCTTCAATATTTTATATGATATTAAACAACCAATTAATATATAACCTTGATGAAGAATATTGTAATATCCCTTCTTATTCTCCTTTTGGTAATTTCCTTCAAAACCGGCGTTAGTACAAAATAATATGTAACATTTATATGACTCATACTCTACTCTACGTTAGTAAGGGGGGGAATTTGATTCTTAAGGCTGCCTCTAGGTCAGGCTTCATAGAATTCCCGAATCTCAGCTTGAGGGATATAAGATCCGCTTTAAGCAGCCGGGCTATCGACATGACATCCCATAGAGCACTGCCCATAAGAATCTCTTGGAAGTGCTAATGCATTCCAAGCCTACGCATATGCATATGATTGGCAATTAGTATATATACTGCCTATGTGAGATAATAATCTCGAGACTAGGGAAATTACAACAATTTCCTCTAGCCCCCTCCAGATACGGGGATCCCTCTCTAATGGAATCCATATCATCATTTTGTGAGATAACAATCTCGAGACTAGGAAATTATAACAATCTCTTCTAGTCCCCTCCAGATATGGGATCCATCTCTTAATGAATATAATGTTCATTCTCTCTATGGTCTCATATCATCAATATATAAATGTACCCAAAAAACATAATTATATATTCAGATTTATAAATTAAAAACATATGATGCCCATAACATAATCTGAAGGATCCTAATTGCATGTCTTTAACAGACATTCAATTATATTATAACAATTCATTTATGTATAAGACTGCAATCCTTGAAAGTATGTATATATATATATAAATGCTGAAGTAATAAAATAAAAATATATTTAACCAATTACCAGTGACTGACTGCAGTCCTCTGTTCGTATTCTTTCTTAATTCTCTGTGGCAACTGAATGTTATTGCTGTTTACTGTTTTTGTTTTTTTTAATCTTTTTTTTGTTCCTTGTCTTATCCCCCGATCTGCATAAATATGTGTGGGAGAGGGGAGTCACGTCCCTCCCCACATGGTCGCACCCCTTAGGGGTGTGACTGGTCACAGCCTAGGCTGCGATCAATCGCACCTCTAAGGTGCGACCGTCCTTACCTCCGTGCCTTCTTTGCATCGGTATTATAATATATATATTATATATAATATCATAATATATATATTATAACATTTTTTTATATCATGAAAAATAAAGTGTTATATTATTTTCATATTTGTATAATATAATTTGATCATTATTAATTAACATATTAATAGAATATTATAATATATATAATATTATAATAAATATAATTTGATTATTAAATGTTATTAATAATTGTTTTAATATTTATTTATTTAATGTATATTAGTTATATATTTGATTAAGTACTTAATTAATAATTATATTGATCAATTGTAACTTAATATTGATATAACAATTAATTAATTATTTATTAATCTATTTAATATTATTATTTTTTTCTTTCAATATTATATTAATAATAAATTATATTATAATTTATTATTAATGAGCTAATTAGTAATTTATTATTAATATTAAATCCTAACAGGAGAGCAGGGGGGACATTACATTGCATCAATGTATCATATAATGTCAGAAGACTCAAAGCCTGAAACTTCAAATTCAAAATGAAAACAAAGATACTATGTGGCTGCCTCTAATCTTGATCCATATCAGTATCACTATCACTGTTAGCTTGAGCCTCAAAGGTTGCATCATCCAACGGAACACTAGGCAATCCCAGCAGTGTGTCGTCCTCATCAACCTGGGTGGCGTCTTTGGGATCAATATCCCATCATAAAGCTAGAGTCTGTCGATACTCTGGAGTCTTATGATCTATAAGTTGCAGAGCATTATGCGTAGCCACTAACTTCTCCGCTCGTTTAGAGGTAAGCCTATTCCTCTTTATGGAGTGGATAAAGCTATATGTAGACCAATTCCTCTTTGCAGCAGAGGAACTAGCAACCTGTGAGAAGAGACAAATTGTAAGTGCCCTCAACTTTGGTGCATCTACCCCATGCCATTGGCACCATCCAATGGGGCTTTTCTGTGCCATTATTGCTCTATCCATCTTTGCCTCTGGTGTGCCAAAGTTTGGACTATCAAGGTTTGTGAAGGCAATCCATTGCTCACAAAGTCTACTAGAATCCTCAGCTAAATACATCTTTTGAAGGGCCTTTATAATTCCATGTCTCACCTCATCATCCTCACTAGGATTGCACCTTCCAAGCCTAGGCTCATACCATTTTGGATTTAGTGCAAAGGCTGAGATATGAAGTGAAGTGTTCATAGCGTTCTACCTCCGCATGAAAATTGGCTTAATGTACCTCCTCATATAACTTCAAATGTTTATCCCATGCCAAAATTGTGTATAAGGAATACCTTCATAGAATTAGTTCAATCAATTCAACTAAAAAACATGAAAGATTTAAGCTAATTAGAACTTTGAATTGAAGAAATTGATAAACATCCTGTGGTTCTCTAATTAGGACAATATGAATGCTCTCAGATTTGCAAAGCATTCTAAAGTGACAACCTCTAAGATGAGAATGCAAATCAAGCTACATGATGCAAATTAAGCTAAGAACATGATGAATTGAAAGCTAATTAGGCTATTGCAAGACTAAATTGAATTCAAATTGACCTAAGATGGATGCAATTTTAACTATACTATTGATGCAAATGGAAAAATCAATGATTTGCTCTAGGAATGCATCCTATTTATAGGATTTCCAAAATTAGGAGAGTGAGTTAGATGAGGGTTGAATTAACTCGTGGTTAGCAAAGTAGGTGAGTTGTGTGTTTCAAATATTGGGACAAAGAGACAAATTGAGTGGTCAAGATTGCAAAGGCAAAATGAAGGGTTGAGATAGCAAAGGCTATTAGTGATCCATGTAATCAAAATACTCTCACCTCATTGGTTGATTGATTTTTGTCCTTGTGTGGTTGGTGAGGTAATTAAGATTTATTAATTAAAACAATTAATTGATTTAGCCATGTCTTTTATTTGAATAGGTTGGATTTAATTAATTGATTGAACTATATAATTAATTGATTTAATCAATCACATAGTTATTTGATCCTTGATTTAATTAATCCACTTTGGCTTGACTTTCAATTAATTCATGCTTTGATCAATAATTGCTTGATTTGCCTTGCTTGACTTTGGTTGACTTAAAGGCTTTGACCAATTTAGGGTTGTATACAAATAGTGTCATATATCTCTCCAAGGTTAGGAGAATCTGTATCAACATATCTGATGACATCTACAATAGGAGAGATGATGGATCAAATATATCTACGATTAGTATAAGAACAAAATGTCAAAATCAGAATTTTTTAAATTAAATGGCAGAAAATCAGAATTTTTTTTAATTAACATACAAATTTAAAAATCTGAAAATTGAAAAATTTTTCTGATTTTTAATTAAATATGAGAATCAACAATGTCTTACCTCACCTTGAACCACCAATCATTATCAAGGATCCTCTGTTTGATGGCTTTTCCTTCAATAGTGTTTGCAGTAGGCCATCCATTCCACTTTGAATTCACTACCATCATCTGTAGAGCATCATGCACCTCAACCATCCTCTCTAACAAAATGTAATAACTAACAATCTTGTCTCTACAGGTTTGAAAAATTCCTTCTTTGAAAACATCCTGAAGAGAGCAAGAGAGGTGTGGTGGTTGCAAATGAACATTTGAATATCTCTACCTTGTGTCACCACTTCCTTTACCCAAAACAATTTCCCCATGTCCTTCAATGCATGAACACAATATGGAGTCCAAAAGATGTGCTTGTAAGCACCCTCCACTATCAAACCAACCAATTTGCACTCATGTGCTGAATCAATGATCACCTAAACAACATTTGAGGGCCCAACCTCCCCTATGGCCTCTCTCAGAATGCTAAAAATCTGCATCCTTGCATTTCCTTGAACAATCAACAACTCTAAGAAAATAAGAGCTAGCTGTGCATGTGACCATGATGTTGATGAGTGGCTGATGACTAATATCGGTCCACCCATCCATCACAATAGAATGACCACTCTTCATTCAAGTATGCCTCATATCCTCCATCACTAAACTCACCTTCAAAAATGCTTGGTCAAGGAAGGTAGTGTGTATTTTATGATCTCTAGGGAGTATAAAAGAGGGACCAATATTACCTACATCTTTGATCATTTTCTTGAAGAAAGGGGAATGGGCCACATGAAATGGGATGGCATAGGCAAAAAAGAAATCAGCAATGGAACTCTCTGTCGATTCTCGTGCCTGTGTGTTGAACAAATTTGTAACTGACCTTGGCTGCCCACTATCACCAGCCTTCATCTATCCTTTTCATTTTTTTTTGGCTCCCACACTATGAATGGCACTACCACTAGCTGACATAGGGTGAAGACTATGAGTAGATGGCTGTGAGGGCTGATGCATTATGAAAGGCAGACCTTTAAACTTGCATTCAGCCTCCATGTGTAATCTTTAACAATATTTTTGCATCCTCCTTTTGATTTTCACAATATTTAACTCATTTACCTGTAACATTGAAGAAATGAGACCACACCCTTGTGTAGCTCCCTCCAATATTTAACTCATTTACCGGTAAAGCTCCTTTTGATTTTCACAATATTTAACTCATCATCAGAGCCAGCCTCTGAGTCACTGGTACAGGTGGGGTGAGGGTCCTCATCCAATGAAACCCCAAGTAGTCTTGGAGGTGTGTCATCCTCCTCAACCTACAAAGCATCCTTGGGATTAACATCCCAACGTAATACTGGAGTCTGACGATACTCAGGAGTCTGTCGATCCTGTAGCCGCAATAAACAGTGAACAACCACTAACTTCTCCGATCGTTTAGAGGTAAGGTTGTTCCTCTTCACTGATTGGATGAAGCTATGTTTGGATCAGTTCCTCTCTGCAGTAGAGGAACTCTCAACCTTTGAAAGAAGATGAATAGAAAGAACATTCAGCTTAGGTGTATCTTTTCCATGCCACGTCCACCATCCAATAGGGTCCCTTTAAGCTAATGTAGCTCTATTTGTCTTCGCCTCTTGTCTACTAAAGGTTGGGCCACGAAGATTGGCAAATTCAAGCCACTGTTGACGAATCTTACTAGCATCATCTAGATTGTACATTTTTGAAAGGGCCTTGAAGAAGCCCTCCTTCACCTAAGTTGAACAAATAAAAAACATATTAATTATTAATTTGAAATTTGAAAACTAAGAACTTTCTAGCTTTCTATTTCACATGTTGATTTAATTAAATAATTTTAATTTGAAAACTTGAGATTTCAGATTTGAGACTCACCTCCTCATCCCTAGATGGAATGACTCTCCCAGGTCTTGGTGCATACCATTTAGGATTCACAACATAGGCTGCCATATGGAGTGGGGTGTTCATAATGTTCCACTTTCGCATCGCAATGGGCCTAAGATGCTCCTCATAGAACTCCAAAGTAGGGTCCTTGGCATGAATAACATGTCTGATCTGCCCAAGCATGCTATCAAAGGTCTCATAAATCTCTCCAAGGCTAGGAGAGTCAGTATCAACATATCTAATGACCCGCACACGGGGCTCAATGAAGGAGGAAATGTATTTGCAAATGCAAGCAATTTACAAGTTAGAAACATCAAATTTTTTAAAATTCTCAATGCTTAAATAATAAAATCAGCAAATGCTTAAATCAGAAGTAATTTTATTAAATCAACAATAACAATTTTTTAAGTTTCTTACCTCATGGTAGACCACCAATTATCATCAAGGATTATTTGTTTCACATTTCTTCCATCTTGTGTGCTAGATTCATGCCATCTATTCCACTTTGCTTTGACCACCATGGATTGTAAGGCCTCTTGGACCTCAAGCATCATCTCCATCAAAATAAAGTAGCTAGCATATCTAGTCTCAACAGGCTTGAGGAATTCTTTCTTTGAAAATGTCCTAAATAATGCAAGAGATGTGTGATGATTGCTAATAAACATTTGCACATCTCTAGCCTTAGACACCATAGCCTTTATCCAATCAATTTTCCCAATGTCCTTAAAGGTGTTTTTCAATCCATGTATCCTTCCTTTTCCCTGAACAATCTATGGCTCTAAGAAAATAAGAGCCCTCTTAGCTAGTAACAATATATTGATGAGTGGCCGATGCTTGATATCAGTCCACCCATCCATGATGATGGAGCATCCCTCAGCCATCCATGTCTGTCTCATTTCCTCCATCAAAATACTCACTTTTGAATATTCTTTATCAAGAACAGTGATGCGTAGTTTTGTTTCACCAGGTGGTACAAATGAGGGACCGACAACATAAATATCTTTGCACATTTGTTTATAAAATGAGGAACATGACACATAGAATGGTATGTCATTAGAAAAAAGAAACCTCCCAATAGATTCTTTAGTCCTCTCTTTTGCTTGCAAATTAAATAATTCAGCAACATTGGTTTCTCTTTTACTCTTCTTTCCTACTAGAAGGCTCTGTCCCTTTCCGGTAGAAGTGGGAGTAGGTGTGACACTTTCTTCCCTAGTAGAAGGTTGACTCAAATCTTGCAAATCTCTCAAACTAGCTTGCACCTGCTCTACTGAAGTCCCTGGTTTTAGTGCCTCCCCCTCTATGTGCAATCTAGTGACCTCTAGTTTTTCTACTTGTGTTATAGCTTTGCAACCTTCCACCCCTTCACCACCTATCCACAAAAGATGACAATAAACTCTAGTATAGCTGCCAAAATAATGTTTTTTGCACAAATGGCACTCCCATTCCCTACTACCCCCGTAATTCTTGTTAGGAAATCAGATCTTTGGGAATATATTCACTATTAATATATTCAGTAATGTTATTTACTTTAATGCTGATATATATATGAGTATCTCTGTTTTAATTTGAATGCATATATTATTGTATGTAGTGAGGGGAGAACAGCAATGCACGTTGTAATTGATTGTGTTCGAACCCTCACTGCACACAATATATATATATTAGTAAGCGGTCACATCCAAAGGATTGTGACCCTCACAAATGAAACAGCGCATATCATAAACAATGAAACGGTGCATATAATAATAAACACAGTCGCTATGTTAATGTAAGCGACTGTTAACAACAGTCGCTTACATTAACATAGAGACTGTTAATGTAAGCCAACACAAACATAGCAGTCGACAATGTATACAATATGATATATAGCAGTCGGCAATGTATACAATTCGATAATGTAGTTCATCGTTCATTTCGATAATGCAATAATATTACCATTACTATATTACTAATATAGTAACGATAATATAATATAATATATATCATGTATTATAATATTATCATTACTATATTAGTAATATAATAATGATAATAATATAATATAATATTTATTACTTCTTCATTATAATAAAGTATCAATACATATATATATATATATATATATATATATATATATATTAATACGAATGAAGCTATATCTTAACACTCCCTCTTAGCGAGTGAGTATTAAGCATCAAAAGTCTATCATGACATTCGCACATACAAGTTCATCATGAGTATAGACTTGAATATCATGATCTCCGCACAGTTGGGACACACAATTAAGTAGTCTATCATGATATGGTTTCGTTATTACGCATCCAGTAATAACAAGAGTCAAGATCTCCGCACAATCGGGACACACAATTAAGTAGTCTATCTTGACACTTTGGTTAACCAAGATCGTCACCTTGAAATGTTAACCCACACACAAATGATCATTTACACAATATTGCAATATACACATTTTTTTTTTTATATTTATTCATGAATAAAAAACTTATAAATAAGAGGGGTTTAAACCATACATCAAACCTTGATCATGCCAAGTTTGTTTCTGAAGTATTCTATCTTCAGCTTTGCCAGTGGCTTAGTGAAAATATCAGCACTCTGTTCTTCAGTACTAATGTACTCTAGCCTTATGATATTTCTCTCTACCATGTCTCTTATGTAATGATATGAAATCTCAATATGTTTGGACCTGTTATGAAAAACTGGATTAACAGATAACTTGATACAACTTTGATTGTCACAATGAATCACAGTTGGATCTAGAGGTTTTCCAAACAATCCAAATAATAGCTTTCTTAACCATACTGCTTCACGTGCTCCCATGGATGCTGCCATATATTCAGCTTCAGTGGAGCTTAATGCTACTGCTGACTGTTTTCGATTGAACCAAGAGATCATAGCCGAACCAAGACTGAAACAACACCCTGTAGTGCTTTTTCGATTGGTAGTACTTCCAGCTCAATCAGAATCAGAATACCCTTGAAGATTGATTTCTACCTTTTCATACTTTAGCCCAAATCCAATAGAGCCTCGTAGATATCTCAAGATATGCTTAGCTGCCATTAAGTGTATTTCCTTGGGCTCACACATAAAGTGACTCACAACATTGGTTGCATAACAGATGTCAGGTCTAGTGTTCACCAAGTGCATAAGAAAGCCAACAATTTCTCTATACAATGTAGGATCAGAGGGTTTAGACTCTTCTGCTTCAACTTTGAGTTTGTGCAAATTTGTTTCCATAGGTGTGGATAAAGTCTTACATTCCATCATTCCAAACCTGGTTAGAATATCAATAGTGTATTTTTGTTGATTTAGCATAATATAGCCTTCCTTTTGAAACACTTCCAACCCTAAGAAATAATGTAAGAGTCCTAGATCTTTCATGTCAAATTCAGCAGTGAGTTCTTGCTTAACTTTGCAATAAGATGATCTTCTCCTGTTATTAAAAGATCATCTACATAAAGAACTAAAATAACTATGTTGCCATTTGTTATCTTAAAGTAAATGTTAGGATCTGCATCATTTTTAGAGTATCCTAATTTTGAAAGATAGCTATTTATCCTTGCATACCAAGCTCTGGGAGCTTGTTTCAACCCATATAGTGCTTTCTTGAGTTTGCAAACATATTTTAATGCATCATGTATAATGAACCCTTCTGGCTGCTCTAGGTATACTTCTTCAATGGTGCCATTTAGGAATGCCGTTTTCACATCCATCTGGTGTATCTTCCACCCTTTAGATGCTGCTATAGCAATAATGGTTCTGACTGATGTATACCGAGCTACAGGGGCAAATGTTTCTTCATAATCAATACCTGCTTTTTGTGAGAATCCTCTAGCAACAAACCGAGCTTTATGCTTCTCAATACTTCCGTCAGGAGCATATTTAGTTTTGAATAGCCATCTAGAAGAGAACGGTTTTATTTTTAGGTCTAGGTACTATGTCCCAGACATCATTCTTTATTATAGATTGATATTCTTCAATCATTGCCTCTCTCCATGCTTGATTAGATAATGCCTCCTTTGGATTTGATGGTTTTGATTTATTGATTTCTGTTATAAGAGCTGCATAACATTTTTGAGTTCTTGTCCTTTTACTCTCATGAGATATTTCATTAGGTTCTACATTATTTTCTTTAATTATTTGCCATGCCCATAATGGCCTTTTCTTACCATTGATTACATTAGTATTCTCATTTTCAATGACAGGAGATTCAGGTTCTTCTATATCCTCCCTCTCAATTTCAGCAGTGAGATCTTCTTCTATCTCCAGGATGTTATCTTCTTCAAGGTTTTTAAATGTGTTATTTTCAACAAATTTTACATCTCTACTCATCTCAACAGATTTTTGTCCCGGAATATAGATTCGATACCTTTTTGTGTTTTCACTATAACCAACAAGTATGCCTCTCTTACTTGATGGTTCTAGTTTAGTCCTCTTCTCTTTAGGTACATGAATGTATACGAGACATCCAAATATCCTAAGATGACTTAGGTCTGGTTTGGTCCCTGTAAATGCTTCTTCTGGTGTTATGTTTTCTAATATGGAGTGTGGACACCGATTTTGAATATATACTACTGTATTTGAAGCTTCTGCCCAAAAAAAAGTATGAAGGTTTTGATCGAGCATCATGGCTTTTGCTGCTTCGATTATGGATCTATTCTTCCTTTTTGCTACTCCATTCTGTTGAGGATTATACGGTACAGTATACTCCCTCTTAATCCCAACAGAATTACAAAATTCTTTAAATATGTCAGATTTGTATTCACCTCCATTATCTGATCTTAATACTTTTATTCTTTTATCTGTTTGATTTTCTACTAACGCTTTAAATTCTTTGAATTTAGATAGTACCTCACTTGATTCTTTAACCTTAAGAAAGTATATACAAGTTTTTCGAGAATAGTCGTCAACAAAAATAATATGGTATAGTGATCCTGTTAATGACGGTGTTGACATGGGTCCACATAAATCAGTATGAATTAATTCTAAGATTACTTTGGATTTGTGCTCACTTGTAGGGAAAGACCCTTTTATATTCTTTCCTAGTGCACAACCTTTGCAAATGCCAGGATGATTATTTTTAAAGTGTGGAAGACCCGTAGTAATCTTGTTTATTAAAGGTAGAGCATTATACCTTAGATGTCCCAACCTCTTATGCCATAATTCATTGTGATTTGTGATTTCATGAGTTAGTGCAGATTTCTGATCATTACATATTTTATAAAGACTACCATCTCTTGTCCCTATGATTGTAGCATTCTTCATATTTGAATTCTTAGGCCATAATAGAACTTTGTCTTCATTAAAGGTGACCCGAAATCCTTGGTCTGCTAGTCCTGATATAGAGACTAAGTTTCTTTTGATTCCAGGTACAAATAGAACATCTTTTAGTTGTAGAGATACTCCATTCTTTATCTTTATGGTACAGGTCCCTATTCCTTTCATTGGGTAGGTGGAGTTATCCCCAATAGTCACTTCTTCGGTTGAATAATTTTCAAGTGTCTCAAACTGATTTTTGAATCCGATTATATGTCTTGATGCACCACTATCAATTATCCAAGTTCTATTATTGGAATTTAGTTCACTTGAGAGAGCTGTAAAGAAGAGTGGAATTTCTTTTGTTTCAGCTACGGTGGCTTGAGTCTTTTGCCTTTCAGGACAATGTCGATGAGTGTGCCCATATTTATCACATTTGTAACATTGGATTTTAGAAAAATCTCTTTTGACTCCCCTCTTTCTTTTAAAGGATTTTCTCTTTTTGTTGTGGGACTTTGTGTTTAGTGCTTGTGTTTCTCCCTCTTTCTTTAGACCTATTCCTCTGGTAATAAGTCTTGATTCTTCCTGAGTACAGTCGTTCTTAAGTTGATCAAATTTTGGTAGAGGTGGATGTGTGCTTATGCATTGAATAAAATTCTTCCATGATGTTGGTAATCCCCTTAGTGCTATTAGAGATAATTCCATGTCTTCTATAACGTTACCAATTGAAAATAGTTGATCTCGTATTTCAGCAATTCTTAGAAAATAAGATGTAACTGTTTCCCCTTTATTCATTTTTATGGTCAATAATTGTTCCTTTAAGGTTAATATTCGACTTGTATTATTTATCTCATACGTTTCTTGAATTTTCTTGAAAACCTCATATGCTGTTGTTAATCTTGCTATACTTGGGAGAATAGAGTCTTTAACTGAATCAACAATTAATTTCTTGGCTTTATTGTTCCTCCTTTTCCAAGTCGTTTTCTCTGCTTCGTCTGTAGGCATTTCTTTTTCCGCTTCTATGAAAGATTCTAATTCCAGTTCTTGCAATAGTGTAGTGATTCTAATTTTCCATGATAGAAAATTTGATGCTCCTTCCAATCTGTCTTCCATCCTGATTCTGGTGGTCATTTTTAATAATTTGTGAATGGATCCCCCTTCTTTAAATAATATCTTTCTTTTTGTATTTAATCAAATAATAATTCAGAATTTTATTCCCTTTAACTCTGCTCTGATACCATGTTAGGAAATCAGATCTTTGGGAATATATTCACTATTAATATATTCAGTAATGTTATTTACTTTAATGCTGATATATATATGAGTATCTCTGTTTTAATTTAAATGCATATATTATTGTATGTAGTGAGGGGAGAACAACAATGCACATTGTAATTGATTGTGTTCGAACCCTCACCGCACACAATATATATATATTAGTAAGCGGTCACATCCAAAGGATCGTGACCCTCACAAATGAAACAGCGCATATCATAAACAATGAAATGGTGCATATAATAATAAACACAATCGCTATGTTAATGTAAGCGACTGTTAACAATAGTCGCTTACATTAACATAGAGACTGTTAATGTAAGCCGACACAAACATAGCAGTCGGCAATGTATACAATTCGATAATGTAGTTCATCGTTCATTTCGATATTGTAATATCGGCAATGTATGTTAAATTTGGATCAGATTATATGACTTTTAATTTACTTTAAAATTCAATATATATATATAATCTCTTAATATATATATGATATATATTTCAACAAAATATATATATATATATACATATTAATAATCAATATCATATGAGCTGAAATCAGAATTTATTTATTTCAAGTTATATATATATATATATATATATATATATATCATTCATGTTGATGAGTAACTCAGATTACTTATCTTTACTGTACATATCATTGTCGCTGTTATGTGTTGCTGAATCTGTATCTCGCACATATTCTTTTTGCTGTGCATCTCTCATATTCTATTCGTTGTGCTATCTACTCTCACTCACTTTATTTCATGTTCTTATCTCATATTGAACACCGAACATATATATATGGAAGACATGGAAGTATAGAGACATGTCTCCGTAAGGAGACATGGCTCTATACAGTCATGTCTCTTCATTTATAACAAACGTAACCATCGTTTAATCAATGGTAACAAAATGGAATAGCATGGAGACCGAACATATCATCGACACTACCCTTTGCATTAGCAAATGCCGAGTCACACGGGACTGTCACCAATAACCAACACTTACGGTATCTCATCAGGTTTACATAAACCAGTTGATAACATTTAGTTTAGGGATTGTGTTGACTGATATAAATCAGTCAATACAAATTGGTATTAATGTTAATGTAAAACCGATACATGATGTTTGATCGGTCTCACTAATATTGAGATTAAACCGATATTAGTCGGTAAGATATATATGAGATTAACATTATTTATTTATCAACTAAAATATATACATTGTATATGCATATTGATATATACAATAATATCATCATTATTATATATATCAATATGTATATATAATGTAGAATAATATTATCTCATCTCAATTTAATGATGTTTATTTATATTCTCATAATATAGTGATCATTTAATCTGATCAAAACTATAAACATCAACACTCCCTCTTAGTTAGAGAAGATAAAATGTAATTCATAATAAGTTCATAAATTGTGAGATATAGTTCCTAGGTGGATTGCCTCTATCGGCGATTCTATCCACAGTTCCCAGGTGGATTGCCTCTATCGGCGATTCTATCCATAACTCATGAGCTATGGTGTGGATTGCCTCTATCGGCGATTCTATCCACAATTCTCAGGTGGATTGCCTCTATCGGCGATTCTATCCACAAGCTCCTGTATGGATTGCCTCTATCGGCGATTCTATCCATAACTCATGAGCTATGGTGTGGATTGCCTCTATCGGCGATTCTATCCACAAGCTCCTGTATGGATTGCCTCTATCGGCGATTCTATCCATAACTCATGAGCTTCATTTAATTATCACAAAATTATCTATCACAATAGAAAAGTTATTGCAAGATCGTCACCTTCCAATAACTTTAACAAATACAAGTGATAAATCATTTGGAAGTCGTCACTTCCTTATGATTTACACAGGGCCCATATAAATATAAATAACATTTAACATAATAATCAAAATTATTACAAGTTTACCTCAGAGGTGTTTCACCTTCAATAGTGAACTCCCTCTCAATCATAAGGTATCTTGAATTCCATTTGCCATTCTGAGATTTCCAAAGAATCTGATCTTCAATCTAATCGAGACTTCCTTCAAGCGGTTAGGCTTCAATGAAGGAACCTGGCTCTGATACCATGTTAAATTTGGATCAGATTATATGACTTTTAATTTACTTTAAAATTCAATATATATATATAATCTCTTAATATATATATGATATATATTTCAACAAAATATATATATATACATATTAATAATCAATATCATATGAGCTGAAATCAGAATTTATTTATTTCAAGTTATATATATATATATATATATATATATATATATCATTCATGTTGATGAGTAACTCAGATTACTTATCTTTACTGTACATATCACTGTTGCTGTTATGTGTTGCTGAATCTGTATCTCGCACATATTCTTTTTGCTGTGCATCTCTCATATTCTATTCGTTGTGCTATCTACTCTCACTCACTTTATTTCATGTTCTTATCTCATATTGAACACCGAACATATATATATGGAAGACATGGAAGTATAGAGACATGCTTCCGTAAGGAGACATGGCTCTATACAATCATGTCTCTTCATTTATAACAAACGTAACCATTGTTTAATCAATGGTAACAAAATGGAATAGCATGGAGACCGAACATATCATCGACACTACCCTTTGCATTAGCAAATGCCGAGTCACACGGGACTGTCACCAATAACCGACACTTACGGTATCTCATCAGGTTTACATAAACCAGTTGATAACATTTAGTTTAGGGATTGTGTTGACTGATATAAATCAGTCAATACAAATTGGTATTAATGTTAATGTAAAACCGATACATGATGTTTGATCGGTCTCACTAATATTGAGATTAAACCGATATTAGTCGGTAAGATATATATGAGATTAACATTATTTATTTATCAACTAAAATATATACATTGTATATGCATATTGATATATACAATAATATCATTATTATTATATATATCAATATGTATATATAATGTAGAATAATATTATCTCATCTCAATTTAATGATGTTTATTTATATTCTCATAATATAGTGATCATTTAATCTGATCAAAACTATAAACATCAACAATGTATACAATATGATATATAGCAGTCGGCAATGTATACAATTCGATAATGTAGTTCATCGTTCATTTCGATAATGCAATAATATTACCATTACTATATTACTAATATAGTAATGATAATATAATATAATATATATCATGTATTATAATATTATCATTACTATATTAGTAATATAATAATGATAATAATATAATATAATATTTATTACAACTTCTTCATTATAATAAAGTATCAATACATATATATATATATATATATATATTAATACGAATGAAGCTATATCTTAACAATTCTTTTTCTTATCTTTGTCTACTGTCATGACAAATTGAAGGAGCGGTTTCTTGGGGTTGAATGGGCCTCTTGCATGCTTTTTGAGGGCTTTAGAAGGGCAATCAAATGCAGAAGAGGATGCTGGCTCTGATACATTCATACTAGCAGTAGTTGAAGAGCCCCCTATGGCTGCCCTAGTTCTACGTTTTTTCCCTTGGGGTTGAGTTTGTTGAATTTCTACTTCAACACTATCACTACTAGCACTTCCCTCACTCTCACTGCTGCTGCTCATCATTGTGAAATGTATAACACTGCTGCAAGTTTAAAAAAAAAAAACTTCACTCAAAATGCCCTCTTTGTATGTTGCACAATGCAAAACAAATGTAAAACTAAAATGAAATGCAAAGAAATGGCCATAATAAGAAAGACATACCTGGAATGAAGAAGATTTTATGCCAAACCCTCCTCTTGCAACTTAAAAATGAAGGCTTTGCTGCTACTCTTTCTTCTTCTCTTGAATGAATGAAATGAACAAATGAAAGAGACTTAACCTTTTTAGCATCCAAAGTAGGGTTAGCAATTTTTTGTTTCATATTTGAGACCACGTGGGGCCTGCCCACAGTAATTTTTTTTTAAAAAAAAGCACTTTTTGCTTGACGCATACGTGTTTTTTTTTTTTGGAAATTGGGGACAGGATTGGGTATCAGGGATGGTCGGGCCATCCCCCGACTGTCCTCGGTACCCAATTCTGTTCCCCCATTTTTGAAACTTCATCATTTTGTCAAAAGGAAACGTTCCCTTTTTGGGAACGGAAATGGGACGGATAGGGGACACCGAATTTCCGTCCCCACGTCCCCGGTATGAAATGGGGATGGGAATGGGGGTATTTTGCCAGGGGATGCGTCCACGTGGAATGTAGGTACTTAGTATATTGTATATTGTATATTGTATAATGCAAGCTCAAAATTCTGAAATATAAGAAAAAATAAAATCAGACCTTTTTTTTTTCCTTCAAACTATGATTTTTTTTCTTTTAAATGTAAAACAAAATCAAATAAGGAAGCATGGACTTACTTTCAATGCTCCAAATCCACCAAATTGCCTTGTCTTTGCCTCTTTTTAAATTTTCTTCTCTTCTCCAAACTTAAAACCCTCCTTTTTAGCTCTTCAATTATTTTTCCAGAATTCAGTGATTCACAAATGAGATAAAATGAAAATCATAAATGATATAAGTTCATAAGTATAACTCTTAAACTTGAGTCTCTTCACAATCATATTCTATTTTCAATTTGATTTTTTCTGAGTTTTCTGTTCACAGGCAAATGATAGTCCATAATCTAAATCAACTTGAATAACTCAGAATCTGAATAACTCTTCTCACACATGCTTTGGATACTCATTGCAAAGTGAAACTGGAAACCCGTCTTTGCAAACGGGTTTGGCTTCCTCTCGGAAATGCACAATCGCGTCAAAGACTCAAAAGCAAACAATAAAACTGAAACTCATCGCCCAAACATTAAGTTTTAACATTATAACATGTTTTAATAATTTTTAGGGTTGAAATGAGGTGTGGGGCCTGCGGAAGGCATAAATGTTTTTGCAAATATTTATAAAAAAATTGTTTTAACAGTTTAACTGCCTCCTACTGTCAGAAATGGCATTCCGTTGCCAAGATGGTCGGGAGACGGCTTGGCCATCCTTATCCGTCTAGGGGATGGTCAATGCAAATTGGAAACATAGTTGACCATTTCTGCATTTTGGGGATGGTTTCCTAAAATTTTGCCTAGTTGGGGATGGCATGGAAATGTTTTCAACCATTCCCCTGTCCCTGAAACCGTTTCCATTTATGAAACATGGCCATTAGTGGTGGAAACGTGTTTTTGGGTAACACCGACAAAAAATTATATTCTACAATTCATGGGTTGAATCTTATTTGCTCTCTATGTCACTATGCTATGGAAATGCCTTTAAATTTAAAAAATAAGTAGTTTTTGTCCCTTTTTCTATATTTATTTAGGCTTTTTAATAATCTGATTATTTCCCTTCTAAAACCGAATTTTTCAAACAAAACTTATACTTCGGTTTTCTGTTTTTTTCAGAAAAATCCTATACTTTTGGTTTGCTGATTTTTTCCCGAAAAGATTTTTGTTGCTAGGTATATAGAACATATTTATTGGTGGTATGGGCAAAGATATACCAATGGACAGCTTTATGCATTGGAAACTTGTTGTTTGAGGGGTTCCTTTTGATAGTGTTAGATTTTTAAATGCATGACCCTTGAATGTTTGTAATGCTGATGCTGTCAATTTCTGTGTATATTAGTATGGACCAGTTTTAAGTTTTCAGTGTCATAGTTTGATGATAAGTATTGAGGATTATAACACTGGATATCTATGCATTACTAGATTCCTTACATTTGTTTTCTGCTCCAGGAATTATTCTGAACTTCCACACATGGCCATGATCCTTCTTGTGAATCTTGGTTTTGATTTATTTTCCCTTGAACACTTTGCAGTTGCTGATTGATTTGCTGGATATTTGAGAGTTAGTATAACATATGAGTACATAAAGCAATCTAATATGCAAAACCTATCAATATCTCTAGGAAATAATCTTTTGTTGCCTTTTAATTATAAATTGCTCATGGGTTTTCTTTGTTTATGCAGGAGAACAACTTGCTTCAGGTGCTGATGGTAAGCAATTATTAAATGCTAAAACTATAACATATTGTTCTTTTTAATATATATTCTTTTGGTTGACTTACTTTTTCCCTACAGCAGGGGCAATGCTAGCAGGATTTCTTTTATTCCAGTAGACCAATTTTTTTGTATGGATATCTACTTTCAAGTGCTTGCTTAATGTGGAAGATGCAACTATATGAATTCTGTACTCCAACTGAATTTGCAGGTGGGGAGCTAGTTATATGGAAACTGCATATTGCAGAGAATGGGAACAATTGGAAAGTACTGAAGACACTATCGTAAGCTGCTTTTATGATGCTCTCATTGCAATTAATTATAGCTTAATTGCTGTATTTCTTATTACATGTGTTTCTACTGAAGCAGGTTCCATCGCAAGGATGTTCTTGACCTACAATGGTCACCAGATGGCAATTTCTTAATTTCTGGTTCAGTTGATAATTCTTGTATCATATGGGATGCTACTAAAGGTAATATTAATGTTTTTCTGCATTTATATGTGAAAATGGCTCACTGTATTGTTTCTTTAACCCTATTTTTTGATCTAGTAACATAGCTCCGTATTTCTTCTAGGTGGCGTACAGCAGATTTTGGATTCTCATTTGCATTATGTTCAAGGTGTTGCTTGGGATCCAGCAGGTGTATATGTGGCATCAACAAGTTCTGATAGGACATGCAGAATCTATATTAACAAGCCTCAGAATGGTAGAGCCAGGGGCCAGGAAAAGATGAATTATGTGTGTCAACATGTGATTGCAAAGGCTGAATCAGAAAAACAGGTAACAGCAAGATTCTGGAAAATCTTCTTCTCATAAATTTAGTACAAAGATCCTATTAGCAGGGTAATGGAAGGCTGTTTTTTGTAGTAGTAACTTTTCTTCTTTTTTAAAAAATTTGTTTCCATTTTTGAAACAGGGCACAACAAAGTTACATCTTTTCCATGATGAGACATTGCCATCATTTTTCAGAAGATTGCAGTGGTCACCTGATGGCTCATTTCTTGTTGTTCCAGCAGGTGCAGCATAAAACTTCAAAAACAATTTGAAAAGAGAAATGCTAGCTATTCTGTATGTTGATTTTTTTCATTAATTGTTTCCGATAAAAACCTTTCTGGGCCACTGTATTATTTCTGGCTAAAAGCTTGTGATTAATCACAACCTGCTGAGAAATATCTAAAATTTGTTGGAGCTTTCTTTATCTGCATTAAAAAAGAAAGTACAGCAACGTGCAATTATCTGGAGTACAACTTTCTGCACATAGACTTGGATAGGCACTCCCAATTCTGTCGGCAAAAGTTGAATATGCAAAATAAATGCAAATCTAGAAAAATTCGAAATGCAAACTCCAAATGTGATGCTTCACTGAAATTTCAAACAAAACATTGAGCAGTTGCAAGAAGATGTTTTGCTTGAGCTTCCCTTGGTCGCCTTAAGTTCCTTCATCATTCTCTCAAGGTCTTTCTGTAGAGCAAGCACTTTCTTACTCGATTCTACCTCGCTACTTTCCACCTTTGATTCATCGTCCGAGGACTTAGTTTTCTTGGAGGTCTTGCATTCACTCTCCAAATCCATCGCACGATTGTATGCATTGTTGTACGATGTGGGTGGTATGATTTTCATTTTCTTGCGGAGGGAAGTTTTTAGTCCTTCCACGAACCGTCGTTTTTTGAGTTTGTCCACCGGGACAAATTCCATTTTCCCAATGAGTTCCTTTAGTTGCCACTCGTAGGCTCGAACCAACTCATTCTTCGTTTGTTTTGTATTGTAAATTTCGGCGAGAATCTCATTGTCGTCTCTCAACAACTAGAATTCTGTCTGGAAAGTCTTTTCACTGTGTCCCATGTTGGCAAGCCCATTTTATCTACATCTGAGTACCAGTCGATGGCTCCTTCCCTTAAAGTTGCAGGGAACTGTCTGACCCATTCATCCTTGTTTGTAACTCCGTTGGCCGTCCATTTAGTTTCCCAAGTTCGGCAATGCCAAACAGGATCCTCCTTCGCCTGGCCCATGAACTTGGGCAGTTTCTGTTTATTCGCCGCCATGGTTACTGGTTGTTGTACCGGTTGTGCCCCTTGGGACTGGAGCAGTGGGTTTTGTGTCTGCCCACTTGGGTTAAACTGCAATATGGTGGGTACCACGTTTCGACTACCAGATTGTCTTCCTATGTTCGGCATACGAGGATCAAACAGTGTGTCTTGGCGATCCGGCGCTTGTGCCCTTTCGGCACCTCCAACTGCGCTCTTCGGAACTGTTCCCGTGTATCCTCGATCAAATTCAGCCTTTGTCGTGTTTCCTCCAATAATTCTTCACTACTTCTTACCCTTAGATAATTGTCTCCCTCGGTGGTTACACCTCCTGTGACACCTCCATAGTTACCGTCAAGACCATCTCCCTGGTCCCCTTCGGTTAACCCTTCGGCTGGTTGTCCCTTGGCGAGTTGTCTAAGCCTTCGTCGACATTCTACTTGTTGGGTAAGGATTAGGGCCTGATGTGTGGCTTCCAAGACATTCGGCTGTTCCTTTTTATTCCTATCTTTGTTTAAGAGATTGGGCATCAATTCTATCAAAACACCATTTAAAACATAACACAGAACACTTTTTATTTATTCATGTTTCGGTACAACAGATCAACTGTGATCTTGTTATTATGGGTGTTACAGTGTTCTTTTATTTCCTCCCCAAGCTTAAAGCTCATGGGTTCGTTCTTCGCCGACTGCCATCGCGCTCTTCCTCCTCCCAGCGATTGTTCTCGGCAAAGTTCCTCAGGATTTGCTGGCGGCGTTGTTCACGCTCTTTGTTCTCCCTTCGGTTGTTTTTAGCAATGGTTGTCTGTGCCAACAGACGGGGTAATTGATACAACAGCCTATTCGCAGCAGGGCTGACGTTCAATGTATCCCACACAATGTCTTGGGCGACTTGTTCCCGTACGCTTCCCTTCGTATGAAATTTTCAATGGCCGAATGCAACCAACGCGAAAGTCGATTGTCATAGCATGTTCTCCTTCAAAAAGTTTTGTGATCCCGTCCTCATTTGTCCTCACTCTAGGATTTTCCTCAAATGGTAGTCCCATTTATCCCTTCATTTCGTCACTTGCCAGATTCGTTTGGCAACAGCGCCAAATGTTTACCCTCGTGGGGTAACAGAGATTGATTGCATACAGACAAATAAGTACTCAGCATAGAATATAAAAGAGCATCGTATTCATATATTCACAAGAGTTCGTAATCACATTATCATCGTGACCTCATCAAAGGAACGAATACATATATATAATGTCCGAAGGGATGCGAGGCGAACTGTCGCATCCATGTAACTCCCTCGGACGGACCAACCGTCTAACTACCCAACTTTCCCGACAACAGAAGACGGATTCACAATTAAAAGGTTGTAGAGTGCAAAATAAATGCAAATCTAAAAAAATCTTGTACGCATTGGTTGCAAATCTGGCAAATCTTGTAGGGTTGGCTTCATTTCAAATACATGGAGCATTCTAGAACCCTTCGAACAATTTCATAAGTTTTGAGTCATTGTTGAATGATAGAGCATTGTCGATGAGTGGCAAATTCCTGAGGGAAAAACCTTAACTGTCTATTACTACTGGCGTATTTCTTTTCCTCGCTTTGTTTCTTTTTTCTTTTTATCTCCGTGCCTGGTTTTCTTATTTATTTATTTATTTGCCTCTTTGCTTGACAAGTTGAGGCCTAATAGAGCTGGTCCTTATACCATCCTGCAGGCTGCTAGACCTAATACTTTTGCTCTGACCTTCCAACTCATCTATGAACTACCATATTGAGAGGTTGATATACGAGTTATCCATCTACATGCTAGTGTTCGATATTTTAATACATTGGCATTTTAAAACACTTTTTTAGATACTAAGGATCACATTGCAAGACAGAAGACTGGAGTAGACTGCTATAAAACTAGTAGGCAAGTAACTCGTGGTTGGCATTCATTTGGTAAGTGAGGCCCCTTCTCCAATTTGGAAACACAATTTCCACACCTGAAACATAAAATGCGAAGATTTTTTTGCAGGGAAGAAATGGTGTCTACCATTTGTGTAATGTAGACAATGCACTTATCTTTATTAATTATTATTGTATATCATGTACTTTAAGTTGTCAGTACACTTACTATTTTTTATTTTTTCATATGATATTTTGTCATATAAAAGAAACTACTGCAAGTATCAAATTTGCATTTTGTATCACAAAGCCATTTGATGTTTTAAGTATTTTCTAATACTTGAAATATCTGAAACTCCAAAGACACATCTTAATGTAATCTTAAACTCCAAAGATGCATCTTGAAATATTGTAAACTCCAAATACACAATTAATGGGGAAGAAGAGGAAAGCCAAACATAAAATTCGAACTGTGCCAAGACAATCTGCAATGGTATCTAATTGTCTTTACCACCTGCAAAGATCTGAAGTGAATCATATTAAAATGCTGTTTGTAGCTCTTGATTAAGCTGCACTGACAATAACTAAGTTGAACTTAAAGATCCTAAAAAATAAAGAAATAACAGGATACCACTGAACAGTAGAAAATTAAAGCAACAATAAACCTTTGAATTGGATTTTGCAAACAACAAATCAAAAAATAGTCAAAAATCGATATGTGCCATCCCAAAACCTACACAGAAAAGAATTAACAGGACAGAAACAAAGGAAAAATATGAAACAAACTACCCAAATAATGGGAACAGTGTAATAAGGCTTCATTCATAGGTCACGCTAAATTCCTAGAGGATGTAGCCATAGAAAGCTTATGTCAGTTGTTGTCTTTGAAACTTTTTTCATAGGCATGCATGCCAAATGTAGACAGATGGACTATACACATCACCTTTTAAGGTATTGGCATGTGCTATTCAAAGACTTATTATCTATAATGAGCAATTCTGACAATGATAAAGTGAGGAACTTTAAGCAGTAGATCAAATGCCGATGATAGAGTGCAAAGGATAAATACCCATGTCGCAACGAAGTTGAATCAGCTTTAGCCCACATGACAATAAAATGTTCACATTTTTTTCATCTTGGGAAGATAAAATATTTCTTGAAAAAATCTTCATCCTTTGAGAACAAAAACTAGAGTTTTAATTTGTTTTGGCCGCCTCACAAACTGTTTTTCGTCATAGCTGTTAGTTTCCAGTTAAAAGTAACTTTGTACCAATTGTTGACATGATTTCTTATGTATGAGAAGCAGAGCATGGTTTACAAACTCTCTGAGGACTCTCTATTTTTTTTGTTGGGCGAGTTTTCACAAGTTTAACTCTTGTGTTTTTGTAGATGCAAAAAAAGGGATACAATGTTGACTCAAGTAAAATGCTGGTTAAAATGTATTTTTCACATGTTTTAGCTATAAAACCTTGCATTTTCTCTTTCGAGATGTCAATTTTTAATTTAATATATTTTGTTATTGAATTTTACAAAAAAAAGTATGCTTCTTTAAGTGATTTTAATTTTTAGTACATTCTAAGTTTGCTGAGTTTTCCCCAAGTTGAAAATTTTGAGCTTGCCGAGTACTCTCTGAGTCTGAGTCTGTGAACTATGAAGCAGAGTGTTGAGTAGTAAAACTAAAAACATAATGTCTGTTACCACAAATCTGTTACACAGATTCTCTAAAAATAAATAAAACAAAGAAAACATCAGCAATAAATAGTTTTCAACATGATGGGCTGCACAATTATCTCTTCACCTACAGATTTCTATTGTCTTCAAACTGTAAATGCCAAATATATTTTACAGTTGTAAATTTGCTACTCAATTACTGAATGGAGATCTACATTTAAGTTATGTTTGTTAAGAAATTTACAGTATGTTATAACTGCCATGTAATAGCATGACCTTTCTTTGTGAACAGTTCAATTATATAATATTTTTAACTTTTACAAGTGCAATTTCCAGCATTTATTATTGAGGTCTTCTGAAATAAATTTTCTGTTTCCCTTTCTTTTTAAGCTTGCAGATTTTTTTTTTAATTCTGTTTCATTATGAGTGAATATGGTCTTGTATTAAAAAATGATGACATTTATAAAATATTAAGAGTCTATTTGTAAATAAAAGCATTCCGTAATTGATTTTATTTCACAAATTTTTACTTGTTTAATCTGCCTTTTTCATAGCTAGTAGGATAGAACTAAGTTTTTCAACAATTTTGATGTTATATTTTTGTAACAGTAAATAGTAAATACATATTACGACTTGTAAATTCTTCTTAAATGACATTGTTGCTTTAACATTATCAACATTCAATCAACTTTTGCATTGGCAGGAACTAGAGGCTATGCGTCCCTTGTATTTAGATAGCCTTGTATTTCCTTTTTATTTCCAAGCAAGTTTGCATTTTCATGTTTATGAGAGATATTTGTTGTTTTTAAGGGAAAAATAATCAGTTGCGTCAAGGAAAACTTGTGCAGAAGATTCATGTGATATGCTGCCACTTCACATTCTAATGGCAAAGACAATGTGTTCATACTTCTCTTACTCTAGATTGCTATGAGAAAGTTGCTACTGCAATACTAATTTCCGTTGTTTAAAATAGTTTCCTCAGCTAAAAGTTGTTATTGCAGGTATTCATAAATTTTCTGTAGATTCATCGTCATCCAATACAGCATATGTTTTTTCTAGAAAGGACCTTTCCAGGTGAAGTTGCCCTCTTGTTTCTCTGAAGTTGATATCTAATGACAATACTTTATTGAATTTTGCCATTAGTTTTTAGCTGAGTAATCAAACATATGCACAGAGTTTCTTATTTGGCTGCAACTTTTGTTGATGGTTCTTTTAAGCATACATTGAATTATTTACTAATTACATGGTTTTAAAATCAAGTTACCGGTTCGGCCCTGCAACCCTGGTGGTTTGGGTATGACCGGTTTTGGGTGCAGAACCTGGTTTGGTGTGGGTGGGGGTATGGCTACGGTTCAGAATTTCACTTGTGGGTTTGTCCTGGATGAATCTTGGAGAACCTGCCATGAATTTTGACAGGTTTTTCTGGTTCCATTATGAACCTGACTGTTTTATTCAATTTCTTTGCATTCCAAGTCACAAAATCATATCCATATTCTTAAAGGGAAGGCTGTGGAATGTGATTTAATGCTTTCTACAATCCAAGCTTACACAATTATGATGTTGTTAATGTCTTTGCCCTATGGATCAGACGGATTTATCTGTAAACAAGTTTAGAGTTGACTATAATTAAGCATATACTTTCAGTCTTTCAAGAGTCAACAACATTCAGTAAACATATCTTAGCCCTAATGATTCATGATAAAGTATGATGGATGTGATCTAGTGCTTTCTGCTATCCAACCTGACATGATTGTGAAAGTGGTACTGTATTTGCCCTAACGACCACATGAATATATTCATGACAAATTACAGAGGTGACTAGAATTAAGCATATGTAATTCACTATTTCAGAGTCAATATCATTCAATAAATATATCTTTGCCCTAATGATTCATGATTAAGCATTTCAGTAAGTATAACTGTATAAGAATCATCGGATTTATTTATGATTGATATGTTTTTGTTTGTACAAACCTGAAATATCTCCATCCCTCAATATATTTTGGACCAATCTATGAACGAAACCCTCAAATCCAAGCCCAAGCTTGTTCCTGGATTGTTAACCTAGTTTAAAACCATTCTAAAATGTAGGATCACATCTCCTTAATGGTATATCTTGGGTGGGACACTAACTCTGATACTCTGTTCAATCCAACACAGCTCTCAAATAGAATCACCTAGTTTCGCATTTGCCATTGTTTCATTCTCAATGTTTGTGACATTAAAGCACTACTCTAATTCGATTTATGTGCACACGACAGGAGTCCAAGACCAAATGGTTAGTGTATGCAAAAAATATTCTTAGAAATTATATATTTTCACAAAATGCAATAAGATAATCCATCCCATGTGTAACCTCCCAGGTTTGCATGACTAAACACTCTTGGTTCTTACCCCTTCATTAGGAGTCTTTGAATAACAAACTCTCGCTAAATTTGATCTTAATTCATCTCCTAAATCTAGCCCCAGTTCCCAATAGAAAACAAGTCATCCTACTTATTTCTAATCAAATAAATCCATTCGAGGCAGTGTGGTGGACTGGTAAAGGTGTTGTGTGCTGAAGCTGCATATCCTGCAAATTAGGTATTGGGGAATTCCATACAACTTACAAAAGGTATCTTTAGGCTGTCATTTTTCTGCGTCAGGTACATTGAGCATATGGCATTATGGTTTTTTAATAACCAGCTTCTCAGTTCAAAATTTGTTAATTTGGTCCTTGCAACCTACGAGTCTCCATCATATACATTATTGTCATTGCTTGGCCTTTCCATTCACGGCTTTCCAAATATGGTTTGTTCTAAAGTATGTTGAGTGGTCACTTCTGCAAATGCTGTATACCTATCATTTCTTTTTCTAATAACACAAAATTTTCAGAGAGTTCATCTACTTTAGTGCAAAGTTTATTTCAACAGAGATAGTTTTATTTGTGATTCTGTCTGATGAACATCTTCACTTCTTTCCTTGATTCTTTTTTATTTCAATCAGTTCTTGCATCACAACTTCTAAAATTTTGAATTCTTGTTTTACTCAAAGTGAACAAATGCTACTCCTATGCTCAAAATGTTTCCATCATATTCTTCTTCCCCTCTTTAGTCATAGGCTGCTATGTAGCCTTCTTCAGTATGCTATCAGCCTTTACAGTGTTTGTACTCGGGTTAATATTTGCCTCCAGCACGCTCTATGCTAGTATAATGGTTATTAAGAATCCCATGTTTATTGAGTACACATGGTTGTATCGGATGCTGAATTAATTTGATTCTTACCAGCTTCACTCAATGGTGGGGCTCTGGGTTTTTCCTTTGATTTGTCTCAAATATGGTTTCTCTTTCATCAAGCATGTATTTATTTATGTGGAATTGAATGAGGGGAAGGGGTTTCAGTTTTTACCTATTATGCCATGCAAAATTCTGACTCAGTGTAGCTTGCAGGCCTGCTTTACAACTTCCTGGTGCTAGCAAACCTGTTGTGGCAATCCGCTTTTGTCCTCTACTTTTCACCCTTCATGCTGAAAATTCAGGTAAAGTGTCGTGTTTAGAGTGAGTTATATATTTTGTTACCTCTAAGAATTTGGAATGATTACCAGTTAGCTTGTTGGATGAGTGCAGGTGCTCTATTCAAACTTCCATATCGTGTCGTATTTGCCATTGCAACATTGAATTCATTGTATATTTATGATACTGAAAGCAGCACTCCCATTGCAATCTTTGCTGGTCTTCATTATGCAGCTATAACAGACATTGCATGGTATCTCTAGTTTTTAACTTGCTGTACATACCTTATGCTTCTTTATTGTGTCAACTTTTTTTGAATGGCATATGCTCTCTTCTCTGTGCCAGGTCATCTGATGCAAAGTTTCTTGCAGTGTCATCCCAAGATGGCTACTGTACGCTGGTAGAATTCGAGAATGGGGAACTGGGTTTGCCTGCAACTTTGTCTGGTAATAAGTTCTCTTTGCTTTCCTTTTTTGGCAATATTAATTGCTTTCACAGAATTATTAGGTACATGCCAAAATCTTATGCTGTGTTTTTCATTTGTAGTTGTTATTTTCATTAGGATCTCAGCTTTCTACTGATTATAGAAGTTTATTTTTCAGTCTCTTTTATTCGTTTTTAATTTTTGGTCAATGAGTAACAGTTGTTTCTTTGATTAGAAATACCTTTGCATGTTGCAAGTTATTTGCCTCAAGCGGCCAACATTGTGGCAGAGAAAATAAATGCGGACATGTCTTTGGGAGATGAAAAAGCTACGAAAAGGGACCCAGAGATCGAAACAGAGGAAGGTGTCAAAATTGTCAGGCCAAGAGGACTAGAGAAGTGTGAAACAATGATAGAGAAAGAAGATAATTTAGTCTCAGTGGCTTCTGGCAATGGTTCTCCAATCAATGGGAAAGAATCTACTTCTTATCAAAAGAAACAAGAAGATATGAATCCAGTAGACCATCATCCCAAGATTTCCAAAAGGCGCATTACTCCAATGGCTGTTGAAGTGGAAAATTCTATGACAGAAAATCAAAATATGGATGTGGACTTGTGTTTGGCAGATAAATCTTTTATGTGCAAGGATCTAAACATGGAAATGGAGAAAGTTGTTGAAACTGTACAGTCTACAGGACCAGGGAAGTGTGACGTAATAACCGAGAATGTAGAGAATTCAGTTTTGATGGCTTCTAGTAACAGTTCTTTAAGTAATGAGAAAGAATCTAATTGTGATCAAAAGAAACAGAAAGATGTGCAGCCAGTAGCCAATCTACCCAAGCCTCCCAGAAGGCGTATTATTCCAATAGCTGTTGAGAAGTCATAAGCTAATATTAAGCACCAAGAAAAAGGTTTCCCTGATGATGGTTTTTCATAAATGTCAGGTACGTCAGGATGTTCCCAAGACTCCCATCTCGGAGACGCCCAACATCTCTTGTGGTCCCTGGTTAGAAATTTCAAGTGAAAACAAAGAAGGTGATAAAATTGTGAACTGACATTGATAATGAAGGTTTGTGAGGTTTTGGAGGACTTATTTGTGCTTGTTGGCAGGAGCTTTGCCCCCAGACCCTTGCAAGAGTGTTGCCTTTTGTTTCCACTGGGGCCTTTGCACCCAGATCCTTGCAAGGGGTGCTTCCCTTTGACCCCATTAGGGTCTCTACCCCCAAAACTTTGCAAGGGGGATTGCCTGTTGACCCCAAACCTCCACCTACCATTGTTATTGTTAATGCAATCATTGTTATGTTTTTTGTTTTTTAAAACTTCACTCAGTATGCCAAAGTTACATTTGCAGTTCTTATACATACTCTTGATTTGCTCCCAAAGTTCCAAAACTCTGCCCGCCATTTTTAAAATTCAAATCACAATGCAGTCATTGTCTTGTTTTTAATGTTTATTAGTTTAAACTTTACAAAGTATGCCAAAGTTTCATTTACAATTCTTATTCCTTACAACTTTTTATAACTATTTTTTCAGGTACTATATGTAATTGTGCCACCTCCTTGCCGCCCTTTCTTCACCACTCCCCGCCATTAACAATCTTTGGCCCCTAGTGCCCCCATCCCTGAAACCAGTCCCTCTGTCCATCCATCCTCTTGTCAGGAAACTCCATGGAACTATGTTAAAGCCATTTTATGTGTGACAACTAATAAAAAATAGAATTTTTTAAAAAATTATAAAGAAATTTCAAATATTCATATGATAACTTGTGTTCCACTTTGATCTCAGGTGGAATATTAAATTTAATAGATGGGATTATTCTATGAGTTGTATGTACAAAGTATAATTGGTACATTTTTGCATTATGAAAGTGTCGTTTCCTGCTAAGTACGTGACTTAACTAATATTCAGTGGTATGATTGTAGCATATCAATTTTTCTGTGTCAGTCTGTATAGTGGACAGCTTATCCAATACACGAAACAGGATCATATTTGACTGACTTTGACAGTGAAGATGCAATCTGCAACAGGCGTTATGTTTTTTTTTCTAAAGATTTTGTGGTCATGATTAATCATTGGTCTATTACTTGGTCTGGCATATAGTTTTGCGGGGATTTAGGGGCAAAGTCCCTGCCCAAATGAATACCCTAAAACCTCACAATATCTTCTGTATGGTACAGGCCATTTTCATTTGTTTTTTCCATAAATCTTAGATGGGCATGGTGTAAACTGAAAAGCATTGAAATGTTGCTTTTTTTTCCTAAAGTACCTAAAAATGTATCCAGTTATCTTAGGGGATGGCTAGCCATGCTTGGGACAGATTGAACATCCCTTGCCTATCCCAGGGATCACTGGCCATCCCTTAATGTACCCAGGTGTACCCTTGAAACTTTTGGATGTCCCAAAGGTGTTGTTGAAATTACAAGGACGGGGTCCTGGCCATCCCCACATCCTTGAAATTTATCCAGTTATCTTAGGAGATGGCTAGCTGCTTGGGACAGATCAAACATCCGTTGCCCATCCCAGGAATCGCTGGCCATCCCCTAATGTACCAGGTATACCTTTGAAACTTTTGGATGTCCCAGGGGTGTTCCTGAAATTAAAAAAAAAGACGGGTCCTGGCCTTCCTCACATCCTTGAAATGTTAATTATAGGGCACGATTATTTTGGACAGGGGAAGAAGGAAACATAATGAAGGTTATTTGATGATCTTGATGTCTTGAAGTTATTTATCTATTAAATAATACTGATCATTATATTCGAAGTCTACCATTGATGGTCATTATATATATAGACACACTTTTCCAAATCTACCATTGACGTTGGTAATAAAACGTTCTTATCGAAGCAAATGCATTTGATTTTGGCAGACATTTTGTACAAATATAGAATCCATAATTAACTATGTTCATATTTAGTTTCCATGTTTGACAATCTATTAATTTCACCAGGCATCGGAGAATAGTTTTCACGTTGCACAAAAAAATGCGCGGGTTCAGCTTTCCTTGATCTGTTTGTTTGCTCAACAGTTTAATTAGTACGAATCTAGAAGTCTAAATGTTTTTCACGTTACCTGCAACATACCATTTTAGGTTCACCTCGTTTTTCTAATCTTGTTTGTATATTATATGTAGGTTCTTTAAAATGTAGAAAAAAACCCATGGCAGTAGTCTAGTTTTATTTCTAAGACAAGTACTTTTGTATGGAACATGGTGTAATACCCTAAAATTGGCACTTATTTAATTTCATCAATTTTGGTGCATTATCTCGATTTTACATCACCAAAGTCCTAGTTCCCTAGGCAATTTTCTCTCTTACATGACTTAATTTGACTTGATGTCAGTTGCAAAGACTCTAAATTGCAATAATCAAACGCTAAATTAATTCTTAAAGTCTTAGACTTAATTGGCTAAATTACCCCTATGATAAATTAATTTAATTATAAAGTCTTAAGTGCTTTCTAATTAAAATTAAAATCTACCCTCTTTAGCTAATTACTCATAAAAAAGAATTAATAATTACTTGATATTCGAATGGACACACTTTTTTGAATTGATAATTCAAGATATTCGAAAGGTCACCTGTGTGGCATTTTCTAATCTTTTTATTAAGTAATTCTTGCATTTTTGTCTCAATGTGGGAATGAAGAGTCACGAGTTACAAATTAAGAAACTCTTCATTCCTCTCCCGAGCTTTTCTATTTAAAGAACCTCTTCTTCTCATTCAAAAAAAGGCAATTTGGAGAGTAATTGAACTATAGCGAATTTGTGTCTCATTTGATTCAAAGCTTTTTATTGCATATTTAGTCTATTATCTCATCTTAGTTTAATATTACATTTCATATTAGAGTTAATTTGCTTATGAGTTTCTTAGTATAATAACATCTTTATTTCAAAATCAAATAAAAAAATTGCACTTCATATTTCCTTTCAAGCAATTTAGATTAATTGCATCTCATTTTAGCTTAATTTCAATTAGATTGCTCATTTTCATGCTTTTGAAAATCCTCCATTGTTAGGTTGGTCTTATGGTTGTTGGCTCTTCAATCTAAGAGCGATTAAACACCCCGCCTGCATAGGAGGCAACAGGTCACTTCCTCATGAATTTCGGATTGAATAATTCATATTCTCTTCGTAATTCAATCATAGGAGTAAGGACTATGTTGCGTATGTGGTTGATTTAGAGGTCACATTCAAGCACACACATTTTGGCGCCCACCGTGGGGCAGAAAATCTAATTTCTGGCCTTATTTTTTTAATCTTTTTTGGGAAGTAAAATCTGCTCTGTTGTGCATCCGTACGGTCTGTGTACGGATCTTTGCGCGAGAATCCAGAGTGTCCCGCGCGAAGTTTTGCTCCTGTAGCACTCTTTCGCGCGAGATTTCACTGTCTCGCCCCAGGCTTTGCACTTTCTCGCGCGCACTGGAGCACTTCCTCGCGCGAGATTTTAGTTATCTCGCATTGGATACTGCACTTTCTCGCGCGAAGTTTCATTACAGTTTTTTCCAGTTTCCAGTTTTCTTGTTCTTTCTGCTCTTAATTTTTGATAATTTCTGATAACTGTTGATTTTTATCTCTCTGATATTTTACAACATTAACAATTTCTGCAGGACGCTTGTCAAAGAATTTGAAAACATACTAATGGTTTGATTGCAGGACGAATAGTTGAAGATTGCTAAAATGTTGTGTTTTTTTCCTGCTTTTATTCACATAGTATAAATAGGGCTCCGTTAAAATTTCTTGAGAATTTCGATAGTGAGTAGGAATTTTGGCTCTTCATTACATGGAGGTGATGACCATGAATGAATCCGGAATTCTAATGATCTTACTAATATGACGAATTCTTGGGGAGGCGGAGAAAGTTAGCGAATCTTTAACATTTCTATTCGTCAGGAAATTATGCTCTTCTCTCCTTGAGAGAGAATCAGAAACCTAAAAGCGTATAAATTTGGTGAGGTGAAACTAACTCGGTGATGAACTTTCTTGATGTGTTTGGGTGAGGAAACGAGATAGAGAAGTATGCTCTTCTCCCTTTGGGAGAATTAGAAAATCAGACCCCCGAATCTAAACCAAGTCTAGTGTCACCTTTAGAGGGCCTATCAGTATTGAACCTCCGGGAACGACCCAAGTGAGTACACACCTATTGCCGGTGATTCCACCTCACTATAATAAAGAAAGTTTTGTTGAGTCTAAAGACTCCAAAACCATGGTAACTTCTTTTTCATGACTTTGACAATCATCATGGAAAGGCCCTGTCTATTACACTGAGCGACGCCGCTCCAAGCCCTGCTTGCGGGGGTGTGTGATTTTCAGGTGTTGGTGTGGTTGCGAGGCCTCAACCCTGTATCAGGGGCACCGAAGGTTATTGTGAACGGAAGCCTAGTAAAAAACCTTCTTAGCTAGTGGCCTACCCGGTTCATCTCCAAAAGGAGTCATTATCTTTGCGCAAGGAGGGGGAAGAATCTCTCCGTATGTTTATCATACACAAATTCCCATCATAGGCATACACCTGGATGTTTGGAGGCGGTTGCGACACTGGCCCCTGCTACAAGGGTAACCTTTGAACGTACACTGTTGAGTCCTTGGAAACACCGAAAACACGGGCTCCCTCTAGGGGGTGACATGGTTGTGTGAGGTGCACGTATGCATTCAAGCAATGGGGCAAAGGTTTTGGCTTCTCACCATTTTTTTTGTAGAACTAGGCTATGTGCTTGTTATTGAGTCTTAAACATTGTCCATACATTATCAAACAAAGACTCCCCTGATGCTATCAAGTTGCTTTGTTCTTGATAGGTCTATTAATGACTACTTCTTGCTTCACAAGTGCTTGATCTAAACCATTGTGTCTTTAAACGAATGCTTGGAATCCTAAAACGAGTGTGTTGATTAAACAATTCTGTCAACCTGTCAGGAAACTGGATTTTCTGTCAGACATCAGTTCAGACTGTATCTCAAAATTCAACTCAAATTTTGAAAATTGCATCAAAACTGTCAGATTTTGCCTATTTCCCGTGTGAGCTTTTAGCTTCAGAGCACTTCCTCGCGCGAGATTGTATTTTTTCGCGCGAAGTTCTGTGTTCTTCGCGCGAGCTTTCATTTTCTCGCGCGGTTAGGCATTTTCTCGCGTGAACCTGTAGCACAGTTTTCCAAAACAGAGACCTATTTGCAGTTCACTGTTTGACTTTTTTATCTGGTCTGCTTTTTGCCTGGGGTCTATTTTTCTGCTCCCCTGTTGTTTACCGTCAGAAACTGGTTGTGTTGAGTTAGGAATCGATCGGTCTTTGCTTTGGCTTGTGTTGTCTCTCATCTATTCATCTTATCTCTTTATGCCTTTTGTACCTCGCATTGCGATTGTCTTATCTCGGCTATTCTAGCCATCTCTTTTTGACAATTCGTACTAGGTTCATCTTGCATCTTGGTTGTTCTAGCCATTTATCTCCTTTTCGTTATCTTAGAGACAGAGTCTAGCTTTATCCCGAATCTTTGCTCATTACATCTTCGTCTATGACTGTCACGACTCGAAGTGGTAAGACTTATCCTATCCAGAACGCTGATCAAGATCAAAGTAAATCTCATAATCAAGACGTAGGTCATTTCCAATTTGTTGAGAAGTCTGAACTTTGTAAGAGTTCTTCAAATTCGTCATTAAGCACTCCACAAGATAATTTGTCTCAGACATCTCCTCCGGTTTTCCAAGAGTGCTTTAATCCTTTATTTTCGCAATCTAGTTCGTCTCTCCAAGAACAAGACAACTCCTATTTTCAAAACAATTCATTGTTTTGTGGCTTTGGGAGATCATTTCCTCGGACAAAACCTATTATTGAAACTATTGATCTCACTGAAGATAGTGATTCATCTGAAGCTATTCACACACCAAAAGTTACATTGGCTGCACCTTTTCGACATCGTTCTCATCACTTTACTGAAGCTTCAATTGCAGCACAAATTCGTCTTGACAAGATGGGAACCAAGAACCCATTTGACTTTCAATCAGGCCAATACGGCCAAACTTATAATCAATACCATGGTCAATCTTCTCATGACCAAAATCAGACTCATCACAATCAGTCTCATAATGACGATCAATCTCGCAACAAAACTCAAGCTGATTGACAAGCAGCACATAACTATCGCCCTCCTCCTTATGATCAAAATCAAGATGATCAACAAGATCACACACAAAGCATATATGAGACTCTTGGTAACGAGGATGATGTAATTACTCAGAATGATATAAATGCTGTGAAAGCTAACAAGAATCTCATTAAAATGATGGAAATTATTCTTTTGGAAGATAAGGAAAAGTATTTTCTTGAGTTGGCTAAGCAAGGAGCCAAACTACCCTCGAATTTCCAAGTGGAAACTATTGTAGCTAAAGAAGAAGAAACTGAAACCGCTAAGCTACAAAAGATGATTCAAAGTATGCAAGATCAAATTACTCAACTGACAAAAGAAAAGGATAAGCCCACACAACAATTTACATTGGAGAATATATGTCCTTTTCCTTTTGATAAGAATGTTCACATGCCTCCTTTTCCAAGAGGAGTAGAGTTACCCAAATATGACAAGTACATGGGTACAACTGATCCTCAAGATCATCTAAGAGAGTTTGGCACGCTGTTCATGGAATTTATGCATGATCAAACGTATCTTATGAGACTCTTCCCCCGCAGCTTGGGTGGGCCAGCTATGGAATGGTTTTGCCGATTACATCCTGGTATTCAAACTTTTGACGAGATTGCCAATCTTTTTCTTCAGCATTATTCTCACAACATCCAACACCCTGTCAACATTCGTGACTTGTGTAATTTGAAACAACGACAGGGAGAACCTTTCTTGTCTTTTCTCCAAAGGTGGAGACAACTTTGCACAAAGTATCCTCGTAAATTGTCTGAATCTGAAAAACTTGATATCTTTTTAGACAACCTTCTTCTAGACTTTGGATATCAAGTACAATTACAAGGTCCTTTGACATTTGACAGCATGATCAAACAAGCTGTGAGGATAGAAGCCTTTATGGTCAAAAAGGGAGAATTAACTCTGAATAAAGACAATAAACAAGGATTCTCAACGAACAAGGATAAAGGGAAGTCTGTAAACAAGAATAGAGAGGTGGTAAATGGTGGAGTGGTCGATAATGTCACCGCAAAGCCTTCAAAGCTTGTCTTTAATCTTACTTCTAGCATACAAGCGGCTAAGGTTGTCGAAAAGAATACAACAGATAATCAGCAAAGTTCAAGATTTTCTAGAAACAAACCGTGGGCTCCTCGACCTAAGCGTGATTTCACTTCTTTGGGAGAGCCTCTTGATGTAGTCTTTAAAACTCTCATACAAAATCAGATTCTCACTCCTTTGGAAAAGCGAACTTATGACCCACAACCAAGACCTCACTGGTGGAATGACAATGATTATTGCGACTATCATCAAAATATTGGTCATAAGACATCCACTTGTCTTCAGTTGAGACATAAAGTTCAAGATTTGATTGACAGCGGTGATATTGTTGTGGATGGTCATAATAAGAATTCTGATCATCAGGCGTTTAAGGATCCTTTTCCTCCTCATGAGAAAGGAGAGTCTTCCACAACTAAGAACAACACTGCTAAGGTGAATTATGCTTACCCTTCTTCCGATAATGTTATTAACATGATTGAACCTATGGGAGTTGAATATTGTGATGTGATCACTTTTAAGGGGAATGGTGATGCTCCCAAGCCTAGAGTTCCTTTCATCTTACGAAATTCCACATCTTATTCATCTGAATCTAAACAAACTCAAGATTGTGCAAATGTTGTCACTCGATCACGTGGAAGAGTTGTTTTGAAAGGTCCCGATCCTCCGAAGCAAACTGTAGACAAGGATACTTCGAGACAAAGCACAGATAAGGTTGCTCCGAAACAAACGATGGATAAGATTACCACTGGCCCTACCAACAAAACTTCTAAATCGACTCCCACATCTAGCGTTACTAGTTATAGTATCTTAGATCAACTCCAGCGAACCAATGCTCAGATTACTATCTTTGAGTTGTTAAAAATCTCGCCTACTCATAGGCAAATTTTGGATAAAGCCCTCACTGAAGCAAATGTCCCCAAGGATCTTGATCTAAACCGGTTCCAATCTATGGTGGGTCATTTGACTTCACCGCATTATTTGTCCTTCTCAGAGGAAGATGATCATTCTTTGAACCACCCGCATAATGCTCCCTTACACATAGAGGTTATGATAGGTCCCAAATGTGTTCGTCGTGTGTTTATTGATAATGGCGCTGGTCTTAACATTTGTTCCGCTAAATTGCTCACTCAGCTAGGTTATGATGAGGATTGCATAGACTCCTGTAAGAAGATTACCATAAAAGCTTATGATGAAGAAGAACGCAAGTCCCAGGGTTTAGTTGTGCTACCTATCTGCGTAGGTCCTGTTGAGAGAGATGTTACTTTCCAAGTGCTCGACATTCCTTTAGCATACAACATTTTGTTGGGTAGGCCTTGGATTCATGAGATGCAGGCTGTTCCATCCACATATCATCAATGCATCAAGTTCCCATTTCACGGGGCGGAAGTCACTGTACCTGCAAACACCAACCTCTCTTGTAATACTCATGCAAACTACAGATAGTTTTGTTCCAGCAAATAGGGACTCCACTGAGTTCTATGACACTAAGCTTAGAGAAATGGAGCAAACTTTGAAAATTAAAGATACGGGCATGGGAGAATATCAAATGGAACCTGTGCTATCTCTAGCAGCTTTACCTCCCTCTCCACGCTCTTATGGGAGACCTTCGGAAACTCATGGACTTTCTGATAATCCTCCTCAAACAATCTATGATGGTGCTTTTGTGCGAGCCTCCATACCTTTAGAAGATGAAGATGAGGAAAGAGCTATCAAAGCTTGGATCTATAAAGGAAAGGAGATATCTGAAACAACTACTCCTCCAGAGTTAGAACAAGAACCTTATAGTGAAGGTTTCAAAATCATGAAGCGCTTTGGATACAAGGGAAGTGGTCCTATAGGGGTAAATGATAATGGATTGTTGAAGCCTATTGAAGCTGTAAGTCGTCGCCCAAAGGACACTACTGGCTTAGGCTTTAAAAAGACTCCCTTTCATTTGGGGACCAAGAAATTTATGACGGCTCCTACGTCTGATTCCAAGCTTGAACCTGAGCATGAACAAGAAATTGAAGATACCACTCCAAAGATGAATCCAGAAAATAGCTCTGATGAAGATACATTTCCATATCCTATCCCTTTGGATATTGCGGCACTCCTTGCTGAACCTGATGAGCCTATCATACCTATTCATATGGTAGAGACTGATACTGACACGTGCTCTGAGGCTGATTCTGATAAAACCTCTTCAATACATCAAGTTACATATGAGGAATGGAAAGCAACATTAAATGATGATCCCAATTTTACAGGTGAGCGATATAGGCCACCATATTTTCAAAAATACTATGAACAAGAACAACTTCAACAAGCCATCAATGACACAAGGAATAATAATGAGACTAATGATGCTGCTAATGAAATTCCTACATCAAGTATGGACTCACATGAATATGAGTTCGATTCTACATCCGATGCCACTTATGATGTCGACATAGATACTGTTCATGAGTATGAAAGACTCCTCGAAGTAGGTGAAGGGTCTGGCGCTAGAACACACGAATTTGATGTTGTAGATGTCAACTTGTCTTCCGCTTCCGACGTAGGATCTCATAGGGATTCGAACACTCCTTTGGATGAGACTACTCTAGGTCTTGACTTGCTTGTTAACGCTTTTGAGGGTTATACTGTGAACGCAGTTGAACCAGCCACTACTTCCCTTTCACTCCACCGTCCTGATCTAATAAACTGGAACTCCCCTCTCGCATCCAATGAAGTCCTTACGTTCCAGAATGATTATGAACTAGCCTGTTACCTCCATGCTCTTGAACCTGTAATGTCTTCCACCAGCGAATACAGTATCAGCATGATAGAAGGGGATATCAAGTATCTTAGTCAAAAAATAAAAAATAGAAAAAATAAGAGCTCTAATGGTGAAAACCACATTGTGGCAGTATCAGAGCCAAAAATAGTAAAAATAAAAGACGTATCTGAGGGTGAAAACCTCTCTGAGGCGCCCAAGGATGAGATACTTGATACTCTACCAAGCCATTTTCAAGAAAGATCATTAGTTCTGATTGAACCGACACAGCCAGTGAACTTGGGCACTGAGGTTACTCCACATATTATACATTTAGCACAGTCATTATCTACTGAAGAAAAAGAAGAGTTCACTAGATTCTTCCAACACAAGAAAATAAACTTTGCATGGGGTTATTTTGATATGCCTGGATTGGATCCCAATCTAATCATGCATCATTTGTCCATTGCACCAGATGTCAAACCTATTAAGTAGAAGCTTCGAAAGATGCACCCTCATGTGGCACTGTTGGTTAAAATTGAACTAGAAAAGCTCCTTAAAGCTGGTTTCATAAGAGCAATTGATTATGCCGAATGGATTTCAAACATTGTTCCAGTTACTAAACATGATAAATCCATTCGTGTGTACGGATTTCAGAGATCTCAATAAGGCATGTCCAAAAGACGATTTCCCACTACCTAATATTGATATACTAGTAGACATGACAACAGGATATGAGATGTACTCCTTGATGGATGGCTTCTCTGGCTATAATCAAATTAAAATTGCGCCAGAAGACCAAGAAAAAACTGCCTTCACATGTGCTTGGGGCACTTTCTGCTGGAATGTTATGCCTTTTGGGCTTAAGAACGCTGGAGCAACATATCAGAGAGCTGTTACTACTATCTTCCATGATATGATGCACAAAACTATGGAGGACTATGTGGATGATACTTTAGCCAAGAGTATGCAGCAAACAACTCACCTTGAAGATTTGGGTCCCATCCTTGACCGCATGGAGCAGTTTAGCCTTAGACTTAATCCCAATAAATGTGCATTTGGAGTCACTTCTGGAAAACTCTTGGGTTACATTATCTCAGCCAAAGGCATAGAAGTTGATCCAGAAAAAGTTCAAGCTATTATGGACATGCCTCCTCCTAAGAACATAAGTCAGATGAGAGGTCTACAAGGAAGGTTGCAATCCATTCGGCGGTTCATCTCACAACTAGCTAATAAGTCACAGCCGTTCACTAAAACTCTGCATAAAGGTGTCGCCTATGAATGGAACAAGGAATGTGACAAGGGACTCAATCAAATAAAATAATATCTTGCCAATCCACCCATTTTGATGCCTCCTATCCATGGGAAGCCGCTTATACTGTATATTTCAGCCACAAGTACATCTTTGGGTGCTCTCTTAGCTCAAGAAGATCAGAACAATAAAGAAAGAGCTATTTATTATATTAGCAGAACATTGGTGTCCTATGAAATGAACTACCCTGCTATTGAAAAAGCTTGTCTAGCTGTAGTGTTTGCCTCACAGAAACTGCGACATTATATGTTGGCTCACACTACAAAGCTTATTGCAAAAATTGACCCGCTAAAATACTTATTAAGCAAGGTTGCTCTCACGGGTAGGTTGGCTAAATGGGTCATGATCCTCAATGAGTTTGATATTGAATATGTGGAAAGGAAGGCTATTAAGGGACAAGCGATTGCTGATCAGTTGGCAGAGGCTCCTCTACATGATCACCAACCTTTGAACATTAAATTTTCAGATGACTCCATTCTGCATCTCACACATCAGTCTTGGAGTATGTTTTTTGATGGCTCATTCACTCAACAAGGATCAGGTGCGGGTATTCTATTTATAACACCTCAATGCTATTCTTTGCCTAAGGCCTACAAAATGATGTTTCCTTGCACCAACAACATAGCTGAATATGAGGCTCTTATCAATGGTATGAAATTAGCCCTTGAATGGCGTATAGATGAGCTCAAGGTCTTTGGCGATTCTCAGTTGATCATTAATCAAGTTAATAATGTATATCAAACAAAGGATGACAAGCTAATACCCTACAAAAGAATGGTGGATGATCTTAAGTTATACTTTGCACATATTTCCTTCCAGCAGATTCCAAGAACAGATAATAAGGCGGCTGATGCTATGGCTACTTTGGCCTCAATATTACAAATGCCAGAAAATGACTTCAGGCATGAATTCCTGGTGGAAACATTATGCTACCCTACCTATGACAATCCTGAATCCAAGATGATCTGTTCAGTCATTGGACATGACTCATCCCGCTACCACCATATCTACTCTTATCTTCGGGACCAAATTATCCCCGATACCTATACCCGGAATGAGAAACGTCACCTCATTCGTATTGCTTCACAGTATGTCCTTATAGCAAATGACTTGTATAGACGGGGCCTAGACGGTACTCTACTTAGGTGTCTAGAACCCGATGAGTCCAAACGTGCGTTAGCTGAGGTACACGAAGGTATTTGCGGCTCTCATTCGAGTGGTCTGATGTTAGCTCATAAACTTATTGGAGCTGGATACTACTGGCTGGATATGGAAAAAGAAGCTGTCCAATATGTCAAGACTTGCAAGCAGTGTCAATATCATGGGAATCTGATCCACGCTCCTGCTAAGGAGCTCAGTCCTCTCATTAGTTTTTGGCCATTTCAACAATGGGCTTTTGACTTGGTTGGTCAGATACACCCTTCTTCTTCAAGAGGACATAAATTCATAATCACTGCTACAGATTACTTTACCAAATGGGTCGAGGCAGTCCCTCTGACTGTAGCTGATGGAAGGACTATTGCTAAGTTCATTTTGAACTATATTATTTGCAGATATGGCGTACCTTCATCTATTATCACTGACAATGGAGGACAGTTTAAGAACAAGGATTTGACAGACTTATGCACTAAATTCAGGATCATTCAACATTGGTCATCTATTTATCATCCTCAGGGTAATGGACAAGCAAAAGCTTCTAATAAGACAATCCTAAAAATTTTGCACAGAACAGTTCATAAATCTGGTAGAGATTGGCATCTCCAGATTAATCCGGCTTTGTGGGCTTACAGAACAAGTATCCGAACACCAACGGGAGCCACTCCTTTTGCCTTAGTCTATGGGGCAGAAGTAGTATTGCCAATTGAGGTCGAGATTCCGACATTGCGAATCTCTCTGAAGGGCCTCATCACTGATGAAGATACCCAAATATCTAGGTTGCAAGAGCTTGAACTATTAGATGAATGTCGGAGGGTGGCGTTCGATCATCTTCGAGCATCTCAAAAGAGAATGTCAAAAACATATAACAAGAAAGTCAGACAAAGGGAATTCCAAGTGGGTGACCTCGTCTTGAGGGAGAACCCCAAGAATCAGCAGCAAAGAGCCCATAAAGGAAAGTTTGAACCAAACTGGCTTGGTCCATACATTATTACTGCAGCATTTGGATCTGGTGCTTACCGCCTCTCCACCACTGAAGGAGAGCAACTCAAAGAGCCTATCAACGCTCTTCATTTGAAAAAGTTCTACAGCTGACATTCTCAGTGTGCTCATGTACATACTTATTGATCCTAAAATAATCCTAAAAATTGATATATTGCAAAAAATCCTAAAAATTGCAAAATGTCCTAAAAAAATGATCATCTTAGTGAAAACCTGGCAAATAGGCGCTTTGATGTATCTATTATCCTGGTGAAAACCTGGTAAACAGGCGCCTTGATAATACTCAAAAAAATAGAAAATGTGAAAAATACAAAAAAATGAAATATTAAAAAAAAAATACAAAAAAATAAAAAAAAGAGAAAAGTACAAAAAAATTAAAAAAGAGAAAAATGTGCCATTGATGAAAACCTGGTAAACAGGCGTCATGGTAGCAAAAATAGAATCTCTGCCAAGATGGTGAAAACTTGGTAAACAGGCGCCTCTTGTTTTCCTGAAGTAACATCTCATCTCAGCGTCGCTTGGCTCTTAGTTTCCTGCTTTAGTTTCCTTCCTTTCCTGCTTTAGTTTGTTTTCCCGTTTTCCTGCTTTAGTTTGTTTCCTGCTTTGGTTTGCTAGCTCATGCGCTTGTCTTTGAGTCTTCCTCAACTCTTCATAGATTGGAACTGGTTCACACTTGGGGGCACCTGCCTGGTCTAGGGGGCATTGTCCTATCACTTTCAAAAACTCTTTTGAGCATTGGTCGCCAGTGGTTCCCACTATGCCTGCCTATGGATACCTAGCTTTCGTTCGATCTCTCTTCTTCGAAATTTCTCCCTTATATCAATCACCAGTGATTCTCACTACGTCTGCCTACTGTCATTATCTCATTGAGACTTTGAACGTTATCTTTCCGAATTGTCTTCAATCCACTTGAACACGAACTTGAACTGAAACTAAAACTAAATGTGTGTTCCTTTGAGGCATGTTGAGCTTTGTTTTCTTTGAGTGCTTGTTTGTTTGCTTTTCTTTTTTGCTTTCTGTTTGTTGGTTTAGTTCCAATGATCCAAAGAATTCATTTAAGAGGGGTGTCCGTCTGTAAGAGCCTCTATCTCGTATTGGATGGCCATGCGTACCTCGACTCCTTTTATATGGATGCTTTGGTGAGGTTGGTTCTTCTCCTTGTCTTTTGAGTGACTTCTTTCTGCTACTGGTGAAATTGTAAACGCTCGTCCTGTTAAGTGAACGTAAGGGTCACTGTGAGTAATCTTTGGCAAAAGAAGGAACTCTTGTGTGCTTGGTGTGTTTGTTCGCAAGAGACATTCAGGTCATTCTAGCATTTATGCTCTAATGCTTATGTTAACTTGCTAGATTAAAAGGAATAGGTGTTCAGGTCATTCTGGCTCCTTGTGCCTTAATGCTTACATCTTATTCTGACAAACCTAAGACTCATGTCATATTCATATTCTCATGATAGCGATATTAGTGAGGATTGTATGACATCTTGCGATTGTTCGAACTTGAAAGGCTCTATGATGATAAATACGGTGAGTCCAACAACCAAGTCCTAGGGTTTGCATTTTCATTTTAAGCTTGCATCTTTAGCTTAGGCTTGCATTTGTATTCTCAGCTTTGAACTTAAGACGATGTCTTATTTACTCTCTTAATTGTCTTCATCAAAGGCTCTCATCTATTGCCTCGGGTTCTTCTTGGTTGCACAAGTATTCGGTCTTCATTGTCGATCCTCGAACATATCTATCTTTTGATTAGTACCTGTTAAATATTGCTACAATCCTGCATGAGATGATTAGTACCATATACATTATATCCATTGCATTTTATTTCCATTTACATCCATAAACTCATTGCATCTGCATCAACATGTGCATCCGCTATAAGCATAAATCATCTATTTCACATTTATCTATCACTACATTGCATACATTTCTATTCATACATCTAAAGCATATAAGAGCACATCTCATAAACATCATACATTCAAGCAATTTACAACAAGTACAATGATATCAAAAGAATCATCGATCTCATATATATATCTCTTGATCCAAATGTCATATACAAAGAGGTGCTACTCGAGCACAGTACCAAAAAAAAAAATAGCTATGATACAATCAAGATCCACTCCCACTGGGAGGGGGTGGAGGTGGAGGAGCCTGCTATCCTGATGTCTGCGGTGGTGGCATCGGTCTCTATGGTGGTGGCATGGGAGCTTGTGGAGGGGCCTGTGGAGGAGCCTGTGGAGGAACCTGTGGAGGTACTAGAGGAGGAGCCTGTGGAGCCCCAACATACTTGAAAAATGGCGGCACCTGCTCTGATATATCTGGAACAACCCCGCAGTATGCTGCATAGTAATAAGCTGCCTGGGCGGCCTCATATCTCGTCTCTAATCTCGAGTGCGCTAACTCTTCCCGTAGCTGTCTAATCTCTGCATCCCTATCTGCTACTCGAGTCTCCTCTCGGTAAGACGCGTGTGAAAATCATCACGCTCACGTTGCACCTGCCGTACTCTCTCCTGGCTCTTCTTGAGAGCCTCTTGTACCTGTCCTACACCTGCTCCAGTTGCCACATCTAGCATGTCAGTATCCTCCCCCTGTGGTACCTGCTGGGATGTGTCAGCTGTACATGGTCTCGTGGACCTCTGCTGTGTACTGCTACTCCCTACTCTGGGATCTGAGCCCATGGTCCTAGCAAGGATGCTCACCTGTCCTGATCGGGGCCTCAAAACTCTCTGCCCAGGTCTCTGCTGTGGTGCCTGTTGCTGCGCAGCCTGCTGCTGTATAGGCTACTCTGCCTGCGCCTACTGATCCTGTGCCTGCTGCTGCTGCTGTGCTGGCTGCTGCAGCACTCCTGCGCCAACTAGATCTGTGAACCTCGGATGAGGCCGTGCAATCAACTAGTCCCTGTATGCAGGTGTCACCCCTACATTGGTGACATCCACCATGTAGTCCCATCATGCTGGTGGGATGCGTGACTCTATCGCACATCACCCCGGATCCAATCGTGCACGCCACCCCTTCTTCTCCTCATCGGAGAAGCGAGCGTAGGGGTAGTACTCCTGTGAAATATCCTGCTGTCTGCCAAACTGGCACAGGACGTGTGTAACCAGAAATCTCTCAATCATCTGAATAGTCCGTCCAATCAGTGGACGTGACACGAACATGTTAGCAAGCTCTCTCCGAGCATCATCCCAGGGCTCAGTAGCTATCCAGGGTCTCCAGACTACAGCGGCCATGTCATCCAACTGTGCTCTCCACTGCTCTGTCTTACCCAGCAGGGGCTGGGTCATCACACCTGAATATCTGTAAATATAAGGCTCCAGCGCCTGTTGCATATCATGAAAAAGGGGTCTACAAATGGGGAGGTGCTCCCAGGCCCAGACCTGTAAGATGAAGATTCCTGCCGCCATCGATCTCGCACCTCTGTACACAATCTCATGCATCTCGTGATACATGTGTGCCAGCATACACTCCCCCCATCCAAATCTCACAACTGGTCTGTCTAGCATCCTCTGCAGCATGGTACCCCAACCGCACTCTAGTCCATGCTGACCTCGATCAGGTATGAGGTAGCAACTCAGAGATATAGCCAACACAACCTAGAATGGATGAGCTCCACCATATCTGTGCACCAGATCCTCCCAAGAAATGGCCTGACCCATCACAAGATCATCGTTGAAGATAGTCCTCAAGGCCACTATACCCTGTCGCGGCTGTGTATTGTACTCAACACGAGTACCATGAATGGGTATCTGTAGGATCCTATATATGTCCTCAGTGGTCACTGTCATCTCCCCCATCAAAAAATGAAATGTGTTCGTCTCTGAATGGAAACGCTCTACCAGTGCAGTAAGAAGGCCGTGATTCACCCGAATGTTGGGTAACTCACACAAATATCCCAAGCCCAGAGCATCAATGTGAGCACTCTCGGCATCTGTCAGTCTCTGAACTAATGTAGTAATAATAGGGTGGTGTGCCCGGAATGCGACATCTGGAAAGTCAACCTGCAAAGCAAACGATGACACTAGGTCAGTACCTCAATCATGTTGGTTTTCACTACTACAACAGCAACTACAGCAAAGCATCTATCCTACGACAAGACTCTATAAGACTTTATTTGGCTGATTTCATGCAAATCTGATAAAAATTTGGACACTTGCAACAATCTTTCGTGCGAAAAAAGTGTTCTTTCGCATGAGAAAACTACAATTTCACGCGAGAAAATAGAATGTTCGAAAACAGAATGTTCGCGCGAGATGACCTACCAGCTCGCGCAAAGTTCTAGCATTTGAGCTTGCCAGTTCGCGCGAGGAAACCAAAATCTCGCGCGAAATAAAATCTAGGCCCGCGCGAGAGAACTACTTTCTCACGCGAGATTTCACATTTTTTTCCTAATTCCGCTAGATTCTCTTAAATCTAACCTATAAAGCTGTACGAATTGAAATGCACGAAGGTTTATTGACTACTTATAGGTGCGTCATACTCCAGTGGCCGGGCATGTCGTCGAGAACACTCAAATCGGTGTGTATATAGTGGCAGACCCTCCATTTCTCTATCTTAGAGGTCAGAATCACTAAAAGACAACGATGAATAATGATTTGAAAATGACTCCTCCGGGCCTTATATAGCTTTTGACCTAATTTTTGAAAGTGCTTCGTTTTGTGTGAAAATTGCACCCTTGGCTAAATCGACTGTTCTGAATCCATTTTCGAGATTGAAATTGAAATCTGACATCTCTAAGTGGCTCAAAATTGCGTTTTACATATTGGACTCCTTCTGGATCGGATGCTTGTGCAGTCAGCCTTCTAGTGTCATCTTCCTGCCAGATCCTCATCTTTGCATCATGTTCTCAAATCTTTTCTTCTTTTCATCAAGTCAACCCTAGTCAAATTTGGTCAATAAGACCTCTGCTTTGCTCTGATTTTCTTTTGCAACTTCGCGAATCTAGTCTAATTGCTTTTGCTCTGCAATCTCTTGTTATCAATCATCTTTTGACATGTCATCTTTCCATTTTGCTCCCGAGGGGGCAGGATGATTACATCATTTGAATCTTGTCAAATCTATTCTTGAATCAGTCTGATTTGAATCATCAGTTCTCATCGCTAGGGGCATCTCGGTGCCTCGCATCTTGTTATCTTATCATCTATCTTTTAGGTATCTGAGCAATCTAACTCAGATCCCCAAGGGCCAAGCTTCGTTCTGGAGATGGTTCTTGAAATCTTAGGTATTGGGGAAATCTAACCCTAATTCCTGGGAGTCAAGCTTTGTTCTGGAGATAGCTCTCAAAATCTCTTTTAGACCGTTATCTAGGCAATCTAACCCAGGTCTTGGAGGACTAAGCTTCGTATTGGGGCAATCTAACCCTGATTCGGAGATAGTCCTAAATCTGCATCTTCATCAATTGGTATTGGGGCAATCTAACCCTGATTCTGGTTATCTTCTAAGATCGTTGTCTTCGCAATCTAACTTAGACTTCGGAAATTCTCATCATCTGTCACTTCAGACTATTCTTTGAATCAACGCGCTATTCACACATCAATTCAAAGAGGGGCAAATGTAATACCCCAAAATTGGCACCTATTTAATTTCATCAATTTTGGTGCATTATCTCGATTTTACATCACCAAAGTCCTAGTTCCCTAGGCAATTTTCTCTCCTACATGACTTAATTTGACTTGATGTCAGTTGCAAAGACCCTAAATTGCAATAATCAAACGCTAAATTAATTCCTAAAGTCTTAGACTTAATTGGCTAAATTACCCCTATGATAAATTAATTTAATTATAAAGTCCTAAGTGCTTTCTAATTAAAATTAAAATCTACCCTCTTTAGCTAATTACCCATAAAAAGGAATTAATAATTACTTGATATTCGAATGGACACACTTTTTTGAATTGATAATTCAATATATTCGAAAGGTCACCTGTGTGGCATTTTCCATTCTTTTTATTAAGTAATTCTTGCATTTTTGTCTCAATGTGGGAATGAAGAGTCACGAGTTACAAATCAAGAAACTCTTCATTCCTCTCCCGAGCTTTTCTATTTAAAGAGCCTCTTCTTCTCATTCAAAAAAAGGCAATTTGGAGAGTAATTGAACTATAGCGAATTTGTGTCTCATTTGATTCAAAGCTTTTTATTGCATATTTAGTCTATTATCTCATCTTAGTTTAATATTGCATTTCATATTAGAGTTAATTTTCTTATGGGTTTCTTAGTATAATAACATCTTTATTTCAAAATCAAATAAAAAAACTGCACTTCATATTTCCTTTCAAGCAATTTAGATTAATTGCATCTCATTTTAGCTTAATTTCAATTAGATTGCTCATTTTCATGCTTTTGAAAATCCTCCATTGTTAGGTTGGTCTTATGGTTGTTGGCTCTTCAATCTAAGAGCGATTAAACACCCCGCCTGCATAGGAGGCAACAGATCGCTTCCTCACAAATTTTGGATTGAATAATTCATATTCTCTTCGTAATTCAATCATAGGAGTAAGGACTATGTTGCGTATGTGGTTGATTTAGAGGTCACATTCAAGCACACACACATGGACGTGGATGTTTTAACATTTTCTATTGTAATCTTGTTTATTTGTACTCAAACAACGTAACATTAATAGTGAATACACATTTTTCTTCACATGTAATCGCAAAGAGAATTGATAAGGAATAAATTAAAACAAGGCTTCAGTTCTTGTAAGATTTATTTTGTTATAATTGTACAAGTTATTAAATAATTGTAGCGATATGTACAAGCAATATGAAGATGTGGGCAATATGAAGAATGCAAGAGTCAATAGAAAGCAGAAAATTGTTATGTTATGGTTATGGTGGTATTAAAAGCGGTTGGAAGATTTTTGTTTTCTATAATAGACTGCATAAACACGGCATGTGTTTAAGTTGGTAAGAGTTCATGGTTCATATAAGGTCTTCTACCTTCTTGAACGGGTATTGAGTTGAGCCTATAGAAAATGAAGAGGCTTATTGATCCAAAATGTTTTGTTAAATATTAATGTAGACCAAGCTATCCAATATAAGAGTACTAAGGTTAGTGTTAGGAAGTAATGGAGTAGATTTTTGCAAAAAAATTAAATTGGGGGTTTAGCAATTTGATGGACAAGATTTTGAGGTGCTTGTACACCTAAGCTTACTTTTCATTTCCACAAGGCAATTTACTTTTGTATTTTTACACCAAATTTACTTTCAAAAATTAAAATAACTTCAATTTCTTTAAAAGATTATTCTAATTATTTAAATTTATTATTGCAATCATTGTATTAAATCTAGGTTAGATTTTAGTTAACATATATTAAAATATGCAACTTGAACTATACACCAAAACTTTTTCTCCATACTAGTTTCAACTATGCAAATTTAAAATAAATAAAAATTAATACGTAACATCTCTATTTAATAGTTCTCAGAAATAAATAATTACTAACATTTTTTTAATGTATGATACCTTAATCAATTATTCAGCACATTTAAAAAATAAAATAATGGACATTAATTAAAAAAAACTAAATTGTTCAAAATACTAACAATATCTAAAGATCCATTTATACACCTAAAAAAATTGCATCTATGAAATGAATACAAAGCCAATTTACTATAAAACATTTAAAAAAAAATAGAATTAGTATTTAAATTTAGATATAAGTGGAAAAAACTATATAATCTTCAAATATAAATCAAATCATGTATTATTTTAGTAAAAAAATCTAATATTTGAGGGACATTTTAGGGAAGAAATGAAAAATTGAAAAATACTAAGGGGGAAGGGGTGAATCAGTATTTTAAAATGATTTTAATGAAATAAAAAACTAGAGAACGCAAACACATGTCAAGGAAGCAAGATACATAAATTTCTCTTGTGGAAAACTCAAGATGGGTAAAAAACCATGACACTACTAATCTAAAAAATGGGCAACAACCCTTTACATCCAAGAGCTACAACTCTTACTGAATCTGACAACAAAATAGGCTTCAACCTATCCTAATGGGCAACAACCTTTTTCTGTAGGAGATTTGTGAATCAAATAAGGAAACCAAAGTAAGCTTTGTGTCTTTATTGAAAATGCAAAGACTCTAACACCCAGACTTCAAATTCTACTATGAGATCGAATTAAACTAGTCCCTTCTTTGATGTCTGTCAATGTTCTAATTTGTCTGTGCGCTCATGGTCTTTTACTTGCCACCGCTAACTCACCTCCTCATCTCATATATATATATATATATATATATATATATATATATATATATATATATATATATATATATATATATATATATATATATATATATATATATATATATATATATATATATGTCTCAAACTATTATATCAAGCTCGAAGACTTCAAATTTTAATTACATTAGTCATTAAAAATGAGCCCACATAATACACAACCATCCTCTCTTTTATTGATGCCGCACCAGTAAATTTGTTCAGCCTGCCATATCTTCAATTTGTTGCACACAAAAAAAATGTTTCACACACACTGCAAACTCCCTTCAACAACCCGCTATGTCTTCAATTCACTGCCCACTTAAAAAACATTTCACACATACTACAAACTCCCTTGAACAACCCACAATGTCCACGTTTTTGTCTTCATACTTTTCGGTTGTTTTGAGTAGACATTCTTATGTTAAGAACACACACCAATGTCCACGTTTTTGTCTTAAAAAAAACATAGCAACTTGTTTTTTGTTATAAAAAATAGCCACACGACATTACCAAAAGACTTATTTTTCACCAAAAACACGCACACATCTTTAACTAACACTCTCAGCACCCATCATGTATTCAACGATATCCCACTAACTCCAAAGACTGTCAGCCCGAGAAGAAAAAATGTTACTTCATTTTTAGAAAATAGAAGCACATATGCATATAACAAACTATGCATGGAAGCCAGGTGTTGCAAAAAAACATAGCTGAGCGTTATAGTCTTCTAACACAAAAAAATAGTAAGCGCTGTAGCAAGCTGAGAATAAAGAATATAATGATTGCAAAAAAATGTATTTTGTCCATTTGTGAAACACGAAGTTGCTATAGGCCGAGAGAGATATGACCCTTTCAAAGAGATGCTTTATGTTTTTGAAGAAAGATGCTTACATATGCTACGAGCTGGGATTGATACTCTGCCATTTACCAATAAAATACTCTGCATATGATACTATACCATTTTAGAAGAAGGATGCTGCCATATGCTACGAGTTGGGACTGATACAAGACAAAAAGAAATGCACCCTTGAGATGTGAGATCGCCACCCTTGCATAGCATACATAAGACAATATGGTTACATGTCCACACTTGTGCTCACAAAAAATGAAGACACTGAGACATCAATGATAAAAACTTAACAATCTCCCCCTTTTCGTCATTGATGGCAATTTCCTACAAACACATAGATGAACAAATTGCAGATTTGAACCAACTCCCCCTGAAGATTTGAACCAACCGAATCAACTCCCTTTGAAAATCCGCTCCCCCTTTGACATCAATGACCATTAAACTTGAAACACAAGCACATCTGAAAAGATATATCAATGAAGCACTCCCCCTGGAAACATACCATTTAGTGAGGTAGTAGAACACCAAGCTTGCTTCGAAGATACTCAAAGCAATCTCGAGGTAGTGGTTTAGTGAAAACATCAACAAATTGTTCCTTTGAACAAACATATGTCAACTTAACCATATTGTTAGCAACTTGTTCTTTCAGATAATGATACTTAATTGGAATGTGTTTGGTGCGGGAGTGCATGACTGGATTTCTAGAGATATCAATGGCACTCGTATTGTCACAAAAGATGCATATAGGATCATTAAACTCAAGCTTGTAATCAAATAAAATGTTCTTCATCCATATTACCTGAGTGCAACAAGAAACCGCTGCTATGTACTCAACTTCAACTGTAGATAAGGATGTGCAAGACTATTTTTTACTGAGCAATGAGACCAAACAACCACCTAAGAAGAAAACACATCCATTGGTGCTTTTCTTATCATCTACCAAGCCACCCCAATCTGCATCTGTATAGGTTGTAAGAGAGAAATTAGAACTCTTGGGAAACCAAAGACCATACTCAACAATGCCTTTCAAATATTTAAAAATCCTCTTAACAACATGAACATGTGTTTGTTTGGGTGATGCTTGAAACCTTGCAACATAACCAACAACATGCATAATATCTGGTCTAGTGGCTGTAACAAACAACAAACTACCTACCATAGATTTGTAGAAGGTTTGGTCAACAAAAGGGGATATATCATCCTTACTTAATTTACATCCATTTTCCATGGGAGTGCTGACCAGATTGCAATCTTCCATCATGAACCTTTTAAGCAGTCCTCTAACATACTTAGCTTGTGAAATGAAAACACCTTCAACAAATTGATTAATTTGCAACCCAAGAAAATAAGTCAACTCACCCATCATAGACATTTCAAATTCATCTTTCATGCAATTAACAAATTTTTTTGTCATTTTAACGTTATCACTACCAAAGATTAGATCATCAACATATACCACAACGATAAAAATGTTGTTACCTTCTTCCATGACATATAAATTGTTGTCAACATATCCCTTTTTGAAGCCTTGTTGCTGTAAGTAGTTGTCCAGCCTGTCATACCAAACTCTAAGAACTTGTTTAAGCCCATAAAGCGCCTTTTTCAACTTGCAAACATGATCCAAGTTGTTAGTTACAAGACCTTCCAGCTGTTCAACATATATTTCTTCATTCAAATCTCTATTTAGAAAGGCTGACTTGACATCCATTTGAAATACTTTAAAACCTTTGAAAGAAGCAAAAATAAGAAATATTCTAATTGCTTCTAGTCTAGCAACAGGTGCAAAAGTCTCACCAAAGTCAACACCCTGAATTTGTGAATACCCTTTGCAAACTAATCGGGCCTTGTTTCTAATAATCTTACCTTCTTTATTTACCTTATTGTGAAACACCCATTTTGTACCAATTACATTCTTGTCCTTGGGTCTAGGTACAATCTCCCAAGTGTTTCTTTTTTAATTTTCTCTAACTCTACTTTCATAGCAACAACCCAATGCTTATCTATGATTGCCTCTTCAAAACATTTTGGCTCAACCATAGAGATAAGTGAAAAATCATCATCCTCAAAATAATTAATATTTTTCTTAGCATTCCTTGTTCTCCTTTCAGCTATAACTTGATCAAGAGGATGATTCTTTTGAACAAATTTAAGAGTTTTGAAGGAAGAAACATCAAAGGCACCTTGTGTGTCATGCTCAGAATGTACATGTGAGATTTCAGCTTCATTTGAGGAAGAGACTTTACACCCATGAGCAGATTGAGCTTTCTCTTTATCATTTTCACCATCTTTGCTAGCTGCTACAACTTGTGTGGGCGAAGAAGAAAGGGGTACAATAGTGTTGATTTGAGTTTTTTCTTCATTTATGTTATCCACATGCTCACTAGACTCATTAGTAAACTCATAAATTTTTACATTAGTACTTTCTACCAATTTATGTAGCCTCTTATTGTAGCACTTGAATGCTTTACTCTTGGAGGAATAACCAAGAAAAATTCCCTCATAAGCTCTAGAATCAAATTTTCTTAAATTTTCTTCATCCCTTCTAATATAACATGGACTTCCAAATTTTTAAAAATATTTAACTGTAGCTGGCTTACCTTTCCAAAGTTCGTATGGAGTCTTGTTGAACTTGGGCCTCAATAAGGTCCTATTTTGAATGTAGACTGCAGTGTGGACAACTTCTTTCCAGAAAATATCTTTTACTTTTCTTTTATTCATCAAACAACGAGCCATTTCTTGGACTGTTTTGTTCTTTCTTTCCACAACACCATTTTGTTGTGGTGTTCTAGGGGCTGAAACTTGTCTTTTAATTCCATGTTGCTCACAAAATTTGTAAAATCATTTGAGGTGAATTCTCCTCCATTGTTTGAATGCAAGCATTTAATTTTTAGATCCATTTCATTTTCAACCAAAGTCTTAAATATCTTAAATTTATACAAGGCTTCTGATTTTTCTTTTAGAAAAGTAACCCATGTCATTCGAGAAAAGTCATCAATTAGCAACATAAAATATTTCTCACCTTGAAGACTTGCTGTCCTAGTTGGCCACAAAGATCCGTGTGAACTAACTCAAGTGGCTTGCTGTTGAAGTGATCTTTTGGTTTGAAGGAAGCTCTTGTTTGCTTTCCTTGGCAATTGTTGCAAACAACATCAGCTGGTTTCTCTATCTTAGGCATGTCTCTAATTGCTTCATTTTTACCGATTTTGATAAGATTATCAAAATTTATATGCTCAAAACACTTGTGCCAAAGCCAAGCATCCTTCACCTTGCTTAAACAACAAGTTTCATCATTAGAGTCATCAAGAATATAAAGATTGTTTGTTGCTCTAGATGCCTTAGCTATGACATCATTTTCATTTTTGATGATACAAGAATTTGAATTAAAGCTGAGATCATATCCTTGATTACATAGTTGACTCACACTTAACAGATTATGTTTCAATCCTTCAATATAAAGCACATTCTCAAAAATAGTTTCATCATTATTCAATAAGAGAGTACCTATACCAACAACATTAGCAGAAGAACTTCCACCAAATCTAACCTTTCCACCTTTCATTTTCTTAAGGGTGTGAAATTTACTTAAGTCACCTATCATGTGTCTTGAGCAGCCACTATCAAGATACCATATGTCCTTCTCATTACTTGCTAGAAGAGCTATTTGAACTACGAGAGCCTTGCGAGGTATAACTTGAACCTTTCTTCTCCAGACTCTAAGAACTTTTGTCTTCCCTTTTGATTCAACAATGTAAGACAAATCTGCACTATGGCTATTGCAAAACCTTGAAGTGTGGCCAAACTTGTTACAACTGTAACATATTAAATTATATTTTCTAAAGGTATTCCTTTGAAACTGAAAATATTTCTTAATAGGAACAACTCTACAATCCACAACTTTATGTCCAAAGTAATTGCATGAAAAACAATAACCATAAAAGAAGGGCTTGTTCATCTTGTTTAAAACGGGTTGACTACTTCCTTGTGATGGAGAGTTTTGTTCAAATTGCATGCCAACCCCTCTCTTATCTAAGGTTGGTCTTTGAGAGGCAAGAACATCATCCAAAGAAATGCTTCCATTTTTATTAGAAACCTCTTCACTTGAAAGAATGGTGGATTTAAAATGTTCCTAAAAACAACAATTTCAATTTCCATTTTGGTAATATTTTCTTCTTTTAGCTGAATCTGATTTTCAAGATTCTCACACGTTTTATTTTCTTCCTCATTTAGGATTTTGCAATCAATTAGTTGTTTTTCAGCCTCTTTAAGATCCATAGCAATTTTTAGCTTTTGTTGACTTTTAACTTGTAGAAGATCCACAAGATTTTGATTTTTCTTTTTCAGCTTTTAGATCTCAGCCAGAGCTGTAATTAGTTCAAGTTCTAAATCCACTTCATCATCTTCTACATCATCATTTTCCTCAAAGTTGAGATCATCTACAGCCATAAACAAAGCTTCATCTATTTGGGGATCACCCTCACTGCTGGAAGTATCATTGCTGCCATCCTTTCAAAATAGTACCTTTTTGCCCTTATCGAATTTCCAATTTTTCTTAGCAAATCTCCTAGTCTTCATATATTTTAAGTCTTTTTCATCTTGGCTGTCATCATCTTTATCAAAGGGGCACTTTGAAGCAAAGTGATCGAGTTTCCCATAATTGAAGCACTTCAGGCCAAGTTTACTTTTGCTTTTGTTAAGACCCCTTTTCAGTTTTCTAACAAGGTATGCAATTTCCTCATTAGAATCTTCACCTGAGCTTTCACAAAGTCTTTTCTCCTTATCTTTGTTCCTTTTAGAAGCCTTGAATGCTAACTCATTTTTGGAAGCCCCTTCAACGGTGGTTCCCATCTCATAGGCAGTTAAAATACCATGCAATTTATCCGGTAAGGGTATCCAAATCAGACATTTCTTCAACAATTGAAACCTTAGCATCAAGTCTCATGGGAAGAGAACGAATAATTTTTTGAACTACTACTTTATCTTCTAGGGTTTCTCCCAAACCTTTTATAGCATTGACAACCTCATCAACACGAAAAAAATAAGAAACAATATTCTCATCTTCCTTCATGCGAAGACTTTAAAAAAAAACCTGAGTTTGAACTTTTTCCTTCCTCACTTTGTCATCACGATGATAGGCATTATGTAGTTTGTCCCAAACTTCCTTTTCTGTAGTACACTGCATAAATTTTACAAATTCTGATTCAGTTAGGCCACATAGAATAACATTCATAGCTTTGGAATTGTTCTCAAATTCCTTTTTACCGTCAGCATCCATGGGAGGTTGAGCTGGAATAGTGTAGCCATTGACAAGACTAAGGTAAACATCACAACCTAAAGACATGATGTAAGTATTCATACGAATGCTCCAAAAAACATAGTTGCTCCAATCAAATAAAGGTGCACGGTTCATAGCAAGACCTTCTAAGGCACTCATGGTGGGCACCAAGATTGAACTCTCAATCTTTTAAGGTTGAGAAGAGAGTGACCTGCTCTGATACCAATTGAAAAACTAAAAAATATTGAGAGGGGGGGAGGGGTGAATTAGTATTTTAAAATGATTTTAATGAAATAAAAAATCAGAGAATGCAAACACATGTCAAGGAAGCAAGACACATAAATTTCTCTCGTGGAAACCCAAGATGGGTAAAAAACCATGACACTACTAATCTAAAAAATGGGCAACAACCCTTTACATCCAAGAGCTACAACTCTTACTGAATCTGACAACAAAACAAGCTTCAACCTATCCTAATAGGCAACAACCCTTTTCTGTAGGAGATTTTTGAATCGCATAAGAAGACCAAAGTAAGCTTTGTGTCTTTACTAAAAATGCAAAGAATCTCTAACACTCAGACTTCAAATTCTACTATGAGATCGAATTCTGTGAACTCTAAGAATGGATATTGCATTCATCTAATTAAATTGGTCCCTTCTTTGATGTCTGTCAATGTTCTAATTTGTCTGTGTGCTCATGGTCTTTTACTTGCCACCACTTGTACACACTAAAATGGTGCACTTCTATGAACCATTACATGTAAAGTTTCTCAAGAATGAGGCCTCACAAAGTGGCTCATAGCTCTGTATGCATGGAGTTGCAAGGGACTATGAAGTATTTGCTCTCAGCTAGAGCTACAAGCTTGTGACCTTGCTAGTCAACCACACAATGAGAGATTCACAATGGAGACAAGGGCAACAATGCCAATATCTCCAAGAATCAAATATGCAATGCAATGCAAGCTATATGAGAATGCAATCTAAGCTATGGAAATGAAAGTACAATGCAACTAATCTATGAAAGGAAATAGCAATGGATTACAAATCTTTCTTATTTAGACTATGTGAGATTAATCTATTGCATAAAAGGAAATTAAGCTAATATGCCATGATCATGCAACTATGAAAGCAAATATGCAACTACAATGAAATGCAACAAGTCTTCAATGTCTTCAAAAGCTCCAAATGCACCTAAAACCTGCAGCATAACAATAGCATGAAAGAGATGGATATGCAAATGAAGGAGAGAGCTCTCCTTTTATAAGAAATGAGGTGAAATAGACCATGGAGATTAAGAGGCAAAAAGTCTTAATCGGCGGTGGAGCTTGAAAGAGGAGCAATCCATGTGCACAAGTATCCTCCAATGAGAGTGAAGTGTTGACTTTTGAGCCTCATGTGAGACAAAAAGTGCTTTTTTCCTTTTTGTAAAATAGGAATAATGCTTTATTTGTGCAACTTAGGATAAGAGGGAAAGGTGGGCTTTTTATTTAATTAAAAAGGGAGGAAATATTGCTTTTAAATAAATAAAGACTTAGGATAAATGGTTAGCCCAAGGATAAAAATCTAATATATGATCAAAATTAGGATTTGATCAAGAAATTAATAATGTTGAAAATATTGATTATTGATAAAAATGATTCAGGATTGATAAATCAAATAAATGGGGCCCAAAGTCTAGGCGACCATTTTTGGGTGCATACATTTGCCCCTCTTTGACTAATGTGTGATCGATTTGGGAACACATGCAGTCAAAGAAGAATTGAAATGTGAGATCGATCTGAGATCACAAAACAACTCAAATATGAGGTCGATTCGGGATTATATCCGGACAAAGCATAAACAAAGGCCTTTGAACATGAGGTCGATTCGGGATCACATTCAAAGTAAAGAGATAAGAGTCTTAAATTTGAGCAAAAGCTCACAAAAGATGTCTGAATCAGGAAAATCAAGCAATTGGGGATGAGAATCCCATAAGTACTGCCCCCTCGGAATCGAAATCGAAATCAGGTAGAGAGGAGAATAGCGAATTGATAAGGATTTGATCAAATCAGAATAAAATCACAATCGAATGTAAGGGTCAAATAGGTTAACCATTAGGTAATAAAATATGCCCCAGCCTGACTGAAAAGATGTAGTCAAACATGAGAAATGAGGGAATAGAATGAATATGAATGAAAAACTAGAAGTTTGGAAGACATGGAAATGAAGAAATGACGATGCCCCAACAAAGATCAAAAGATTAGGCCTCAAAAGATCAGCCAACTGCGCAGAAGGGGGAAAGATTTTGAAACATGATTTTGACTATCAAGATGACCTTGGATTTCGATTTCAAGTCTGAAAATGGATTCAAGACGTCGAAATTAGCTAGGGGTGCAATTTTTGCGCAATTCCGAGGTGTTTTGAAAATGAGGTTAAAAAGTCAAAAGACTATAAAAGGGGTCAAAATGTCATTTTCAAAAATCATTTGTCTTTTAGCGATTTGAGAATTTCAGAGCTTTAGAGAGAGAAAACGGCCCAGCAAGCAGGAGTTCTCATCCACAGGCATCGATTCAAGTGCGCCCAGTTGCACAACCGGCCACCACTCTATCCTGCCCCGGTATGTTTTTGAAAAACTTGAGCTTTTTAGTCATTTTTTGCATTTAATAGGTGATTTTAGCACATTTTTTCAAATTTTTAAATTTCAAAATTTTTTGTTGGGCGAAATATCATGCGATACTTTAGAAGTATCGCGCGCTTTGGGGAGAAGTATCGCGCGATATAAGGTTTATCGCCCCGCTATAGGGAGAAGTATCGCGTGATACTTCTCCAAAAAAGAATATCGCCCAGCATAAAATATTAATTTTTAATACATTTTTGAGCAAAAATGACATGGGTCTAGACAATGTTACGTTTTAGCGATGTTTTATACTGAATTTTTGGACATCCATCATGATATGTGCTAACAACTGGCTTAGTTTTGGCTTGCAGAAGGTTTTTTCGGCGCTCATCATCAGAGCGCCGAAGGTGACAGGATTGCGGTGTGTCCGGGATCTAGATGATTCGGGCAATGCCGACCTCAGAGCGATGGAATTCTGGTATTTGTTGAGATACCCGTATATCTGAGTGGACCATGGGTTGTTGACTGCTCTTACCGAGAGATGACATAGTGAGCACAACACCTTCCATCTGCCTACTGGAGAGGCATCGATTACTCTGGAGGACGTCTACAGGATCCTACGAGTGCCATGTCATGGCGAGCCAATGAGTATAATCATGTTTTAAGATCTAATCATAAATATAATGTTTCCATATGATGAAAACTGACATGATTCATTTGTTGGCACAGGTGTACTATGATCAGGATGCCACTGAGGGGCGCCGACTGGTTCAGGAGATGTTCCAGGATGTCACGATTCTAGATAGACATATCAGCTGGGAGAGGCTAATAGACGATTTTGGCAAAGACTACCCAGTGCCATGTATAGTGGCTTCCATCATTTCACAGATCCTGTTGACTGACCGCAATCAGAAGGGTTTCCCGCTCGGATGGGCTCGACTTTTGGTGGACTTGATCGGCAGGTCGCGACGGATGGCATGGGGTCCTGCCATATTGGTAGAGATGTACCACAAGCTGCACGAGATCATCTACAGAGACGGTCGGACATGGGCATGCGGTGCCATCTTGGCACAGGTATGGGCGTGGGAGCACATCGTTGTGGTGCACCCCAGGGTTCAGCTGAGGGAGAGGAGGTACCCCTATATCTACAGGTACCTCAGGTTTATATCACATGCCCATTCTAGGGATGTGACCTATTATCGATGGATTTTGGATGAGATAGCCTCATTCACATGGAGGCCCTACAAGGAGGTTGAGGTTTGGGGAGATGCAGTCGATGAGCTGAGCTACATGCTGTGCAGTCAGCCACTGGTAGGTCGGTATGCAGAGATCGTAGAGAGATTCTGCATCACTCGAGTATGGCGGCAGTTCGGGAGGTAGCAACGAGTCTCGACAAAGACTACCACATATGCCAGGGCCAGAGACGAGGAGGGTCATGGGTGGCTACCCATGTTGGATTATCAGTAGGCTGTCACAGAGACAACAGGTATCAGGAGCGAGCCTTGGGAGTATTTCTCAGATATGGCAGATGGAGGGGCTGATGGAGCATACAAAGCAGAGTGGCGGAGGGTGCCATTCCCTTGGTTTACAGTACCTAATGCACAGGTACCAGTGCCAAGAGGAGACGAAGGAGATGACGGGGGAGAGGGAGGAGATGGAGGGGACGGAGGAGAGGGAGGAGAGGGAGGGGATGGAGGACATGGCAGGAGGGGGAGAGGGAGGAGGATGGAGAGGGGAGAGGGGTTGAGATCAGGTGGCCGAAAATGGTCACGAGGACAGCGATCAGCGACACCCGAGGAGGAGGTGAGATCAGCTCGCCGGCAGGCAGAGGTACAGCAGGAGCAGCCTGCGGGGGGAGAGGATCTGAGAGCCCAGATATAGGCTTAGGAGGTAGAGATATAGCAACTCCGGACTACTATAGCCGTGAGAGATCAACAGCTACTGGATCTGAGGGCAGAGCGGGATCAGTAGATATCTGATCTTAGGGCAAAGATAGCACGTCGTGAGGTGATGGCACAGGCCGAGGCACTGGAGCTCCGACGAGAGTCAGCGAGAGCAGCCTATTATCACGGGCTATATCTGTAGGCCGTCCTAGAGGGTGAGAGAGTACCATCATACTCTCAGCGAGTAGGGGTATCAGACGTGGTACTTGATAGGAGAGCTATGCCTCCTCCACCACCATGAGCTCCTCACGAGGGTGGTAGCGAGTCTTAGGTTTAGATGTTTTGGACATATTTTGAGACTTTTGATCCAGATTTTGGGATCTCATATTGTATTGTATATCATGACATTGTATATAGATTTATGAGATTACTGGATGTTCGACGTATCATGTGTATTTGTCTCACTTGTGATGGATGTATCAATTTATGTATATTGTCTTGTCATTTTGCTCAAAAATGCTTATGTATGTGCTTATGTATGTTCTCTCTCATAGATGTATGTTTAATTCTCATTTGTATGATATAGACTCATGTTTCTTAAAAATGACAGTTTTGATATAGATATGATGATATGATTAACCCCTTGTGATGAACAGGAATAGGTTTGAGATGAAAAAGATGAGGAGCGAAAGACATGATCGAGAAGAAGAAAAGGTGAGCGCAGTCGACTGAAAGGTCCACGTAGGATGAAAAGGAGAGCTCTCTCCATATGCAAAATGCAACACTAGACTAACATGAACCTAAAAATGCAAGCTACTATGAAAGTGGTTGACTTGCAAGGTCACAACGCTTATAGACATCTAATTATCATCATCGAGCACTATTGGTAGCGTCGAAAGATCATACAATGCACACTAGCGTAACTATGTGGATATGAATATGATCTTTATCAGATAGAGATGTGGGAATCTCACCTAGGCATCAAAGACATATAGGTCAAGATGACTAATGCAGTGAGATCACCTAAATTTGTTATAGCAAGATTATGCTTGTATCAAGACACATGAAAGTCAGGATAGCTAAAAGCATGCACTCGCAAATAGTCAAGGATAATACCTTGTTAATCCATAGTGTCAAGTAGGACCAGCATAAATGCTCATGACAGTTAGGATCAACAAAATATACCCACAAGCAGATAAAGAAAGAAAACATATTCTCATTCCCTCAGTCTTCTAGCTATGCATCATCAAAAACTTCTCAGGGAGAGATCACTCATCAAAGAAATCCTCATAGACAGCACACAAAGAAAAATAAAGTCATCATATCGTCATTGAGTTGATTGTTTAAGTGCGTGTGTGTTGGTCATAGAGTCAAACTCTGAGTATCGCATCTGTAAATGAGCATTATCGCATTATACTTAGACTATAGGCAAGACATCTAATAAGTGTTAAGAAACACTCGATGCAAGGGTAGTGTTGAAAAACACTATTTGGGGTGGTGTTGAAAAACACCTGTTGTGAAATGCCCCAAGAGACCAACACACCTAAAAGACCACTGCTAATAGTTATGCCCCCTAGACAAAGAGAAAGACCAATTCCAGACTAAGCCAAATAAGGTCAAGGCATGATGGGAAGTGGCTAAGTGTCGAGGACGCATGCTAACAAATAGGGGTGCAAAGGCCTCAAGTAGCGCCTGTTTCCAGGTTTTCACCACTTGGATTCTTTTTTTTATTTTTTCATTTTTTTGGATTTCTGCTAGCAAGGTGCCTATTGCTAGGTTTTCACCAAGGCACTTTTTTTTTTTTTTTTTTTTGATTTTTTGAATATTTTGATTTTTTTATATTTTTTTTCAAGACTTTATATGCTTTTTAAAGATTTTTTCAGCATCATATATCAATTTTTTTGGTAGTTTTTCAGGATCAATAAGTATGTACAAAAGGATGCCCCCAGACAGACTGGGCATCAAGGATAGAACTTCTTGAGGTGTACAATGTTGATGGGATCAGGGAGCTGTTCTCCATCAGGATCTGACAGTAAATACACCCCAGTACCAAAAGCAGCTGTGATAACATATGGTCCAAGCCAGTTAGGTTCAAACTTGCCCTTTTGCTCTCTGTGTTGTTGGTTCTTAGGGTTCTCTCGCAAAACAAGATCACCTATTTGAAATTCTCTAGGGCGAACCTTCTTGTTGAATGCCTTGGACATACACTTCTGATACGCTCTCATATGATCAAAGCAAGCCTTACACTTCTCATCTAGAAGTTCTAGTTCCTATAACCTCATGGCGCGGTAATCCTCATCTGTAATCAAACCTTTAAGTGAGACTCTAAGTGATGGTATCTTGACTTCTAAAGGCAATATGGCTTCAGCGCCATAGGTGAGAGAGAAAGGAGTGGCTCCTGTAGGTATGCGAATGCTTGTTCTGTAAGCCCATAGTGCTGGATTGATTTGTAAGTGCCAATCCCTACCATTCTTGTGCACTATTCTATGAAGAATCTTAAGAATGGTTTTGTTAGAAGCTTCAGCCTGTCCGTTTCCCTTTGGAAAATAGATGGAGGACCAATGTTGCTTGATTTTAAACTTTTTGCATAGGTGCTTTAGGTCCTTATTCTTAAATTGACCTCCATTGTCAGTAATGATCTCAGAAGGCACTCCAAATCGGCAAATGATATGATTCAAGATGAACAAAGAAATGGTCCTGCCTGAAGCAACAGAAAGTGGCACAGCTTCCACCCATTTTGTGAAGTAGTCAGTGGTAGTAATAATGAACTTGTGTCCAGCTGATGAGTTGTGATGAATCTGCCCAACCAGATCAAAGGCCCAGCGCTGAAATGGCCAATGAGAAACAGAAGGGATCAACTCCCTACCTGGAGTATGAATCAGGTTGCCATGTTTCTGACATTTTTCACATGACTTAGCAAAGGTGACTGCATCTATCTGCATTGTGGGCCAATAATATCCTGCCCTAAGCAACCTTCGGGCCATGGCAAGACCATTAGAATGTCCACCACAAATGCCCTCGTGGATGTCAGCTAACGCTTGGTTGGATTCCTCCTTTTCCAAGCACCTAAGGAGCGTCCCATCTAAACCCCTCCTATATAAATCACCAAAGATGAGGGTGTGGCGAGAGATGTTACGGATGAGGTTTCGGCATTTGGAGCAGTTGAATGTGTCGGGGATGATGTCATCATGAAGATATGAATAGATAGCACCATATCGGGAAGACTTGTGTGTGATAATGACACAAATGACATGGCTTTCAGACGAGTCAAAGATGGGATGGTGTAGCTCTTCCACCTGGAATTCAAATCTGGATTCATGTGTCTCCAACTGAAGAAGTGAAGCTAATGTGGCCATGGCATCTGCAGCTTTGTTCTCTGTCTTAGGGATCTGTTGAAACGTCACAAAGGTGAAATAGCATCTCAAAGAATCAACCATCTTTTTATAGGGTATCAATTTGTCATCCTTGGTTTGATACTCTTCATTGAATTGGTTGATGATTAACTGGGAATCCCCAAAGACATGTAACTCTATGATGTTCCATTCTATAGCCATTCTCAAGCCATTAGTTAAAGCTTCATATTCTGCAATATTATTGGTACATGGGAATAATAGTTTGTAAGACTTCAGAATGTTGTACCCATGTGGAGAAACAAATAACACTCCAGCACCTGATCCATTTTGCATGCGGGAACCATCAAAGAACATTGTCCAAGTGCGAGTAGTTGTATACAAGATGTGTTCATCTGGAAATTCCACTTGGACTGGCATACTATCCTGGATTGGAAAATCAGCTAATTGGTCGGCAATAGCTTGCCCTTTTATTGCCTTCCTTTCAACGTACTCTATGTCAAATTCAGTTAGGACCATCATCCATTTAGCAAGTCTACTCGTCAGGGCAGCCTTACTAAGCAAGTATTTAAGGGGATCAATTTTGGCAACCAAATGTATGGTATGAGCAAGCATGTAGTGGCGCAACTTTTGAGAAGCAAACACCACCACGAGACAAGACTTCTCAATATTATTGTAATTGATCTCATAGGAGACTAGAGTACGGCTGATATAGTAGATGGCCCGTTCTTTCCCAGTATCATCTGATTGAGCCAATAATGCCCCCAGGGAAGTGTCTGTAGCTGAAATATATAGGATCAATGGTTTCCCTCGAATAGGAGGCATTAGGATCGGAGGATTGGCCAAGTATTGTTTGATCTGATCTAGGCTCTTTTGACAATCCTCGTTCCAAACACAAGAAGCACCCTTATGCAATGTCTTGTTGAAGGGTTGCGCTCTATCTGCAAGCTGAGAAATAAACCTCCTAATTGATTGAAGACGTCCCTGAAGACTTCTCATTTGGCTGATATTCCGAGGAGGTGGCATATCTAGGATTGCTTGGACCTTTTCGGGGTCAACCTCGATACCTTTTGCTGATATTATGAATCCTAAAAGTTTTCCTGAGGTGACGCCAAATGCGCACTTCTTTGGATTCAATCTGAGTTGAAATTGTTCCATACGATCTAGAATTACTTCCAGATCATTGAGGTGTGTGTCCCTTTTTCTTGATTTTGCCAGGGTATCATCCACATAATCTTCCATATTTTTGTGCATCATATCATGAAAGATAGTCGTCATAGCTCTTTGGTAGGTTGCTCCTGCATTCTTTAACCGGAATGGCATGACGTTCCAGCAATAGGTTCCCCATGCACATGTGAATGCTGTTTTCTCTTGGTCTTCAGGAGCTATTTTGATTTGATTATACCCTGAGAAACCATCCATTAGAGAGTATATGTCATAGCCCGCCGTCATGTCCACTATCATGTCAATGTTTGGAAGTGGAAAATCGTCCTTTGGGCATGCTTTGTTTAAATCTCTAAAATCTGTGCAGACACGAAAGGACCCATCATGTTTGGAGACAGGTACTATGTTTGAGATCCATTCTGTATAATCGATGGCTCTAATAAATCCAGCTCTCAAAAGTTTTTCTAATTCCCCTTTGACAAGTAGAGCTACATGTGGATGCATTTTTCTTAATCTCTGTTTTACTGGCTTGACTCCTGGAGTTATGGATAAGTGATGCATTATGAGATTCGTGTCAAGCCCTGGCATGTCTGAGTAGGTCCATGCAAAATTAATTTTTTTTTTTCTGTAAAAATTGTACATATGCCTTGGTCTCTTCCTCTGATAAAGACTGAGCAAGATGAACTATCTGAGGATTTTCTTCTGTGTTTAAATTGACTGACTTTTTTGGTTCGATCAATATTGATGATCTATCCTGGAAATAACTCGGCAAGTTATTAAGTACCCCATCCTTAGGTGCCTCAAAGAGGTTTTCACCTTTGGATGCGTCATTTCTTTTTACTATTTTTGGTTCTGACACCGCCACAAAGTGGTTTTCGCCATCAGACCTATTTTTCTTTTTCTCTTTTATTTTGAGACTGAGGTACTTAATATCAGGCTCTGTCATGCTGGTTGTTGGTTCACTGGTGGAAGAAGCCACGGGTTCAAGAGCATTTAGATAGCAGGCAATTTCGTAATCATTATGGAAGGTGAGGAATGTGGGCTCTTGATGGCGCTGAGACCAGTCAATTAGGTCAAAGTGAACAAGGGGTAAGTCAATGACTGGTTCAATGTTGTTTATGTGAAAGGTGTCATCTTTGGTGACCATATAATTGGAGTTCATCAAGTCTTCTCCTAAGATACCCGAATTAGGACTCATCCTATCAAATGAAGCATCATCCACTAAGGCGATTTGAGGAGGGCAATCCTCTAGTCCGACACTAGGATCGTTAGTCGCATCGGGTTGGGTACTATAGGCATGGATAATATCTACGTCCAGATCAATTGTTGCATCTGAAAGTGAGTCCCATTCATATTCATGGGAGTCTATCTCTGAGTCATCATTTAGGCCTCGTGATGTAGAAGCCTCAAGGTTAGGAAGGGTTTTCCCCTCTCTAGTGCTAGTATTGGTACTATTCGTCGCAGCTAGGATAGTAACACTTTTCTTTGTCGATCTAGCAGTCACACAGTCACTATCCGTCATAGCTGGGATAGTAGGACTATCAAGCATCAAATCTGTGGAATCTCCCCAAAGGAGATTCGTTGAGGGCACCCAATCATGAGACACATCTTGTTGATTGGGAAGATTAGGCGTATAATCTGTATCACTATCACTGTCCGTCGCAGCTGGGACAGGGACACCTGTCTTCTTCTTATTCTCAAAACCTAAGCCAACCGTGGACTTATTCTTTCATCCAAAAAGAGCATGATCAAGAGGCTCAGCTTTAGCGTCCAGCCTATGACTAAGGGGACCATATCCCGGATATCCCATATTTTTAACCAGTGTATACCCTTTCCCATAAGTTTCAGGTGAAGGAGCAAAATTTTCGTTATGTTTGTATTTCTCCTCATGATAGATCCAGTCCCTTACAACAACTTCCTCTTTCTCTTCTTGAATGGGGACCGAAGACTCAACAAATTTCTCAAATAATGTCATTGCTGATGACGAAGGCTTCACATTTGGGGATGGTCTCCCATAAGACCGAGGAGAGATTGGCATGTTTGTAAAAGAATCCATTTTATAATCTCCCATCCCAAGATCCATGGTCTTGAACTTCTACTTGCATTGTTCAAGTGAACTACTAGGACTGTCAGCTTCCCTATTCAAAGGTACATGCGATCCCACAGAAATGTTATTAACTGATAAAGCACTATCTCCAGGGATGCAAATTTCTACACCGTTATGGGGAAACTTTACACACTGGTGATATGTTGATGGGATTGCTTGCATTTCGTGAATCCATGGCCTACCTAGCAAAATGTTGTAGGCTAGAGGTTCAACATCAACAATTTAAAATAAGATATCTTTCTCTACTGGACCAATGCGAATAGGTAAAATGGCCAATCCCTTAGAACTTCTTTCTGCTTTGTCATATGCTTTGATTGTCATCCTTTTCTTTGTGTCAATGACATTCTCGGAATATCCTAGAGCTAGCAACAAACTCAGGGTACAAATATTGAGCCCCGCACCCCCATCTATCAGTACACGCCTAACACGGGTTTTATGAATCATGACTTCGATGTGTAAGGCCAAGTTATGTGGGTGACTGATGGATTTGTCATCTTCTTCGGAGAAGGTGAGGTAATGAGGGCTAGCCAAATGGTTGACCATGTTTTGGAATTGGTCAATATCTAAGTTGTTAGGGACATTGGCTTCTCGCAAAGCATCCTCAAGGACGCGCTTGTGCTTAGGAGATAATTCTAAAAGCTCAAAAATGGATATCTACGCGGGTGTACATTGTAGCTGGTCAATAAGATTATAATTGGAATCAGGACCAACGACAGATTTGGGAGGAGCACCTTTGGACACGGGCTGCTTAGACTTGCTAGTGCTAGGACCTCTAATGATAATGGGTGTTTGGGCCTGCCCCCTAGTGACAACATTGAGGGACTGGGGCATTCTTTGTGAGTGAGGACCTCTTATCACCACAGCGGGTCTTTCATCAGTCATAGGAGTTGAGTCCACATTATGTCCATAGGGATCTTTCCCTCTCATCATGTTGACACTATCATCCACAACTTCAAGCATGTTAATGACATTCTCTGCATTTGTGTAGGTGTAGTTGATAGCTGCCTTGCCATTCTTATTGTTAGAATTCTCTCCTTTCTCATATTTAGGCAAGGGTTCTTTAAAGGCTTTATGATCCGCATTAGTGGTTAACCCATCCACTTGTAATTGTCCTTTCTCAATAAGGTCTTGGACAAGATGCTTGAGTTTAAAACAATTTTCTATGTCATGTCCAATCCCATTATGGAAAACACAAAAAGCCTTAGCATCCCACCAATGAGGTAAAGGATCCGGTATGTGATGTTTTGTAGGATCCTGTGGGTGTGCCAAATTATGAGCAACTAATGTCTTAAAAACATCTGCATAAGATTCTCCCAATTTGGTAAATTGTCTTTTCTCCATTTTAGATCTCTTTTGATACTTAGGTTTTTCTTGTTGTGTTGAAGATGTTTGCAACTTCATAGCTTGAACTGCATGAGAGAGGTTAAGAACTCCTTCATTTTTGACCTGAGATGAGTCAACAACTCCGTCGTTGACCACTTGCTTGTTTTTGTTCCAATAGGAGTTCTTTTTTTCCTTGCTACCATTAGTATTGTTATTTTGGCTATTGTTGTTATTTGTTGGTTTAGCCAAAATTCCTTGTTCTTTTAGGACATCTTCAATGCGACATGCCACCTCTACCATAGTATCAAAGGAATTAAATGGGATTTTCTTGACTTCATATCTTAGTTCTGGTATTAGATTGTTCACAATGATATCAATTCTCTCCTCTTCAGGGATTGTCCTTGGGTATTTCGAACACAATCACCTCCATCGTTGTAAAAATGTGACAAAAGATTCCCCTTAATTTTGCTTAAGTTTACACAAATCAAGCATTGTGACCGACCTGGATAAGTTGTAAGAAAAATGCTGAACAAATCTTTGGACAAGTTCTTTAAATGTCTTTACTGGAGGGGAAAGGTTGGTGAACCATTCCATGGCTTGACCTTTTAAACTCCTTAGGAATAATCGCATCAAGTAGGAGTCTTCATGGTGAAAGGAAAAGCTCATTATGTAGAACTGTCAAACATGGTCGTGAGGGTCACCAGTGCCATCATATTTGTTGTATGTTGAGAATTCAACTTTCTTAGGGAATTCTACCATCACCACACTTTTGTCAAAGGGGTTAGGACATATGGAGTCCAAATGAAAGGTGCTCTTGGGAGCCTTCATCCTGTCTATATCCTTTTGCATTTGTAAGATCACCTCATCAGTTGAAGGGCTCTGTTGCTTGATCTTTTGGTGAACATCAAAATTATATGGAACTTTAGCACCTTTGTTGATAAGACTCTCCAAGAATTGGTCTTTGTTCTGTTCCACATATTGCTCCACATATGCTTGAAAGGACGGTTCTTGTTGCATAGTCATGAAGTCCATATGATCAATTTTAGCATAACTTCCTCCATGTTGTGAGCCATGATGTGCTCATTGGGAGGGTTGCCTTGAATGTCTATGAGACGATTGTCTCCTATGATGGTCATATCTTGAAGCCCTTCTTCCTCTAGGACTTGGGGATCGTGAGGGTGTCTTTGATCTTCTTCAAGGGCTAGGGGAAGGGGTAGATGGGGGTGAGTTGGTCCCACTATTGGCTCCCTTCCCGTTAAATCGGCTTTGAAGTTGTTGTGCATAGAGTCTATCTTCTTCTTCTTGGGTGACTCTTTTCTGTATATCCAACAATGCACGTTCCTCTTCCTCTAGTTGTCTGAATTTTTCCTTTTTAACAGCCTGTTCATCTAAGTAGGCTTGCTTCTCTCTCTCAATGCTTTTCAATCTTGTATTTGCATATCAAGAGGTGTCTTTAAGTGGGGAGGTTTGTCTCGAATGCCTCATTGCATTAGCTGTGTTGATGTGGTGATCACTAGATTCGTTGTTCTGGTCTTCGTGTTGTGACCCTGAATCTGAGTGAGCTTGCTTATGATGTCTTTCGGATCGTTGATGAGCATCAAAATACCTCACGTTGTTGGAAGGTGACCCGGGTGGACTAGTATGAGAAGAACCACCATACTCTCTTCTATGTCGTTGGAAGATATCCTCAAGAGTTTGATTCATGGGTTCTCTTTGTTGTCGGGTGAAAGTGTAACTCATGTCCATACTTGATGAAAGTGGTACAAAAGAGGTGCTCACTTCACTAGGATTAGCTCCCAGATTAAAACAAACCTCAGATTCACTCTTAGGAGATTGGTCAAAAAGGGGTCCTTTTCCCTTAGGTTGTCGACGAGTCTTGACGGGTGGTAACTGGCTAAAGGCGACAGGGGGTCGCTTCCCTTGATTAACTTGGTACCTTGTCATAACTGACATGAAAGAAAGATACTCTCAATGATAAGGTGACCTTTCAAAGTGTCAACGCCAAACTAGGATAATCAAAGTCCTCTATTGTCCAAAGAGACATGAAAAAAAAAAAAGGGCTTTACCAACACTGTCAAAGAGGTGCTTCAAATCAAAGGGTGACTACCCTTGCACTTTTGAATCAGGAGGTTGGACTAGGCCAAAAGATAATTGAAATTGAGATGAAAATGAAAGCGATTTGGACAATAAGAGTACTAAAATTTTCCCAGAATATAGCTAACAATTTTAAAGATGAACCTTGGCACCAAGAATGGCTTTCTAACTTGACAATTATTCCAAAGTGATTTCGTAAATCAAATGATGCTATCCCAGAGGACTAAAAACTAGAAATTTGGAGTCAAGACAGGTCTCAAACGTCAGGGTGAGAAGCCTGCTCTAAGACCTAGCCTAATTAACAGCAACTGAAACTGACCAAAATTTAAGCACGACAAAAATAAAACAGGCGATATACTCCAGGCTACTGGGGCGATAAACCTATAACCGCGCGATACTTCGCCCGAAGCCAGGTGATACTTCTTAATACTAGTGGGTGATATACTCCAGACAAGTCGGGCAATAGTCCGTTAGGGGTGAACTATCGCGCGATATTTCTCTTCAAAGCGGGTGATATTTCTAGCAAGCGCGAAGTATCGCGTGATACTTCACTTTACAGGGCGCGATACTGTTGCAGAATTGTTTAACTCTTGACCAGATTTGTGCAAAATTTGCATTTTTGGGTTTGTTTGGTCAAAATTTCCAGTCTGAGGGTTGATGTTTTTGATTTCAGTCACAATATTAGTAGAATTTCAGTAGGTTTGCAAACAGTAAGGGATCAAAACATGGTCTCAAACACTTGAAACAAGGGCAAAAGCAACCTTTCCAAGACAAACACTTGTGATATCAGAATTGAAACAACACCTTATGAATGCTACCGATTATTTGTATGTAAGAACGTTTGCACTGGTATCACACAATCAAAGACACTTCAAGTAAATCTATCCTAAAAAGTCAAGGCTCAATACTTACCAACTTAGCCCACAACTTGATGCCCCCTCACCTCACACCAAGTGGTTACCCACAAGAGATGTTGGCTTTGTCATGGAAATGTCAAATGACACAAGCAAAGGGACACATATGGTGAGTATCTTAAGGTGATCCGGGTAAACCACTTGGATCAATCTTTGCACTAAGAAGATAAGCGGCTAAAAGAAGGTGGCTTCTATCTAATGGTTCTTAATAAGGATTTCCGTTCACAACACCCCTCTTGCTCCTCATAAAGGACTAGGACCTCACGGCCTCAAGAGTACCTTAAGCATTCTTGTTCAATGTTTTCCCCATGGTCGCAATCCCATGAGCTACTCACATTAAACGAAGACAAGTGTTATGTCTATCAAGGTTTTTGGTGTCCTTGATAGCCTTGAGATTATAGTGAGTTGGAATCACTTGCCACCAAGGAAAATGATGACAAGGTTGTCCCCACTTGAGTCGTTCCTCTTGATTGCTCAAGAGCAGGCCTGCTAAAAGATTCCTAAACTAAAAAAAAATGGATCAACTCTTGAGGTTCAAGGTTTTTGATTCACCACAAGGGTGAAGAGCATACTCCCTTATCTCAAAAATCTCTCCCAAACACACCAAGCAAAGAGATTCAATTACTCCCTTGCTTCCAAAACCTTAAGATGGGTCAAGATTTTCTGATTCACCTAAAGGTGAAGAGCATACTTCTGCTACCACCTCAAGATCCCTTTCACAAGGTATTAAGATGCCTAATACAATTAGTGAATGCCACACTTGAAAGGAAAGTAAATAAAACAAGCAAGAAATAAATTTTTTATTTTTTATTTTTATGCTTGGGCAGCCCTGCAAAAACCGTTAGTAGCCCTCTTTGACATGCGTTTTTAGCAATTTTCAAGCAAATGAGAGTACCTACAAACATAACTTGTTAGACCCACAAAGTTAGCAAAATCAAAATCCAAATGTAAACATGCAATAAACTTTTAGATTTAAGCTGAAAGATGCGGGTTAGACCTATCTAAACACAACAAAACAAAACAGCAAGCTAAAATAATCAAATTCGGACAAGAAAACTAGAAACGCAAGTCTCTGTCAGACCAGGCGATATTTCTCAGACTTCACCAGTATCGCGCGATACAGTTTCCTATAGTCGGGCGATATTTCTCAGTCACGCGATACTTCTCACTATGGGCAGGCGATACTTCGCCCGATAACAGGTGATATTTCTCAGTACTGGCGGGCGATTCTTCTTTCACGCAAAGTGTCACACCGCTATAAAGAGATGTATCGCGCGATATTTTTGAGAAGTATCGTGCGATACTCTGAGATAGAAAACCAGAGACTAAAAATGAAGCTAAAAATTGACGAAAATTTTGACGAAAAATGCAGAATTAAAGGGACAAAGCTAATCTACTCAGCCCCACGGTGGGCGCCAGAAATGTACACACTAAAATGGTGCACTTCTATGAACCATTACATGCAAGGTTGCTCAAGAATGAGGCCTCACAAAGTGGCTCATAGCTCTGTATGCATGGAGTTGCAAGGGACTATGAAGTATTTGCTCTCAGCTAGAGCTACAAGCTTGTGACCTTGCTAGTCAACCACACAATGAGAGATTCACAATGGAGACAAGGGCAACAATGCCAATATCTCCAAGAATCAAATATGCAATGCAATGCAAGCTATATGAGAATGCAATCTAAGCTATGGAAATGAAAGTACAATGCAACTAATCTATGAAAGGAAATAACAATGGATTACAAATCCTTCCTATTTAGACTATGTGAGATTAATCTATTGCATAAAAGGAAACTAAGCTAATATGCCATGATCATGCAACTATGAAAGCAAATCTGCAACTACAATGAAATGCAACAAGTCTTCAATGTCTTCAAAAGCTCCAAATGCACCTAAAACCTGCAACATAACAATAGCATGAAAGAGATGGATATGTAAATGAAGGAGAGAGCTCTCCTTTTATAAGAAATGAGGTTAAATGGACCATGGAGATTAAGAGGCAAAAAGTCTTAATCGGCGGTGGAGCTTGAAAGAGGAGCAATCCATGTGCACAAGTATCCTCCAATGAGAGTGAAGTGTTGACTTTTGAGCCTCATGTGAGACAAAAAGTGCTTTTTCCCTTTTTGTAAAATAGGAATAATGCTTTATTTGTGCAACTTAGGATAAGAGGGAAAGGTGGGCTTTTTATTTAATTAAAAAGGGAGGAAATATTGCTTTTAAATAAATAAAGACTTAGGATAAATGGTTAGCCCAAGGATAAAAATCCAATATATGATCGAAATTAGGATTTGATCAAGAAATTAATAATGTTGAAAATATTGATTATTGATAAAAAATAATTCAAGATTGATAAATCAAATAAATGGGGCCCAAAGTCTAGGCGACCATTTTTGGGTGCATACACCACTAACTCAACTCCTCATCTCACACACACACACACACACACACATATCTGAATGTCTTAGACAATTATATAAAGCTCGAAGAATTCAAATTTTAATTACACTAGTCATTAAAAATGAGCCAACATAATACACAAGCATCCTCTCTTTTGTTGATGTCGCACCAGTAAATTTGTTTAGCCCACCATATCTTGAATTCGGTGCACAAAAAAAAATGTTTCACACACACTACAAACTCCATTCGATAACCCGATATGTCTTCAATTCACTGCCCACTTAAAAAACATTTCACTCATACTACAAACTCCCTTGAACAACCCACAATGTCCACATTTTTGTCTTCATACTTTTTGGTTGTTTTGAGTAGACATTCTTATGTTAAGAACACACGCTAATGTCCATGTTTTTGTCTTAAAAAAAACACAACGACTCATTTTTTGTTATAAAAAATAGTCACATGACATTACGAAAAGACTTGTTTTTCACAAAAAATGCGCACACATCTTTAACTAACACTCTCAATGCCCATCATGTATTCAACGATATCCCACTAACTCCAAAGACTGTTAGCCCGAGAAGAAAAAATGTTACTTCATTTTTAGAAAACGGAAGCACATATGCATATAACAAACTACGCATGGCAGCCAGGTGTTGCAAAAAAACATAGCTGAGTGTTATAGTCTTCTAACACACAAAAAATAGTAAGCACTGCAGCAAGCTGAGAATAAAGAATATAATGATTGCAACAAAAAGGTATTTTGTCCATTTGTGAAACACAAAGCTGCTACAGGCCGAGAGAGAGATACGATCCTTTCAAAGAGATGCTTTACATTTTTGAAGAAAGATGCTGACATATGCTACGAGCTAGGAATTGATACTCTTCCCTTTACCAATTAAATACTCTGCATAAAATACTCCGCATATGATACTCTGCCATTTTAAAAGAAGGATGCTGCCATATGCTACGAGCTAGGATTGATCGAAGACAAAAAAAAATGCACCCTTGAGATGTGAGATCATCACCCTTGCATAGCATACGTAAGACAATATGGTTACATGTCCACATTTGTGCTCACCAAAAATGAAGACACTGAGACATTAGTGACATAAACTTAACAAGAAAGCATAAAATAATATGCAAATTTTAAAAGAAGATTGAAAATAGAAAGTTGGCCATATGACTTTTTGACGCAAGGGAGGATGGGGAGAGGGGCCAAAGGCACACCCTAACCAAATCCACCTTGCTAAGATCACACATGGAAGCAACAAACACACAAGTGAGAGAGAGAATGCAAATATCTTTCATATATTTATTCTAATTGATTCATACATGCCGGGCTGTAAGGCCTTCTCGGTTTAGGCCAGATATTACAATTTAAGTACAAAAGTCCTCCAACATGCGAGGATCTAAAATAATCTTCTTTCTCCTAGCTTTTATCTCTGATGTCCTAAAACTACAAATATGATTGCATTATATACAAGAGGCTACCGAACAAGTTGGCCTTTAGATCCACCATCAACGGAAGGAACAACCAGATCTAGGTCTACATACTTCCCAATGATAGATTCCAGCATTAAATCCACAACCATAATTAATTGCAAGAGTTAGCCTCAATAAGAACTAAAACAAACAACTTGGTAAGCAAGGATAACCGAGCACCAGACAAGCATCACCGAGCATTAGAGAAATTCACTGAGCGCCAGAGAGATAACCGAGCAACCTCAGTAAACAAAGAAAATTGAGCAACACCGAACCAACTCGGTCAAAGAAGGAGCTGAGCAACAAAGGAAAACACAAACATGTTTTCGGTGACACAGGATTGCCAAGGACCCGAGATGCTCTGCATCAAACACCTGGGGTTATTTGAAAATGATTCTTTGAATCATGAAACAGGTACGATCCGAGCTGAATCTAACTTAGATTGTGAAATCCGTGAACTGTCTTCAATCGGTCTATTATTCCACTTTACCAGATATTCCATATACTATTTTCCTCTTGTACTTTTGCCAATTCTTTGTTCCAAAATTTGCTCAACTTGTTTTATCTGTTTCTTAGGATAATCATTCGGTATTGTCATTTCTTCATTTGAATCATGATATTCATACAAATCAACAATGTTGAAAATAGGTGATATATCCATGTCATTAGGTAACTCAATTTCATAAGCATTTCCACTATCAAATCTCTTCAAAATCTTACAAGGACCAAACTTCTTCATTTTCAGCTTCCCATATGTTCCAACAGCAAATCTGCCTTTCTTCAAATGAACCATTACTTTATCACCGATTGCAAAAGGTCTTATGTCTTCTTGATCTATCAACTCTATCTTTGCATTTCTGATTACTTTTCTCCAACTTATGTTTCACATCTTCATGCAATGTCTTCATGTACTCAACAAACTTTACTTCTTCAACACTTCTCTTTCCTTCATCAACAATATCCCTCAAATCTGATATACCTCTCGGTTGTATGCCATTTACAATCTCAAAAGGTGTTTTTCTAGTACTCTTATTCACTAAATTATTGTATGCAAACTCTACTTGTGCCAACACAGAATCCCAATTACTCAGTGTGTCTCCAACTAAACATCTCAAAATATTTCCCAAGCTTTTGTTCACAACTTCTGTTTGTCCATCAATTTTTGGGTGAAATGTAGAACTATATTTCAACTCGATGCCAAACTTTCCCCAAAGGTTCTTCCAAAAGTATCCAACAAATTTACTGTCTCGGTCAGAGATAATACTCCTCGGTAATCCATGCAATCTAACAATTTCCTTAAAGAAAAGATGTGCTATATGTACTGCATCTGATGTCTTTCTACAAGGTATAAAATGTGCCATTTTAGAAAATCTATCCACAACAACAAATATATAATCATTACCTCTTACCATCTTTGGTAAGCCAAGAACAAAATCCATACTGATATCAATCCAAGGTTTCTTAGGAACAGAAATCGGTGTATACAATCCAATATTCTGACTTACTCCTTTTGCAACTAGACAAATTCAACAACTTTTCACAAATTTCTAAATATCTTTATACAACTGTGGCCAAAAGTATTTCTCCTTAAGCAAATTCAATGTCTTATTAACACCAAAATGTCCAGCCAAACCACTACTATGTTTCTCTTTTATCAAATTAGTTCTCATTGATCCTCTCGGTATACACAACTGAATACCTTTAAACAACATATCTCCTTGAATAAAATATTCTTCCCATTTAGTACTCAGTTGATCTTGAATAGGTGCTCTGCACTTTCTTCACGACTCAGAAACTTCAGGATCAAATTCACAAGAATCTCTCATGTCAACAAAACCAAGAACTTCAATTTTCATCTCGGTCATCAAAGATCTCCTTCTACTCAATGCATCAACAACTCGGTTATTGACTCCACTCTTATGCTTTATCACAAATGTATAACTCTGCAAATGCTCAACCCATTTCATATGTCTCTGATTCAACTTATTCTGACCACCCAAATACTGTAAAGCTTTATGATCGGTATACAATATAAATTCACTCGGTATCAAATAATGTCTCCATTTCTTCAGGGCTTGAACAATAGCATAGAATTCTTGATCATACATAAAGTATTTCCTTTTTGCATCATTCAAATTTTCACTAAAGAAAGCAACACGTTTTCCTTCTTGAATCAACACAGCTCCTATTGCACTTCCACTTGCATCACATTCTACTTGAAATACCTTATTGAAATCATGCAATGCTAACATAGGTAATTCATCAACCTTCTGCTTCAAAGTCTCAAAAATTTTATCAGCTCCATGTGTCCACTTGAATTCTCTTTTATCTCCTCTCATAGTCCTAGTCATAGCATTGCAAATTGAATTGAAATTCCTAATGAACTTTCGGTAAAAACTTGCCAAACCATGAAATGATCTTACCTTACTAGCATTCTCAGGTGTAGGCCAATTCAAAATAGCTTCAACCTTTTCAGGGTCCATTTTCAAACCATCAATTGAAATCACAAATCCCAAATACACAATCTCCTCTTTCATGAATGAACACTTTTTAAGATTTATCAACAACTTTTCTTCTTTCAATCTCTGCAATACTTGTTTAACATGCAACAAATTTTCTTCTCTGATCTTACTGAATATCATAATATCATCTAGGTATACAATCACAAATTTGCCTAAGAATTTCTTCAAAACTTCTGTTACCTATTTAGTTTGCATACTAAATTGGTAAGTTGATTTCACCTTTAAATTACAATAGGGACTTAATAGTTGCTGTCCTAAATTGTAGAATGGCTTTAATGCAAAAATGAAGTATATAAATGCAGAATGATAACCATAAACATCAAAAGAGTGCATAAAGGTACACCTCTTCAAAATTACTATTCAGCTTATGAAGATGAATTATACATTGCAATGCATTTACATTATCAGATTATGCACTCTAAGTATTGATCATGCTCAATTTTGCAAACTCATAGTGATCATTATATTGTGCATTCAAATTGAATGTATTAGACAAATGTTTCTTCAAGGTTACATCTTGCATACTGAAACTTAGAGAACATATACAGAAAAAGAAGAAAGAGAGAGAAGCATGATGAGGTTTAGGAATCTATGTATTGCCTTTAAGAGGTCTTCTAATTTTTGGAGTTGTTTATCTGCATCATATGAAGTCTTCATGCTTTGGTTTTGTCTTTGTCGGTCCTGCATCCTTGGTCTTCTTCTAAGTCTTGTCCTACATACAGAAAAGATGTTAGATCCAATCAGATCTAAGCAATACATAGTTCACTAAAAGCACTAGACATCAATCAAACTTCCAGGACTGCATATTTAATGATAACATCAATGCAATGAAAAGATGTGCATCTGCATTAACAGAATAATAACATCGAAGAGACATTTCTTTATGAAATCCTTACTATTTTTGAAGCATGCATTATTTGAAGAAGAAAGGAGATGAAGTTCATAACATTTACTACAAGATTATTACATGCTGTTATGAGTTTAATGGCATTAGTATCAAATATGTAGAGTGCAATAATGATGCTGGAAATGATCATATACAGAAGGAGGATCACAAAAATATGAAGACAGAAAAATAAGATTGTTTTTATGCTAATACTGTTTGCTTCATGTGCAGATTGAAGACTAAGTTTTGCTACAAGGACATATAATCATAGCTACATCATGTCAAGCTTATGCTACAGTGAATTTTTAGACAATTTTCAGTGAACATGTGTTGGTGGGTGTCACGAGCCCATGCTCAAACCTCACCAACAAATGTTCTTTCAACATATTTTTAGAGGATCTGTTTAATGTTTGTATTATTATCACTTTACAACAAGTTTCTATAGCCAGGTACATTAAGGCCATGCTGTCTTTCAAGAAGTTGCTACATAAATTTGACTGGATTCCATTTTATCCATAGTGAATGCTACAGGAATCAAGCAAATAAACAGAGTAGCACTGTAACTAAAGTATGCATAAAATTACAATGTTTGAATTTCACAACTCTGGAATTCAGTATGTGCAAGTACAGTGAGTATCATAGCTCAATAAATTCTATCATTTGGGTTGTTATAATTACAAGTACATAATTTGTTTCAAGCAAACAAAGTTTGTGCTTTTATCATGGAGGGTTTTGACATGCCTATGAAGCTGATAACCAGCATGTTCCAGGAAAGAGAAATGTGAACTCTGTTAATGAGGAAGGAGAGTCCATAAACAACATGAAAAGATCTAACACAAAGCCAAGCACAAGATAGTCAAGGGTAAGAGTGCTAGCCAATAAAACCCATATGTTGTGACAGTCACATCCGTGCCTCAGAGATAACCTTTTCCTTTTCCAGCAAGCTCATAGCTCAAGATTGCTATTATCAGCAAGCCAAGTTTAATTCAATAGCCCGTGTTTGAGTTTATGCAAGTTTATTAAGAAATGTGAAGAATAGAAGACAAGTAGCTATCTATGAAAATAAAGCATGATTTCCAAAAATCACAATAGCATCAAGGTTTAAACAACTAGAATGAGTGCTGGTTCAGATACGGCTACACCCAGATTTATCACAATATGAACATCAACAACAAGCAGAACGCATAGTAAAAGAAGTATGAAACACTTACCTTTAATAGAGCCGAGATTCATGCAGAGTTCCAGTTCTTGGTGAGACAAACATAACTCAACTTCAAACAGCCAAAAGAATTCAAAGTGTCGCCAAAAGAAATCACTGCTAGTAAAGGCCAAGATCTGCCAGTTCACAACCTGAGCCTTTCAAGATGCACCATGAGCCCTTAGTATAGCCAAAGCCATGAGGAGTGCCAGTGCAAAACACAGCTCATGAGTTCTCATTTACACTCATAGCCAAATCACTCCTCACACAGGAAAAGAAACTCCAGATTCACATTAAAACCACAGTTTAAAAGTCCAAGCTCAAGCCCAGATTGCAGCATTCGATCAACTCCAGACCAACAAATGGATACATGGCAGCAACAACGACAAGGAAGCCTAAGTTTTCTTCATAAAAACATAATGAAGTGCAAGAATGCCCAGATTAAAAGAAATCATTGCCATTTCACAGTCCGAGAACTCTAGATTATGTAGTTAACTAGAGTAAAGCTCAAATGGCGGCTCAAAAACCCTAAATTCTTCTCCATAAAATGCAAAAATATCTAAGTGTGAAATACAAATGAAGAGTAGACAAAAGCCTTTGTCCATTTTAATGATATTTGGAGTCCGCAATGCAGCAATGTACAGAAACCCTCTGAGCATGCCACGACAGCCTAATCACATGCATTTTTATAAGTGCAGAGATATTTATCTTTGAAAGGTCATGTCGACCAATAAATAAAATAGCTTAGGTTGTATTGTTTGTTTTGTTTATATGTTAAGTATTAGGTTTTATTTGTATTTTTCTTTTAAATTTTAATTTTAATCATGTATATTTTAGTTTAATATTATGTTAAATTAAATAGATAATTTCATTATCTATTTAACTTAAATAATGTTATATTGTAATGGACATGGTTAAAAGTTAAGTTTAAACTATATTTATTATATTTAATATTAAAGAATAAAACTTATACTTAACATTAGATAGAATTACATTTAATTCTATATGTTGAGTATAAATATATTATTTAATATTAAATGTAATAAGTATAGTTTGGAAAATATAAATAAAACCTTTTAGAGAATATATTAATGAACAAATCTATAGCCAAAGTGGATTTTAAGATCATTATTTTGGTAAAAGAGGGCTCTCTTCAGTTCTGTTCAGTTGTGAAGGCATCTTTGGACAGTTACAACATCTTGAGTCACTTTGAGTTCATATTTTGAGTTCTTCATCAGATAGTATCAATTGAGAGGCCTTTTGGATCAGTTCACTCTTGATTTCTGGCAGTTAGGCTCACATTTTGATGGGTTTTTCTTTCATATTCGACCCCCACAAAATATGCATGATTTTTGAAGATTGGGAGCAATTTTGAGGGGATTTTGAGTGGTAGTTTAGTTACACATGGCTTGAGGGAGTTCAAGGGGCACTTAGACTACACTTCTTGATAGTTTGACTCCTCATTTTGGAGGGTTTTCTCATGCATACGAGTTAGGGTTTTGGGGCTCTATTTATCTTATTTTCACCTCATTATTGAGCATCTTCTTTTTGGCTCACCTGTTTTGCATATGGCAAAATTGAGAGAAAATTGTAAGGCACTTTGTAGCAAAGATTTTTTCTAGCATTGATATATAGAGATAGTCGTTCCTTCCCATTTGATTGTAGTGTAATACTATGAGTTTATTCGCTTTGATGTTGTGTTAGCCTTATCTAAGTTGCATTCCTTGTTACATTTTTGAATCTTGATACTTGCTATTACAGGTCTTTTGTTTGTGTCCTAATTTTTGCAAAAAATTGGTGAAGTATTACTTCCCTATCAAAGTAAAAAATATTGCAGGTCCTTACATAGAAACACTTTTGTAGTTGCATGTTTGTCTGGGTACTGAGAGCCATAATTATCTTTAAAGATCTATGCTAGATTAATTTAAGTTACATATCAATTTTTGGTGTATCACCTTGGTTAGGTTTAGAATTCATTACATTATTTCTTTCATCCTTTTTCTCATACAAATTTGACCACAAGTGATATTCCAAATTTTAAAGGAACTGTCCTAGAATCTGGAGATTCATTCTCTTCCCCATCAGTGAGAACGTTTCCATGTTTCAACAGGATAGCTTGATTCCACATCAAGCTATAGGCGCAATCCTGATTGACAACAACTTCATTCATCAACCTCATAAAAGTACTCGGCGCATTAGTTAAACCAAAAGACATAACCAACCACTCATATAAAGCTTCTTTTGTCTTAAAAGAAGTCTTCCATTCATCACCTTCTTTGATTATGATATGATGATACCCACTTTTCAAATCAATTTTGGTAAAATACTTTGCTCTAGTCAAACTGTCCATTATATCATCCATTCTCGGTATAGGAAACCTATATTTCATTGTTATCTTGTTGATTGCTCTGGAATCAGTACACATTCGCCATTATCCATTCTTCTTAGGTGCCAATACAACAAGTACTGCACAAGGACTCAAACTTTCTCTGATAAAACCTTTCTACAATAATTCTTGAATTTGTCAGTTCAATTCCTGATTCTCGGTAGGTGTCAACCGATGCGGTGCCTTATTCGATAAACTAGCTCCAGGGACTAGATCCATGCAATGATCAATGCTTCTCTTCAGTGGAAAACCATTAGGTACATTATCAGAAATAATTTCACTGTACTTGGTGAGTAACTTATCAATCTCCTCAGGAATACTATCCTTATATGTTTTCTTAGTGTTTTCTTACTCGGTTTGTTAGAAATCACATCAAAACATACATCATTCTTCTTCAAATCCTTAACAAACTTTCTTCCTTCCATCAAGAAAATTTTCACAGATGTGCAAACATTACTAATAGGTTCTTTGATCAAAGGTAATAAGATTTGTCTTCTTCCATCAGCCCAAATAGTATATTTATGCAATCTCCCATCATATATAGCATGTCTATCATATTGCCAAGGTCTACCCAATAAAATATGACAAAAATCCATAGGCATGATATCACATAACACCTTATCACAATACTTTCCAATTTTCAAATTCACATAACATTGTTCACTTACCAAGAGTGTATGCTCATCTTTGATCCATGAAATATGATAGGGCTTTAGATGTTCCAACCTTTTCAACTGTAACTTTGTGACCATTTCCTCATATGCCAAGTTCTCCGAGCTACCACTGTCAATGATTACCTTCCAAACTTCATCAGAAACTCTACATTTGGTCTTGAACAAACTTTTTTTTACTGAATCTTCCTTATTACTTTCACTCCAAAGTGCTCTCCTTACCATCAAGTTCTTTTCTTTCTCAAGTTCATTCGGTGACTCTTCTTGCACCAAAGCATTTGTACTACTACCGACATTCTTACTTGCATGTGTACACTCAAATGATCTATGTCCTTCTTCTCCACAATTGTAACAAGTTCCTCAGAAACCACCTCTATTATAACCACCTCAGTAGTTATTTCCTCTACCTCTAGATGAGCTTTCACCTTTCCACTCGGTCTTGCCTTTATCCATATTCAAATTTCAGGTTCAGATCTACTATTTTCACCATAAGATCTACCTCTTCCTCTAGGGAATATACCACCTCTACCTCTTTGTCTTTTCTCATGTCTCTTGTTCAATTTCTCCTTAGCTTTTAATGCAAATTGATAAGCCTCTTCAATGTTCTCCAATTTAACCAAACTAATTTCTTCTTGGATGGAAACTCTCAATCCATTCAGGTACCTAGCAATTCTTTCTACATCATCTTTATCATGTCCAGATTTGATATCTAATCTATAGAATTCCTTAGTATATTCTTTCATCGAGCTATCTTTCTGCCTCAAACTTTGCATTCACCTAACTAGGTTAATCTGATAATCACAAGGTAAAAATTTTCCTTTCAATTTATTCACCATTTTATTCCATACCTTAATTTTGTCTTTGCCTTTACTCTTTCTGTCCAACTACAGATGTTCCCACCACATGGATGCATGACCTTTCAACTTTGTGCTTGCAATTTTCACCTTCTTTTCGTTAGGTACATTTTCATATTCAAAGTACTTTTCCATCTCGGTGATCCAGTCCACCAATTCATCAGAATCTAATTTTCCACTATACTCAAGAGGATTAAAGTGTGGTGTAGAATTAAGATTTGTTAAAGCCTTCAACAATCTTTCCTCACCTTGATCCATCACCAGTGCAGGTTCTACATCACCTTATTCTCTCAATTTCATCATCACTAACATCTTCAAGATATCTTCCTCTTTTCTAGGTTGTTTCAATAGCTTCTAATCTAGCATCAAGTTGTCTCAACATGTCTGCCAATCTTGGATCTGCGTCTCACCTCCCATGAACCATCTTGAAACCCTCTGCAATTGAAGGTTAGATCAAAATCTTCTACCCCACAACAAATCAACTAGGGTTTGACAAGAAGGAACCCTCAAACTTAGATTCACAAACCTAGATCCAGATCTCACCTCGCTTTGATACCACCTGACACAAGGGAGGATGGGGAGAGGGGTCAAAGGCACACCCTAACCAGATCCACCTTGTAGAGATCACACATAGAAGCAACAAACACACAAGTGAGAGAGAGAATGCATATATCTTTCATATATTTATTCCAATTGATTCATACATGCCAGGTTGTAAGGACTTCTCGGTTTAGGCTAGATATTACAATTGAAGTATAGAAGTCCTCCAACATGTGAGGATTTGAAAGAATCTTCTTTCTCCTAGCTTCTATCTCTAATGTCCTAATTGATGTCCTAAAACTACAAACAAGATTACATTATATACAAGAGGCTACCAAACAAGTTAGCCTTTAGATCCACCATCAATGGAAGGAACAACCAGATCAAGGTCCACACGCTTTTCAATGATAGATTCCAACATTAAATCTACAACTATAATTAATTCCAAGAGTTGGCCTCAACAAGAACTAAAACAAACAACTTGGTAAGCAAGGATAACAAAGAGCTAGACAAGAATCATCAAGCGCTAGAGAGATAACCGACCAACCCCGATAAACAAAGGAAACCAAGAAACACCAAACCAACTCGGTCAAAGAAGGAACCGAGCAACACAAACATGTTTTTGGTGACACAGTATTGCCAAGGACTCGAGATGCTCCTGCATCACTTTTTTTTTTGCCAATTTTGGGGATGGCCGAGAGGCTATGAAGGGGACAACTATACAAAACATGAGGAAAATTTTAAATGGTCATGAAAAAATGAATAAAACATGCTTATATACATTATATTCATATAAAAATATGGACATAGCATGCCATAAATACATTATAAAGCCTTAACGAACAACATTTCAATTTTTTGTTTAGAATTCAATGTCAAATTCAAATTATCAATACTTGATATGCATTAATAATTCATAATTCATTGTCAATATGCATGCAATATTTAAAAAATAATATACACAATACCCAAAGGATACACTTTTTCCATACAGTTTCATTTTCAATTACAATATGAAGATAAAAATGTAGAAAAATAAAGTACACTATTGCTCCTAATTTGTATCTCCCAACACTGCATCAAAATCAAAGTCCTCCAGGTCACTACAACTATCATGGTCCACCTCATCCCATGGAATACCAACCAATCCCCTTGTTGTCTCCTCATCAACCTAGGAATTTTTTTTAGGATCAATGCATCATAAAGCTAGTCTGTTGATATTTTGGAGTCTAGCTTCCTTACTCGTCTAGAGGTAAGTCTATTCCTTTTGATTGAGTGGATAAAAACATCAAAATTCTTTTCTGCAATAGAGGAACTAGAAACCTATGCAAGGAGGTGAGCGACAAGCACCTTCAATTGTGGTGTATCCTTCTTGTGCCATGTCCACCATCATCCAATATGACATCTTTAAGCTAGTATATCTCTATCCTACCTCGTCTGTGGTTTAATCAATGTTGGACCACTGAGATTTGTAAAGTCAAGGGACCAAGAATTTGAGCTTTCTCCTCTGAATACATATTATCAATGGCCAATGTTTAGCCAAACAATACCTTTGGATCATCACATGGAGGTACACTTCCATCTATTGGTGTGTACTATTTGGAACTTACAAGATATTTCCATATGAAGTGTGCACCAGTTCATTTTGTTCCACCTCCACATCATAATGGGCCTAATATGCTGCTCATATAACCCCAAAGTAGGATCCTTAGCTAAAATTATTTGCTTTATCTTCCCAAGCATACTGTCAGATATCTCATATATCTCTCAAAGACCAAGAGAGTATATTAGCATATCTAATGACATCTACAATGGGTGAGATGAAAACACAAACATATCTGCAAAACACAAACAAAAAGTTCAAAGAATTGAAATTATAAATTTAATATGAAATCAATAATTAATATTTAATTTTAAATAAAATCTAAAATTTATTACCTCATAGTAGACCACTAATTATCATCAAAGATCTTTTTTTTGATATATTTTCCTTGAGGAGAGCTTGAATTAGGTCATCTACACTACAACATTTGGGGTCAAATTTTGACGGTGGGTAGTGATGACACTACCATTTGTGTGTGATTTTTGTGTTTTTTTGCAAGTGCCCCCGATGCTGTTGTAATAGCGATGATACCATTGTTATTTCGACACCCACATGATTTTAAACAAAAAAAGAAGAAAAAGAAATGCTCATTTCAAATTTTCCCCAAATCCTAGCTACGCGCGTGAAGAGGGCAAAGTCGAGCTAGGCAAGTAGAGAGGTAGGTGTTTATTTGGCTCTTTGATCATTCCATTTGCTTCATGTCAGCTCGAAGCATCATAATTAACTTCCATTGATGATTATTTACTTTCTCAAGGCCGCGGGCTTGTGAGTGTTTCTTCCTTCTGTATATATCATTGCTTGATTTTATTTGGTTATTGACACAACATTATAATGCTCACTCCTGTATTTTACTTGTTTGGATCTTTGAGGACCCGTGTTTAACACTAGGGAATTATTGTTGGATCCTTGCATTTTTATTATCTACTAACTGTGATGACCTAGGGCATCAATGATTAAGTATTACTTATTTTCAATTCATCGTATGATTGACTATCGGGATAGGGCATCATTATTTGCTTCCATTGATGATTATTTACTATACTTGATTGCTCAAGGCCACGGGCCTGTGACTGTTTCTTCCTTATGTATATATTGTTTCTTGATTTGATTTGGTTATTGACACAAAATTATAATGCTCACTTCTGTATTTTAATTGTTTGGATCTTTGAGGACCCGTGTTTAACACTAGGGCATTATTGCTCGATCCTTGCAATTTTATTTGTTGTGATGACCTAGGGCATCAATGATTAACAATTAATTATTTTCAATTCATCGCATGATTTACTATTGGGATAGGGCATCATTATTTGCTTCCATTGATGATTATTTATTGTACTTGATTGCTTAAGGCCGTGGTTCTGTGATTGTTTCTTCCTTTTGTATATACCATTGCTTGATTTGATTTGGTTATTGACACAACATTATAATGCTTACTGCTATATTTTACTTTTTTGGATCTTTGAGGACCTATTTTTAACACTATGACATTATTGTTCGATCCTTGCATTTTTATTATTTGCTTGCTGTGATGACCTAGGGCATCAATAATTAAGTATTACTTATTTTCATTTCATCGCATGATTGACTATCGGGCTAGGGCATCATTATTTTATTCCATTGATGATTATTTACTGTACTTGATTGATCAAGGCCACGTGCCTATGACCGTTTCTTTCTTCTGTATATACCATTGCTTGATTTGATTTGGTTATTGACACAACATTATAAGGCTCACTGCTGTATTTTACTTTTTTGGATCTTCGAGGACCCGTGTTTAACACTAGGGCATTATTGCTGGATCCTTGAATTTTTATTATTTGCTTGTTGTGATGACCTAGGGCATCAATGATTAAGTATTACTTATTTTCAATTCATTGCATGATTGACTATCAGGCTAGGGAATTATTATTTTCTTCCATTGATGATTATTTACTGTACTTGATTATTCAAGGTCGTGGGCCTGTGACTATTTCTTCCTTCTGTATATATCATTGCTTGATTTGATTTGGTTATTGACACAACATTATAATGCTCACTATTGTATTTTACTTGTTTGGATCTTTGAGGACCAGTGTTTAACACTAGGGAATTATTTCTAGATCCTTGCATTTTTATTTACTGCTTGCTGTGATGACATAGGACATCAATGATTAACTATTCTTGTTTTCAATTCATCACATGATTGAATATGTATGGATTGATTATGCACATGCATGAGAAGCATGAATGTAGATGATGTTATGCAATAGGATATCATGCATTTCTTAGATCCCTTGGATCTAACCCCATTTCTTTCCTTCTTGCAGGTTCTGGATCAAGTAGGAGCACACTAGATTCACACCCTGGTCATCCTTCCATCATCTCTTCAAGCAATGTATGGTACCCTATTGTTTATGCTCATTTACTCATGTATGTCTGTATTCAACCTTATCTTTCTAGGATTTGGCTATGCTCACAACCTTTGTGAGCCTAGATTTGTTGTTGTATCATTATCACTATTGCTTCATTATGCCCATTTGAATGCACCCGTGCTTATGGTCTTCATATCTCATGAAGCTAGGGCATTATGGATTTACTAATTGCATGATCATAACCAACAACACATGAAGCAAATGGAATGATCAAAGAGCCAAATCAACACCTACCTCTATTTTTGTACACTTTCCATCATCAAAGATCCATCCACAAAGCTCGATGCTATCGAACTTCTTAACTCCTTTACCTTTCCAGTAATTTTTCTCCTTTATTTCTCTAAATTATCTATATGGTTAAGTAGAGGAATGGCTTGAACTTCTAAATCATATGTTGAAGCAACTAAAGGATCAAATGAGTGAGAAATTTTATCTATCCTCTAAACACAATCCTTAATCTTCTTCACAATATCATCAGTAAATTTAGATACACTCGACACAAGGACTTAAAATGTATTCTTTAGCTCATTGAATCTTCTATCACCAATTTCTCTTCTCAGCTTAAGTTTACTAGGTTTTTCAAATGATTCAAACTTTGATCTTACCATGCCATTTAGGTTCTTGAAGGTGTTGGAAGGACTTGCTGCAAAATATCTTACAAATGTTGTTACTAACTTATCAAGCATTTCTGATGCCTCCTACATCAAAATTCTCTCTTAAAGGTAATTCCTCTCCATTTATTCTCCTTCTTATTCTAAGCCCATACCCTTATTTAAATGAGTGATCAACCAGTCAATAAGTGAGACACCTTCTCACATCAAACATCATTCAAGGATGCACTATCTAGGCTTCTCCCAATGCACCTAGAGCCTCCAATATGTCAAATCTCCAAATGAGACTTCCAAATTTGTTATAACACCTTAACATGGTCAATGTACCATGTTTCACCAACCCACCAAGTCTGGTTAAGTGATCTCCAACACAACTCACACCATTAGCCCTTTAGGCTTGTAGCATTCACCAGTCACAAATCTGCCTTTTTATCCTAATCTTCCCAAAAAACACAAGAAACTAAGTAGTGTTTCAGATACCCTTTTGGATTCTCTAAATCCTCCTCAAGTCTTAGGGTAGGCTCTTTTGGACCATATGCTAGATCCAATACCCTATCACCCACAAACTAGGCCGAATTCAACCCCAATAATAAAGAAAGTCATAGATGTCTTCACTTCCCTACCTCCAAAACAAGAAAAATTCTTTCCTAAAGGTTCAAAACAATATATTTTCAAGGTTTTATACTTCACCACTGACCAATTCCTCTACCCACCAAACCTTGTTCCCAGGGTCACACAAGTAGGGTCTACTCAAAATGAACTTCACAACCATCTCTAGATCAATCCAATGGTTCTAACACATCATTATGGATATAAAAATCCATGTTCCAACATCCACTGCATCTACTCTTAAGGGCATACACTTCCCAAGTAACTGGTGCCAAAACAAGGCACTCTTTAATCAACAAACTCCATTCCGTGACTTCCCAAACACATTATACCCCTAAAAAAACACACTATGATACAAGGATATATTAAATATTTAAACTTCTCCCACAAATCACAGTGACCATAGGGGTGGGAGATTCAATCCATTATGGAGACCTCAAATCCCAATTCACTATTGCAACTAGAAAACCCAAGCACAATTTGACACCGGTTAATTCTTAGGCTTTAATAATAATTAAAACACTGAAATAAATATTTGGACATGTAAATAACACCAAAGAAAATCATATTACATCATGATCCAATCACTAATACACCACAAAATACATTTGAAGGCACTGCATGGGTTGATTGTACCCTGCGGGCAGATTCACAATTTGCAGAGAATGTTTTTGTTTATTGAATGAATACCATTTGAAAATAGTTATTTACACACACAAAAACTCCACATCCACCCTCCACTCACATGGATCAACACTAATAAATACTTCTAACCAACTAAAGACCGACTGCAACCATTAACTAATTGTCTAATTGTCCCCCAAATAGTCTAAAACTGACTGTCTTAACAAAGCATGATCAAAATGTGTTGTCAAGTTGACAACCAATGTTGTCAACTTGACAAAATGACTCAAATGTCTCTGTTGATGAATTTTAAAAGGTTTAAAAACAACCTTTATAATCCATGCTAACCCTTTAACCCCCACATGAGCCTCATAGGCTTATTTTGCCAACTTAGGCAACTTACACATTTTGGCACTTATAGTGCATTTCAAATCAACTATTGGTACTATTGGCCTTAATAAAAATATCATTGACCTTATAGGTCCTTAACCAACTCAAATAACCTAGGATCAAAATAATGACTCCTAGTGACCCCTTGGTACATTTTAACCATATAAATGCCTTTAAGGCTTACATCATTGATCTCATTACAACATGATCAGTATATGATCAAAACATCATTGCATGAACATTATTGGTCTATTACATTATAAAATGACCCTTGATGGCCATGTTGTCTTTAACTGCACCTAATGATCTATCAGTGACCTTGATAATCAACAATTAATCTCAGAGATAATTTGCAAGGCCTATTAATTATTTGTGATTTCATATCGCAGCCAATAAGGGTAGTGTTAGGAAGTATTGATTGTTGTGCCTTTACATAAAATGATGACATTCCTTTTTACAATCAACATTAGCAATTTGGAGATTGATACTATAGTAGGAAAGGCACTTGTTGTGTTGATGGTGATTGTCTTTACATTAGAAGAAGTGTGGACCTTCTTAGAAGTTGTCATATTTTGTATGTTGTGATTTCCTATAAAATACCTTCAACAAAAAATAGACAATTTCAGTCAATCAAGAGACATAATCAATATAATCATACAAAAGCATCATCAGATATGTCCAAATTAAGAAATACCAATAGTGATGCAAGCATGGACCTTGGAAGATCTTCAAGATAGTGATCCAAGAAGGAATAGTCAAACAGTAAGCATGCCATCAAATGATCATGCAATTAGTAAATACATAATGTCCTAGCTTCAAGAGATCCAACCATAAATAAAAATGCAAGGATCCAACAATAATGCCCTAGTGTTAAACACAGGTCCTCAAAGATCCAAACAAGTAAAATACAATAGTGAGCATTATAATGTTGTGTCAATAACTAATCAAATCAAGCAATGATATATATAGAAGGAAGAAACAGTCATAGACCTGCAACCTTGAGAAATCAAGTACAATAAATAATCATTAATGGAACCAAATAATGATGCCCTAGCCTGATAGTCAATCATGCGATGAATTGAAAACAAGTAATACTTAATCATTGATGCCCTAGGTCATCACAACAAGAAGATAATAAAAATGCATGTTTGATTATGACTGCATCACCTTGTATTGGAACACCATGACCTTATGACATGTTCTGAGTTATTGCTGTAGATGCCCCATATGGAAATGATGCCATAAAAACATAAAATGAAATACCAACATTTGATGTTGTTGTTGCATTGTTTGGATGATGCATCCACAATACTGACCACGCTCTTGCACCACTATGACTTATGTATGTCCACTTGATGTTTGCCATGATGGTATCTTCTTCCTCCTGTAGCATCTTTCTAAGTGCACATGTCTTGTAGCATGGTTTGTTAGGAATGAATGCTGAATATATCCTATGTGGGAGTATTCATAGCCATTCTGTAGCAGTTGTTATTACATTCATGACTGTGATTGTCATTGATGTCAACACAATGATCTACTGAAGATTAGCAGAGAAGAAGACAATGTTTGTATTAGCGCACATGGGATATTGAAGATCAAGCTATGAAGAGTTGAGAACTTAATTTATGATGTTTCTTGAGATCATGGTTAAGAGCGCATAAGGAAATTCAACTATTCATGACAATTATGTGTAATTCAGTGGAAGCAGTATTCAAGTAGTGTTCTTGAGAAGTGGCTTGTGGAAATTGTATGATATCTCCTAATTGGTATAGAATATGAGCATGCAAGGTTGTACAGATGATGAATACATGATGATAGTGATGTGGATGTGATAACAAGGTCAGAGGTTGCACGAGTGAAGAATTATCTTGTTTGGAAGCCGATAATTTTATGTAATTGTGGACTATTGAGTAATGTGTGGAAAATTAAATTGTAATTTGTATGCCGAATCATTTGTAATTATTTGAGTGTGGTATAAGGAAGGATTATTTTCCTTATTGTAATTTAGTAGTAATTGTAATATGTACATGAGAGATAGTATGAAAGTGAATTGCAGAATTGAGCAATACTAGTTGTAAGAGGATATGTGAAGTACAAAGATCTGGTATTGAGATATGATGAAGCAGTTGGTGTGGTTTGGAATAGTCAGAGGAGAAGTGATAATTTGTTGAGATCGGTAATCTTTTGGTATTATTCTATTGAGTAATACAGAGATCAGTTGGATAGTGTGTTCAATGATCTTTCCCTTGAAGCTATTTGGACAGTGGGTCCTTCTGTCTTCCATAACTCCTAACAGGGTTAGAATCTTTTAATAGGGAGTCAAAGTCTCCTAACAAAGATTCATATGTACTGAATGTATTTCATAAGAATCCTAACAGAGTCTATCCTCTCCGTGGTTTACTCTTTGATCAAGAGGTTCCCTAGTCAACATATCTTGTGTCATTGTGTTATTATGTATGTATATCTTTCTATGGTTGTTGCTTACATTGCTTACTTGGTTAAAATCTATTAAAGGTGATAAAAGTTGTATTTATCTGATAACTGATTCACCCCTCCCCTCTCAGTTATCTTGGTGGACTTTAATCTCTAACAATTGGTATCAGAGTAGCAGGTCCTTGAAGGAAAAGTTTAACAACTTAAGGAGATCCATGGCGAATCATTTCAGGAAAGAAAGTCCTAAGTTTGATAGAGTGAACTTTGACAGCTGGAAAGAAAAGATGAAGACACATTTTCTTTGTTTAGGACCAAGATACTGGTTAATCAAAAAGAACAAGAAGACTATCATTGAAGAAGACAAAATTGAAGAATGTACTAATGAGGAGAGAGACCTATTCATGTGTAACATACTTGCTAGAGAAGCACTCTTGTCAGCCCTTCCATAAAATGAGTACAGTCAGGTAAAATATCTAAAAACATCTCATGAAATTTGGTTAGCTTTACAGTCTACTTTTGAAGGTGATGAACATGCAAAGAGAGTTAGATTACATAATTGGATATGTGCATTTGAAGATATAAGAATGATGGAAGATGAATATGTTAGAAGCTATATTGGTAGAATGTTAGAAATTGTTGCAGGTATAAAATCTTGTGAAGGAATCAAGACAAAGAATGAAGTGATATGGAAAATTCTAAGGACATTAAATCCTACATTTAAGCATACAATGCAGATGATTGAGCAAGTTATACTATGTACTGAGATCTTCACAAGAGAAACACTTCTTGGAAGACTAGAAGCAATAGAGATGAACTTGAGACAGTCGGGAGATCTACCTAGAATGGAGACAACATTCAATGCACTTAGTATTCATCCTACTTTGTCAAGAAGCATTAGTGTATTCAGAGATTATGCTAGTGGCAACAGATCTAAGAATGCAGAAGATAGGAAGATTGAGGAAGGAATTGCCTTGCTTGTGAAAAGAGAACCAGATGGTAATAAAATAATTAAATGTTGGACTTGTCAAGAATATGGTTATTTTGCATCTAAATGTCCTAAGAGAGTAAATAAGTATAGAAATAACTTTAAACCTAGAAGACCTAAAGAATGTTACTATGCTAATGATGAAGAACTTGAGGCTAGTGTGGAGAACATCCTAAGTTAAAGTGATGATGAGAATGATGATATAGGATTTGTAGCAATAAAAGAAGAAAACTCTGAAACAAAAGTTAAATAAGAAAAAAGCTTTAGTTTCTCAAGTAGAAAAGAGATCTAATTGGATTATAGACAATGGTTGTTCACATCATATGATTGGAGACATGAATAAATTCATAAAGTTTAAGAATTATGATGGAGGAATTGTGAGAGTTGGAAACAATGCACCTTGTTTTATAAAAGGAATAGGATCTATTACTATTGATGGAAAGACTAACACTGATGATGTTTACCTTGTTGATGGATTGAAACATAATCTTTTGAGTGTTGGACAACTAGTTGATAAGGGATATCAAGTTTGATTTACTGAGAAAACTTCTGTAATCAAAGACAAGGATGGTCATTTTATTGGAACTGGATCAAGAACCAACGGTAATCTATTTCAGTTGAATCCTATTGAGATGACATGCTTGATTACTAGGATTGATGACAGTTGGTTATGGCACAAAAGATTTTTTCATATAAACTTTGATAACATTGTGAAAGTTAGTACTACACTTGCAGTAAGAGATTTGCCTAAAATTATGAAACCTACTAACATGATTTGCAAGGAATGTGTTATGGCTAAACAAAAGAGAAGCTCATTTCCTAGCAAGAAGTTTACAACAATAGAGAAGTTGGAAATTGTTCATACAGATTTGATCGGTCCCACAAGGACTAGATTATTCTATGGTGAAAGGTATTTTATGATTCTTGTTGATGATTTTACAAGAATGATGTGGATTGCATTTCTTAAAGAAAAGTCTGAGGCATTTGATAAGTTTAGAGTAATTAAGAAAAAATTTGACAATGAATCTAGAATGAAGATTAAATTTTTGAGATTAGATAGAGGTGGAGAATTTACTTCAAAATAATTTAACACTTTTTGTGAAGTGAACAACATGAGGAGACAATTTTCAGCCCCTAGAACACCTAAAAAAAATGGTATTGTAGAAAGAAGAAACAGGTCAGTGACTAAAGCAGCAAGAGCCATGCTATTTGAAATTGACTTGGTGAAGACATTTTGGAGAGAAGTGAGTACAATAGTATATACAATGAACAGGGTATAGATCAGAGCAGACACCGACAAGACACCTTATGAACTATGGTTTGGACATGCACCATGAGTTAAGTATTTCAAAATTTTTGGAAGTAAATGTTATATTAAGAGAGATGATGACATTGGAAAGTTTGACCCTATAAGTGATGAAGGTATATTTCTTGGTTGTTCATTGAAAATTAAAGCTTATAGATATTTCAATAAAAGAACTAAAACTATTGTTGAGAGCGCAAATGTTAAAGTTGATGAAAAGTTCAAAATTTAGGAAAGAATGCTTGATTATGAATTAGATGAAGGAACTCATCCTAGAATTGATCAAGAAAATGTTGAATTATTCTATGAAACTGACAGTGATTTGCAGAATGAAAGCTACATTGAGGAAATCATAGAAGAACCTACAGTTGAAGCAAGAACTGAGACAATGACACCTAACAAGAATCTAACAAGAAATCATCCTGTTGAGAAGATTATTGGGAGCATAGAAAGAGAATTTCTGACATGGAATAAGGTACAAGAATAATTGTATTTAATTTCTCAAGTTGAACCTAAATCTACTAGTGAAGCCTGCGAAGATGTATATTGGATTAAAGCAATGAAGGAAGAACTAGATCAAATTGAAAAGAACAAGACTTGGGAGTTGGTCCCTAGACCTAAAGATAAGAATGTTATAGGAACTAAATGGGTATTCAGGAACAAGATGAATGAATAAGGAGAAATTGTAAGGAATAAAGAAAGATTGGTATGTAGAGAATACTCATAGCAAGAAGGAATTGACTATGAAGAAACTTTTGCACCTGTAGCAAGAATTGAAGTAGTAAGAATATTTTTGGCTTATGCAGCCTATAAGAAATTTAAAGTATATCAAATGGATGTGAAGTCAGCATTTCTAAATGGAGAATTAGAAGAAGAATTTTACATTGAGTAGCCTGAAGGTTTTCCCTTAACTCATGAAGGAGACATGGTATTTAAACTGAACAAAGCTTTATATAGACTTAAACAAGCACCTAGAACTTGGTATGCAAGACTGGATAAGTATTTGATAAAATTAGGATTTACTAAAGGAACAACAGACAGTAAATTGTATATGAAAGAAATTGAAAATGGTTTGTTGGTTGTAGTTATTTTTGTTGATGATATTATCTTTGGAGGAGAAGATGAAGCCAGTGATAAATTTGTAGATGAAATGAAGACAGAATTTGAAATGAGTATGATTGGTGAAATGACATATTTTTTAGGATTGCAGATAACACAAAATAGTGATGGTATCTTCTTATGTCAAACAAAGTACTTGAATGACCTATTGAAGATATTTTAGAATGGAGAATTGTAAGTTGGTTGGCACACCTATGGTAACTGGACACAAGCTATCTAGCACATATGAGACTCCTGTAGTTGAACAAAAGACGTATAGATCTATGATTGGAGGATTACAATATTTAACTCATACAAGACCAACCATATCACATGCGGTTGGAATCATTGGAAGATTTCAAGCTAATCCTAAATAATCACATTATGAAACAGTAAAAAGGATACTAAGGTACTTAAAAGGCACAATTGAATATGGATTGTGGTATGAAAAATTTGATGACTTTACCCTATGTGCATATATAGATGCAGATTGGAGAGGCAGTGTTGATGAAAAAAAAGTACAAGTGGTGGAGAATTTTTTCTTGGAGGAAGATTGGTTTCTTGGCTAAGCAAGAAACAAAATTATATTTCATGGAGCACAATAGAAGCAAAATATGTACCAACAACAAACAATTGTAACCAAATAATATGGATGAAACAAATGTTGAAGGATATTGGAATAAAATTTGATGAGCCTGTTGTTATACACTGTGATAACACCAGTACAGTAAGTATGTCTAAGAATCCTGTACTACATTCTAAGACAAAACATATAGAAATAAAGTATCATGTAGTAAGAGATAAAGTTGCAGAGAAAGAAGTCAGACTTGAGTATATAAGTACAAAAGAGTAGATTGTAGATATATTTAAAAAGCCTTTGCCTAAGGATACATTTGAGTATCTGAGAGGTATGCTTGGGGTTATGCCCCAGCCTACTTTTGAGAAGTGATGTAGATTGTTGCATCAGTCCAGTGGTATATGAGCCTTATCTTTTTCTTAATTGGATGTTGGTACTTCCTCTATGGGGGATTATGTGTTTCTGAGCTGAGTCATGATGACTCTAGTGAATGTATTTTTTGAAAAGTGTCTTTTGACATTGAAGTTGTTATTGAAATAGTGATGCATTATTTGTCATTGATGTCAATGGGGGAGAAAGATACATGAAAAACCATATATTGAAGAGAATCTGAGGAAGAAGGATATGAGCAATATAAAATGGAAAACTAAAAGAATTGAGCAGGAAAATGAAGCAAGATATTATTGATGAAGAGGATGTGAAAACATTTCAAAGTAGTAGTGTTGCAGTGTTGGTATTCATGGAACTTGGATGTTTTTTCATCTATGTTGCCATCAATTCCAATGGGGAAGATTGTTGGGAATGAATGTTGAATATATCCTATGGGGGAGTATTTTCAGCCATTCTATAGCAGTTGTAGTTTCATTCATGACTGTGATTGTCATTGATGTCAACATAGTGATCTACTAAAGATTAGCAGAGAAGCAGACAATTTTTGTAGTAGCGCACATGGGATATTGAAGATCAATCTATCAAGAGTTGAGGACTTGATCTATGATGTTTCTTGATATTTTGGTTAAGAGCTTCATAAGGAAATTCAACTATTCATGATAATTATGTGTAATTCAGTGGAAGCAATATTCAGGCAGTGTTCTTGAGAAGCGGCTTGTGGAAATTGGATGATATATCCTAATTGGAATAGAATATGAGCATGTGAGGTTGTATAGATGATGAAGACATGATGATAGTGACATGGATGTGACAACAAGGTTAGAGGTTGTACGAGTGAAGAATTATCTTGTTTGAAAGCCGACAGTTTTATGTAATTATGGAATATTGTGTAACGTGTAGAAAATTATTTTGTAATTTGTATGCTGACTAATTTGTAATTATTTGAGTGTGGTATAAAGGAAGGATTATTTTCCTTATTTTAATGTAGTAGTAATTGTAATATATACATGAGAGATAGTATGAAAGTGAATTGCGGAGTTGAACAATACTGGTTGTAAGAGGATATGCGAAGTACAAAGATCTGGTATTGAGATCTGATGAAGCAGTTGGTGCAGTTTGGCACAGTCAGAGGAGAAGTGATAAGTTGTTGAGATCAGTAATCTTTTGGTATTATTCTGTTGAGTAATACAGAGATCAGTTGGATAGTGTGTTCAATGATCTTGCCCTTGAAGCTATTTGGACAGTGGGTCCTTCTGTCTTCCATAAATCCTAATAGGGTTAGAATATTTTAATAGGGATTTAAAGTCTCCTAACATAGATTCATATATACTAAATGTATTTCATAAGACTCCTAACAAATTCCATCCTCTCACAAGGATTTTTCATATTAGTGCATCTTTTGTGGGCATCATTCCCACCGGGGTTTACTCTTTGATCAAGAGGTTCCCTAGTCAACATATCTTGTGTCATTATGTTATTATGTATGTATATCTTTCTATGGTTGTTGCTTACATTTCTTACATGGTTAAAATATGTTAAAGATGATAAAAGTTGTATTTATCTGATAATTGATTCACTCCCCCTCTTAGTTATCTTGGTGGACTTTACTTTATAACATGGTTTACTTCTAGAAATGTATGGCTTGATTATGCACATGCATGATTGTAGATGAGGATATGTAATAGGATATCATGCATTGCTTAGATCCCTTGGATCTAACCCCATTTCTTTCCTTCTTGTAGGTTCTGGATCAAGTAGGAGCACACTGGATTCACACCCTAGTCATCCTTCCATCATCTCTTTAGGCAATATCTAGTACCCTATTATTTATGCTCATTTACTCATGTATGTCTGTATTCAACCTTATCTTTCTAGGAGTTGGCTATGCTCACAGTCTGTGTGAGCCCAAATGTTTTATTTTTCACTCCTTTCTTTATGCAGATGTATGTTTTTATTTGGCTCTTTGATCATTCCATTTGCTTTATGTGAGCTTAAAGCATCATTATCATTACGTCCACCTAGGGCATCAATGATTAACTATTACTTGTTTTCAATTCATCACATGATTGACTATCGAGCTAGGGCATCATTATTTTCTTCTATTGATGATTATTTATTGTACTTGATTTCTCAAGGCCATAGGTCTGTGACTATTTATTCCTTTTGTATATATCATTTATTGATTTGATTTGGTTATTGACACAACATTATAATGCTCACTGTTGTATTTTACTTGTTTGGATCTTTGAGGACCCGTGTTTAACACTAGGGCATTATTGTTGGATCCTTGCATTTTTATTATCTTCTTACTATGATGACCTAGGGCATCAATGATTAACTATTACTTGTTTTCAATTCATCACATGATTGACTATCAGGCTAGGGCATCATTATTTGCTTCCATTGATGATTATTTATTGTACTTGATTGCTCAAGGCTGCGGGCCTATGACTGTTTCTTCCTTCTATATATATCATTGCTTGTTTTGATTTGGTTATTGACACAACATTATAATGCTCACTGTTGTATTTTACTTTTTTGGATCTTTGAGGACCCGTGTTTAACACTAGGGAATTATTGCTAGATCCTTGCATTTCTATTATCTGCTTGCTGTGATGACCTAGGGCATCAATGATTAACTATTACTTGTTTTCAATTTATTGCATGATTGACTATTAGGCTAGAGCATCATTATTTTCCTCCATTGATGATTATATACTGTACTTGATTGCTCAAGGCCGCAAGTCTGTGACTTTTTCTTCCTTCTATATATATCATTGCTTGATTTGATTTGGTTATTGACACAACATTATAATGCTCACTTCTGTATTTTACTTGTTTGGATATTTGAGGACCCATGTTTAAGACTAGGGCATTATTGTTGGATCCTTGCATTTTTATTATCTACTTTCTATGATGACCTAGGGTATCAATGATTAAGTATTACTTGTTTTTAATTTATCGCATGATTGAATATCGGGCTATGGCATCATTATTTGCTTCCATTGATGATTATTTACTATACTTGATTGCTCAAGGCTGCGGGCCTATGACTGTTTCTTCCTTTTGTATATATCATTTCTTGATTTGATTTGGTTATTTACACAAAATTATAATGATCATTGTTGTATTTTACTTGTTTGGATCTTTGAAGACCCTCGTTGAACACTAGGGCATTATTGTTTGATCCTTACATTTTTATTTACTACTTGCTGTGATGACCTAGGGCATCAATGATTAACTATTAATTGTTTTCAATTTATTTCATGATTGACTATCAGCGATGTAGAGCCCTCTACTATCCCCTAAAGGAATCCAACTCAACTTAAGGATTCTATAAGTGTCTTGGAACTCACTCAAGGAGTTAGTCTCAAATCAAGGATCAAATAGAGTGCTCTGAATTTAGATAAACAACACCTCAGAGATTTTGAACAAACTCACTTCCTCTGATCTCTTATGCCAACTTCTCTTGACATCAAACATCCACTCAAGGATCCCAATCTAGGCTTCTCCCAATACACCTAGAGCCTCCAATATGTCAAATCTTCCAACAATTCTTCCACCCCATTTCCAACACATTAGAACACCTAATCATGGTCAACATAAAATGTTACACCAGCCCTCAAAGTCTGGTTAAGTTATCTTCCACACAAACCACTCCAATAGCCCTTCTAGACTTGTAGCCCTCACCAGTCACAAATCTGCCCTTTACTCCAAATCTTCCCAAACAACTAAAGAAACTATTCACTGATTTAGATACCATTTTGGATTCTCTAAATCCTACCTGAATCCCAAGGTAGACTCCTTTGGACTGGACTTAGTAGATCCAACAACCTAGTAGTCACCAAATAGGCCTAATTGAACCCCATTTACAAAGTATCTTATAAATGTACTCATCTCGTTGACTCACGATCAAGAAAAAGTATTGAGTAAGGTCTAAAAACAAAATATTTTCAAATTTTTAAGGTCTCACCACTTACCAAATTCACTAGTCACCAAACCCTTTCTTCTAGGGTCATTTACCTAGGGTCTACCCAAAAGAACCCTTGCAACATCCTCCAAAGTAATCCAATTGATCCAACACATCAATATGGATCCCCACAACAATAATCCATCACCAAATACCTCCATTCTTAAGGGAATTCTTCCTCAATGTGACTGGTGCAAGACATGGCACCCATCGATCAACAATCTACCACCATTCTATGGCTTCCCAAATACTTCATCTTCACATATCCCTACACAAAATACTATATTACATGGATATTATACAACATTGACAACTCCCACCAATCATAGTAGCCACAGGGGTGGGAGAGTCCCTTCATTGTGAAGGTTTCAAATCCAAAACGATGATTGTGACCTCAATACCCAGGAACAGTCAAATGACAATTAATTACTTGGGTTTAGTAACAATCCAAAACAATGAAATATAGATATGAATATTTAAACAAGATACCAAACAATTTTTTTACACCTCCATCCAAGCCAAATCATGTTTTATTCAAATATTTGAATTTGTTGTTATTCTAACTGTACCCTATGGGTAGAGTCACTATTGTAAGGAAAATGTTTGTTATTTTATTGATTGAAACTTATTTCATTGAATATTTACACACAAAAATCTCCATTCCCCCTCCACTCATGTGGATCAACCTTGAAATAGACTTCTAAAACTCCTAAAAACTAACTATACCCATAACCAACAATTTAAACTGTTTCATAACAGTCTCTAACTGACTGTCATAACACAATATGACTAAATAGTGTTGTCAAGTTGAGAAATAATGTTGTCAACTCAACAAAATGAGTATAATCCCCCCTCTAATGACTTTTAAAAGGTTTAAAGACAATTACATTACTATCCCCATGCCATTCAATGGCTTACATAACATCATTTGTTGATCATATTATCAAATAATCCAAAATCATTACAAACATGATGAAAACAATATTAAATGACCATCCATGGTTTATTACAATGAAAAATGACCTTAAATGGTCTTGCCCTATCACCCAAGGATCCACAATGACCCTGGTGTACTTTCCTTGCTCTGAAGTTGACCTTGGTGCTCTTGCACCAATAAGGCTAGGGCATCATTATTTGCTTCCATTGATGATTATTTACTGTACTTGATTTCTCAAGGCCACAGTCCTGTGATGGTTTCTTCCTTCTGTATATATCATTTCTTGATTTTATTTGGTTATTGACACAACATTATAATGCTCACTATTATATTTTACTTCTTTGGATCTTTGAGGACCCATGTTTAACACTAGGGCATTATTGCTGGATCCTTGCATTTTCATTTACTCTTGGATCTCATGAAGCTAGGGAATTATGGATTTACTAATTTCATGATCATTTGATGGCATGCTTACTATTTGACTATTCCTTCTTGGATTATTGTCTTGAAGATCTTCCAAGGCTTGTGCTTGCATCACTGTTGGTATTTCTTAATTTGGTCATCTGCGATGATTATTTTATATGATCATTTTGATGATGTCTCTTGATGGTCAGTGCTATAAATAAAGGAGTCAAAAAATTTTGAAATTGAACTTTTGAACATTTGGGAGTTAATTCCATAGGAACAAGATCTGTCTTGCCTCCATGGGATTAACCTAAGATAAAGGGAATGGTAACATTAAGTTGGGGATTGATTGTTTGAACATGCGATGAATTGAAAACAAGTAATAGTTAATCATTGATGCCCTAGGTCAATCATGTGATGAATTTAAAATAAGCAATAGTTAATCATTGATGCCCTAGGTCATCACAACAAGCAGATAATAAAAATGCATGTTTGATTATGACTACATCACCTTGTATTGGAACACCATGACCTTATGACATGTTCTAAGTTCTTACTGTGGATGCCTCATTTGGAAATGATGCCATAGCAACATCAAATGAAACAATAACATTTGATGTTGTTGTTGCATTGTTTAGATGATGCATCCATAGTACTGACCACACTCTTGCACCACTTTGGCTTATGTATGTCCACTTGATGTTTTCCATGATGATATATTCTTCCTCCTATAGTATCTTTCTGAGTGCACATGTCTTGTAGCATGGTTTCCTTCTAGAAATGTATGGATTGATTAACATGCATGACCATAGATGAGGATATGTAATAGGATATCATGCATTTCTTATATCCCTTAGATCTAACCCCATTTCTTTCCTTCTTGTAGGTTCTGGATCAAGTAGGAGCACACTGGATTCACACCTTGGTCATCCTTCCATCATCTCTTCAGGAAATGTCTGGTACCTTGTTGTTTATGCTCATTTATGTTGGAATTAGGAGAGATAGGGTACTGAGAAGGGAGGGGTGAATCAATGCCCACAAAAAAATTACTTATAAACCTTTCAGATCTAAAACACCAAATAGTAGTAACCTTGCAAAATAACTTGTATCTAATGCATGTATCATTCATCCATTCAACTTGTGAAAGTAAATAACATGAAATCAACAATATAATAGTCCCATAACACAAGTATTTTGGTAATGCAGAAACTCTTGTCAGAAGGTAAAAACTACGGTGGGGATGACACCCACAAATTCTTCACTACTGCAGATAGAAAAGGTTTTCCTGTTAGGGATACAAGTGGTGATCACTTTTGGTGATCTTACCCTGTTAGTGGTAACATATTAGATCAACTAGATCTACCTAGTTATAGGATTTTAACAACACTACTTGAGTGTGCACTCCGTTAAGAGATTTACAAAAAGACTGTCAAGTCTACTCTGTTAGGAGATTTTACCAAAAAATCTATTACAATGATTAGAAAGAAATAGGTAACTATTTGCTAATGAAAACTTAGATTGTCTGATATAGATCAATAAAGTACTGAATGTATATCACCTTTACTATGATGAATCTCTGCTCTAAACTGTTCGGTTAGCCTGCTCTGATTCTGCTCAATTTGATTTCCTTTGAATACTGTTCTGCTCTGTCAACTAATAATCTTGAAGGTTGGCTAGTGCTTCAAGTGCTTCTTCACTCATACATCAGTTCACATAAAAAATGATGTAACATACAAATATATAGCATACTACTTTATGTCGCTTATACAAAATTAGGTTTCAACAACTTAGAGAAAACCCCTAAGATCTACGGTGTACAAAAATAACCTAGATCAAACAATTACATAAGATCTTCATCACATTAAATGAATATCTCAACAATAAATTATCCTCAATCTTGGTAAAACATTTTCTAATTCTATTGTAATCATTTGCATAGATAGATGTGCCATTTCTGATTCCTATGCCATTTCATGTGATCCTCGGTAAACACTGTAAATACAACTCGGTAATTACACTGATGCTCAGTGTTTACTATCACTTGGTGTCAGTGTCTAGTGCTTGGTAAAACTATCTGGTGCTCGATATGAAGACTTAACCGACTGGCTTGTATTGCTTACAGTTACCGACTAGGTTCATATAAGTAACCGACCGATGTATTTGACTTCCTTTGATACTAATGACAATCATTAATGCTCAATAGAGATAACAATTTACTCATGTTTGTTGACATGTGTTAGGAGATAGTTTGTGATAGGATGTATCATCTTAAAATGGAAGCACTTCCATCTTGATAGGTTTAGCACCCTCTTTTAGTACATTTATCATGATAGACTTGCATTTAGGATGCATTTTGCACTTATCTTCTTCATTCTAGGTGAAATTAGGGTTAGGATCCCGAGGATTCTCCTTAATTTCCCTTCTCCCATGACTCTATTTTCTAGGTTGGACTTGGAAATAGGTCCTCCTAGCCTTCATCATAGTCATCATAGGATTTTATGCCTATCCCTAACATTCTATCCTTTTCTACTATCATTTCTAGGTCTCCGGGCATCCCCGGGACCTCTGTCCTGATTTTGGCTGGATCTGGGCCCACAGGAACAAAATTGAGATTGTTCCTGACTAGGTCAAGTTTGAGCTCAATCCTAACTAGGTCAGTTACAACCTTGATTTTGACCTCCTCCAGAATTTGTGCCCCTCTTTCAAAATTTGGTCCCGACGGGCCCCAAAATTAATGTTGGGCCCTCAGATCCGAGTGCGAAAAGGTTTTAATTTGAATTTCATTTAATTATTTTCCCTCCTTAGTTGGTTATTGTGATTGGACCTTAATTCAAGGTGAAATTTGAATTATGGGTCCTCACATTGCTCTAGGAGCCTCACCTTGAAACCTCTATATAAAGACTGTCATTTGCATTCATTTTCATCAAGTACAACTGAGCATTCTCATGATCAAGTGCTCTCTAGGAGTCAATTTCATGAGCAAGAAGATTTCAAGCAAGCAAGGAATGGTGAAGATGCAAGATAACAAGAGGATGATATAGAAGATCAAGCCATTGTTGACATCAAGCATCTTTGTGAACACATACTTGGAGCAAGAGAGATCCTTTCTTCCTTGATCCACCATTATCAACTTTCAAGCATTCAAAGATTCAATCATGGAGTAACAATTACAGATTGTGAGTTTGGTAGAAGTACTTTATCCTTGGGGGTTTGGTATGCTTTTCTATCTCATTCAAATCTATGCATTGTTGTTTCATACATATTCATGCCAGGGTTTTGATCTAGAGGATTAGAGCTTGGCATTACACTTTCAATACATACACACACACATTCTATTTCAATCAGCTATTCGTGGAGGTGGAGATCACCAAAATGGGGGTTTGACTAAGGTAAAACCCTATATAGCCACCCCAAAAACCCCCTTTTTCAGATATCTACAGTTGTTGTTTTGAGAATTAGAGGATAGATTTGAGTACCCTTTTCACCGAACTTCCAAGATCTATGAACAAAGTCAGAATCGACCTTCAGAATAAAAATGTAGTCTTTGACCTTTTATGAGGGTCAAAGTCAACCTGCAACCAGAAAGATGAAACTTTTCTGGGTTTTCTCCATCTCGGCTTTCTGATCACATATCTAGTTGTAGAATCTTCTGAAACCTCACACAGACTTCAGAAAATAGGTATTTCTAAATCAATTGCATGATGAGGTATGTATCTTGACCTAATTAATTTTCAAGTATTTCCAGATTTACCTATGCTATTTCAACTTCAAATCCAAAATAAAATATTACAAATGAAAAGGTGTTGAATGTTAGGTACATTACTAAGATTCTATTTTTCACCTATTCATTTTGGTGAACCTGTTTACGACAACTCTTTCTTTTATGGTGTTAGATTTAAATCTTGTATGCTTATAAGATTAGATTTATTGCATTTATTTCTAGCATTTATATTTCCAAAATACAAAATTTTTTAAAAATTCCTTTAAAAATACAAAAATATTTTCATGCTTTTAGTTCTTTCTTTGTATTCAACATGTATGATTCTTGTTTTGAGTACTTTGATGAGGATTTTATTGTACAAGAGGATAGATTCCTTTATGAGGTACATGGCAGTGAGGATGAAAATGGTTTGAATATGATCTCCATGGATCCTATTCCTATTTCACTCTCCTCCACAACCTCTCCAATTGACCTTTACCATGGGGTGTGTGCATGGTTACCTTCATGTCCCACTATTTGTAACATTGATAAACCTAAGATGATATATCCTACACCTTTGATGATGGTAAAAGGATGTCCTCGTATAACAATTAAGGGTAAACCTAGAGATACTTTAGATTTATTTGATAACACTGATTCTGTTTCACATGCTTATTACACATGGAATAACCCTCAGCCTACTATTCTGATTTCTTTACCTCCTTCTCAACCTATGCTTCCTCAAGCACCTAGGTATCCATCTACCTTTAAGGAGTATAACTTAGTTGACCAATTACGAGCTACTCCTGCTAAGATATCTTTATGGGAATTACTTCAAACTTCCCTGACATATCATGTGGCATTGCAAAAATCTCTATCTACTCTTCCTACTTCGCCTTCTAATCAAGAGAACATTCATTCTATTTTGGATTGTATGCATACTATGCCTTTTGTACCTCCTATTGTGTTTTCTGATAATGATTTACCTTCCCTAGAGGTGCATAATCAATATGATGCTCTTATGGTGGCTGTCTCTATTAATCAGAGTATCATTCGAAGAACCTTAATTGATAATGGATCTGGGATTATTGTTTGTAGCATGGATATGCTCAAGGCAATTAATGCTAATCTCTCTACTATTCAACCTAATAATGTTCCTATACGTGGATTTGACAATATTGTGAAAAGAACTTTGGGCATTATTACCTTACCTGTTAAAGTTGGTCCAGTTATTCTAAATACTCCTATTCATGTTATGTCTGGACCTCTCAATTATAACCTTCTTTTAGGAAGACCATGGTTACATACTATGCATGCAGTTCCTTCTACTCTTCACTTATAACAACTTAATGTATACATTACATGTGGATGATGCCTTGAATCCTTTCTTAAATGCATAATATGCCAAAATCTCTGAACCTCTTCAACCTACTAAAGAGATTGAAAAACAATCGGAGATACAACAATCTGAGAGAAAGCAACCTGAGATTCAACAACAAGAAAATCCATCTTCTTCTTCTTTGACTGAGGATAATTGGGGGAAATTGGATTTTAATCCTACGTTTATTGGAGAATACAAGGTTTCTGATTTGGAATTCATGAAGCAACATAATGAATTTGAGAAAAAAGTTTTTATTTCTTCTCCACTATCTGAAGAATTAAAAATTAATTTTGTTGCCGCTTCAATTAATGAAATGCTTGAAACTATGAAGCCTGATTGTTATGACATTGTGACATATGTTGCTCCTTGGAATCCTTCTGACATGACTGATCGATATGGTCCTTGTTATCATTTTCTTAAGAAATTAGGATTTAATGGGAAAGGATGTGGTAAATATGAACAAGGTATACAAGTACCTTTGGATAATGAAGTTTATGAGCATACATATGGATTAGGGTTTAATCCTTATAGACAACCATCGACTTTTCCTCTTAATGTTAATCATATTTGTAGTGGCCAGTTGAAGTTGGTTAACCCATTGCTTATTGAATTTAATCAACAATCCTCTTTGGATATTTTTCCTAAAGATGAAGCCTTAATGGAATTTTTAGGGGTTTAAGAGGATTTACCTAAGTTTCATCACAAACAAGGAAAGCCTTATTGTTTGAAAATCGATGCTTATTTTGGAGAACATGAAGAACAAGATACTCTTCCTTTATTGATGGATTCTCTGATAATAAGTGATTTGTTAATCACTGAAACTATTGATATTCAAGTAGATGAAAACAACTCTGAAAGGATGATAAAAATTGGAAAATGTTTGAATCAGGATGAACGTGATCAGATGGTTTCCCTTTTGTTTGAATTTAAGGATATCTTTGCTTGGACATATTTAGATATGCTAGGTATAGATTCTAAGATTGTTACTCATAACATTGTTTTAAAACCAAATATGAAACCTATGAAATAGAAAATTTGAAAGATGAATCCATGAATCGCTTTATTAGTCATAGGTGAAATTGAGAAATTATTGGATTCTGGATTTATCCGTTCCATTGACTACTCAGATTGGATTTCAAACATTGTGCCTGTGTCAAAAGGAGAAAATAAGATAAGGATGTGTACTGATTTTAGAGATTTAAATAAGGCATCCTTGAAAGATGATTTCCCGCTACCTAATATTGATATGATTGTGGATTCAACAGCGGGCCATGCCTTGTTATCTTTTATGGATGGTTTTTCGGGATATAATCAAATCTTTATCCCTCCTGAAGATCAATTTAAAACTACATTTATAACACCATGGGGAACCTTTTGTTGGGTCATGATGCCCTTTGGATTAAAAAATGCAGGAGCAACTTATCAACGGGCTATGACATTGATTTTTCATGATTACATTCATAAGATTCTTGAAGATTATGTGGATGATATTTTGGAAAAATCTATACAAAGATAAGACCACATTACTATCTTACGACATATATTTGAAAGAATTCAAAGTTATAATATGAGATTGAATACTAAGAAATATGTCTTTGGAGTTGATTCTAGTAAATTATTAGGATTTATAATCTCTAAGTGAGGCATCGAAATAGATACTGAAAAGATTGAAGCTATTGTAAATATGCCTCCTAAGAATATTTCTTAGCTACAAAGTTTACAAGGAAAAATACAAGCTATTCGTCACTTTATTTCTAATTTAGCAGACCGAACTATCCCTTTTACTTCCTTGCTTAGAAAGGATACTACTTTCTTTTGGACTGATGAGTGTAAACAAACTTTTGAGCAATTTAAGGAGTATCTTGCGAATCTTCCTATTTTGCAGCCTGCTAATTTTGATAAACCATTTCATTTATATACTTTAGTGACTCCACGGGCCGTAAGTGTGTTGTTAGCTCAAATTGATGATAATGGTAAAGAAAGACCTGTGTATTACATTAGTCGGACTTTACTTGATTATGAAACAAGATATACGAATTTAGAAAGACAATGTCTTGCTGTAGCTTATGCATGTCAGAAACTTAGGCATTATCTTATAAATACTGAAGTTAATGTGATTGTTAAATTTGATCCGTTGAAACATCTTTTCTCACAGACTGATCTCTCTGGCTGGTTGGCAAAATGGGTGATGTTGCTTATAGAATTTGATCTTAATTTTATTTCTGAAAAGTCTATTAAGGGACAAGCATTGATAGATCATCTAGCTGAAGCTCCTTGTCCTCACTCAGATAAATACTCTACTTCAATAGAATTTCCTAATGATAATATCCTAGCTATTCAACAAGATGATATTTGGGAACTATATTTTGATGGGTCTAAGTGTAAGATAGGTTCTGGTGTGGGTATTATCTTGATTCCTCCTATGAAAAAACCCATCCCTTTATCATATAAACTAACCTTTCCTTGTACTAATAACATTGCGGAGTATGAAGCTCTTATAGCTGGACTACGAGCAGCTTCATCCCTCAATATCAAACATTTACAAATATATGGAGATTCACAATTGATTGTTGAACAGATTAAAGGAGGATATCAAACTAAAAATGCTAAAATGACACAATATAGAGATTTAGCTCTTGATGTGCTTTCACAATTCTCCTCTTATATGATTCAGACTTTACCTAGGAAGGACAATCGACATGCAGATGCTATGGCAAGTGCAACTTCCTTGGTTTGTCTTGAGAATAATGCTGAAAACTTTCAATTTACTATACAAACTCTTAAATGCCCTGCAATTTCAGACAAGATTACCTCAGACTATTTTAATTTGCATTCAAATGAATGGTATTCACATATTTTTCATTTTTTGAAGGATGGTACTTTTCCTGAATCCGTAACATGGAACATGTGTAATCGTATTAGGAAACTTGTAGCACATTACATCATTTTAGGAGATACACTTTACAAACACTCTTATGAAGGATTATTATTAAGATGTCTCAATAGAACTGAAATTCCTATAGCTTTAGCAGAAGCTCATTCTGGTTCTTGTGGGGGACATTTTGGTGGAAAATCCCTGGTTAATAAATTGCTTCGAATGGGATATTATTGGCAAATAATGGAACAAGATTCTTTCATGTTTGTTAAGAAATGTCCTCAATGTCAACAACATAGTAATTTGATTCATGCTCTTTCTCGTGAGCTTCGTAATCAAGTTTCTCCATGGTCTTTTAGTATTTGGGGTTCTGATCTTATTGGAAAAATCTCACCGGTTTCTTGTCAAGGACATACTTACATTCTCACTGCTACAGATTATTTCATGAAGAGGGTTGAAGCTATCCCTCTTCATTCAAAAATGACATATTTTATTTGTGATTTCATCCTTCATAATATCATAATGAGATTTGGTATTCCTTCGACGATAATTTTGGATAATGGAACTTTTAAAAACAAAGAAGTTGTGAAATTCTTGGAGAAATATAGGATTCAACATAGATTTTCAACTCCTTACTATCCTCAATCTAATGGACAAGCTGGAGCATCAAATAAAATTATTGAACAAATCTTGAGAAAGACAGTTAGTAAGCATGCGAAAGATTGGCATACTCAACTGACTTATGCTTTATGGGCCTATAGGACTAGTGTTCGTACTGCCACAGGTACTTCCCCTTATAACCTTGTCTATGGTACTTATGCTATTATGCCTTTGGAACTAGAAATACATTCTTTACGTGTTTCATTTCATGGGATAATTGATAAAGATACTTTTCCTGAACAACGCTTAGAAGAATTAGAAATGTTGGATGAACAATGAATACATGCATTAGAACACATAAAAGCTTATCATAAATCTCTTCAGAAATAATACAATCATAAGGTAATTGAATGAACATTTACAATTGGTGATTTAGTCCTTTATGAGAATCAACGAAATGTGAATGCTTTACCGGGTGAAAAAGGGAAGTTTAGCCCTAATTGGCTTGGACCTTTTGTTGTTATTAAAGACTTTGGTTTGGGTGCTTACAAACTTGCTGATATGGATGGTGTTTCTTTCAAGGAACCCATTAATATTATGCATCTTAAACGTTATTACCCTTAATCTCATTTATTCCATGTGCATTTATGTATTCCTTATAAAGATTCATTTTATAGGTTATGTAGTTTTAGTAAAAATTACATATTGAATATGTTTATGCACTTTCTTTCTTTCTTTCTTTCTATTAAGTTTTATATTGATGAAAGCATAGTAATCAAACATAGAAATAATTAGTAGAGAAAATTTTTCTTTCATCGAAAAGAGTTTTTCAAGTTTTGATACATATGTGGCCAATGGCCCTATCTATCACTACATCTATCACTATGTCGCTCTGATGGCTGATGACTCTCGGATCTCTCTACTCTATGATGGGAAGATGAAGATTTGTGTGTCTGAGTATGGCTCCTAGATATGCTCATACCCTGTACACATCCTTGGAGACCCTTTACCTCTACCATCAGCATATCCTCTCTTTCTCTGCACAATCTTAGCTCTCACTGGATACATACAAAGATGTCGGCATGCCTGTCGGGATCTCTGCAACTGATAGAAGATTCTTGCTCCTCAGGTGGTAGTCAGTAGGATATAATTATATCCTTGAGAACCTTAGATACAAATCTCCTCCACTCTGCTACGCTAGTTGTAGAAAGAAATTTCTTTTTATCAGTCTAGTGACCTTTTTATCTCAAATCAAATCACATATTCAATCAAATTTCATACCTGGGTCTCCCTCCTGGATGTCACTAAAATGTCTAGATGGTGGGGGCATGGAGTGACTACTCTCTCCACGCTCGCTATATCTAGGTCTCGATGGTGGTGTCTTTGGGTGGGTCCGTGGTGGCCGTCATGATATCAGTGGTGATGCACGAGTAATAGGTATATCTGCACCAATATCACCAGCTGGGGGCATGTCCTCGGCTCTTTCATCTACTCTATCTTCTCTCTCCTCCTCCTCCATGGGATCTCCCTTGGGGATGTGCTCCTCCTCATCTCTGATGTCCTCATCCTCCTCTGTAACTGCACTATCCTGGTGTGTCCCCTCTATAAAGCCTAGATCACCTATGGGATAATCCTCGAGAAAGATAGGACAGATTCCCTCCAAACTCTAGTACCTGATGTAATCTCAGCTAACACCTGAATAGGATACATTTGATGGTACATCTATATCCTCTGTCTCTTTTGTATCACTATCCTCTATGTCTACTATCAATGGTCAGCATATGGCATCGGGTCTTTGATAGTATCTCGTCAGATGTACATAGTGAGGTACTACCTTAGGGACTCCCTGTAACAGGCCAAATTGCCTCATCACCCGATCATAATAGTGGGGCATCACTATATGACTCTAATGAACCTCTAGCAACTTACACTACTGTGAATGTCTCATCTAGAATCATGTATCAGGCCACTCTGTCATCTGGTAGTAGGGTCTCCATATCACATCGGTGCTGGCAATGCAGTCTAGATGTACTCTCTAGTAGAGCATATCCCCAAACTACCAAAAATCTCTCAAAGGATATGTGAAGGCTCTTGCTGTGCTCGCATCTACCATCATGGGAACCCCCTATGGACGTGTACATTTCAAATGCTCAAATATCCAAATCTGTAGAAGTGTGCATGTCGACAGACTCTCCCACTGATACCTCACTAGCTAACTGAGCTCATGGTATAGCTGAGCTAACATGCTGCAACCCCATGAGAACATGGTCCTATCTCTCTCCATCCTCTATATGAGATGTGTCAAAGGTGAAAAAAATATGGTACCCTTTGAGTTAGGTAACACAACCAAGGCTACTATACAAAGCATCACCTTCCATACTAAAGGTGTATGACCTGATAGTACAAAAGATAGTAGGATCTGATCTAACCGGGTCCGCATCTATGGAAGCACTCCTATACAATACTCTGTGTCTACATAGATCTCCTCACAACCATTCTATGCTCTAGGTCTGACATTCTCCCCTCGTACTAGAAGCTGTATGATCCTGTAGAATCCTCTAAGGTCATTGTGATCTCACTAGAGGGAAGATGGAAGGAGCATGTATCCTCATCCCACCTCTCTATCAGAGCCGATAGCATGGATCGGTGTAGTCTAATATATGGAAGGACTAATACCCAGTACATTCCCACATCCCTTAGTAACTACATCCCATCATCATCAATCTTGGACAGTCTCTCTTTGACCGTGACTAGCAATTCCCCAAAGGGATGCTCTCAGAAATAGATTTAGTCCTGCAAGCATAAATAAACATCATATCAGTCATCTATATCACCAAATCTACAAATCTAATTGAACTAGGTCAAAGTCGACCTTAGTTAGTCAAGGATGACCTTACTAGGTCAATGTCAACTTTACTGGGTCAAGGTCGACCTTTTTGGGTCAAGGTCGACCATATCTCAAAAACAAACAAAAACCCTCTAACAATGTCAACTTTCATGGGTCAAAGTTGACCTAGATGGGTCAATGTCAACCTAAATGGGTCAGGGTTGACCTAAAAGGGGTAAGACCGACCTTGCCTATAGAAAACATGAATTTGGAATGTGTAAAGGTGGATAACAGTAAACTCACCTCAGGTAGTGACCGTCCGGTAGCCAGGCTGTGTCTCAGAATCTCCAGGCATGTTGCTCGAAGTTCCTCTCTCCTCAGCATCTTGCTTCCTTGTTTTGAGTCTGAAAATGATAAGAATGAGTAAGTATTTTTCTCTTTTTCTTATTTATAAGTTCAAATTAGGATTTCTTTTAGGGTTTCCTTAGGGTAAACTCGGATTTTCCCTTCTTTTGCATTTAGACAGACATCCACTCTTTTCATCATAACTTGAGTTCGGTAACTCCATTTTTAGTGCCGTTAGTGGCGTTAGAATCATGATTCAGATATCTAACTCATTGATCTAGTTTAGGAAGGTTAGGAATACTTCTAATTGGTTTAGGAAAGGACTTTTAAACACTATGCATTTCCAGTATATAGAGTTTTTCTTATCACCCTATTTCACCCTTTCGAAGTAGAAAGCCGAAATAGGGGGGCATAAGGGGCTCTATATCCTTCTCAAATTATCATAAAGTAAGCTTTAGGGGATTTATGGATTTTCATTAACCTTGTGTGTTGCAAGTTCTAACAGTTTTCTGCATGATCTTTACATTGAGGACTTGGCTATATCCTTTTTATTTACTATGATGTTTTCTTACTTTAGTTTGCATATTCAAGTAGTGTCATATCTAAGCTAAAGTGGGAGCTAAATGTATCATCTTAAAATGGAAGCACTTCCATCTTGATAGGTTTAGCACCCTCTTTTAGTACATTTATCATGATAGACTTGCATTTAGGATGCATTTTGCACTTATCTTCTTCATTCTAGGTGAAATTAGGGTTAGGATCCTGAGGATTCTCCTTAATTTCCCTTCTCCCTTGGCTTTATTTTCTAGGTAGGACTTGGAAATAGGTCCTCCTAGCCTTTATCATAGTCATCATAGGATTTTATGCCTATCCTTGGCATTATATCCTTTTTTGCTATCATTTCTAGGGCTCTGGGCATCCCCGGGACCTCTGTCTTGATTCTGGCTGGATCTAGGCCCACAGGGTCAAAATCGAGATTGTTCCTAACTAGGTTAGGTTTGAGCTTGATCTTGACTAGGTTAGTTACAACCTTGATTCAGACCTCCTCCGAAATTTGTGCCCCTCTTTCAAAATTTGGTTTCGACGGGCCCCAAAATCAATGTCGGGCCCTCGGATCCGAGTGCGAAAAGGTTTTAATTTGAATTTCATTTAATTATTTTCCCTCCTTAGTTGGTTATTGTGATTGGACCTTAATTCGAGGTGAAATTTGAATTATGGGTCCTCACATTGCTCTAGGGGCCTCACCTTGAAACCTCTATATAAAGACTCTCATTTGCATTCATTTTCACCAAGTACAACCGAGCATTCTCATGATCAAGTGCTCTCTAGGAGTCAATTTCATGAGCAAGAAGATTTCAAGCAAGCAAGGAATGGTGAAGATGCAAGATAGCGAGAGGATGATATAGAAGATCAAGCCATTGTTGACATCAAGCATCTTTGTGAACACATACTTGGAGCAAGAGAGATCCTTTCTTCCTTGATCCACCATTATCAACTTTCAAGCATTCAAAGATTCAATCATGGAGTAACAATTACAGATTGTGAGTTTGGTAGAAGTACTTTAGCCTTGAGGGTTTGGTATGCTTTTCTATCTCATTCAAATCTATGCATTATTGTTTCATACATATTCATGCTAGGGTTTTGATCTAGAGGATTAGATCTTGGCATTACACTTTCAATACACACACACACACATTCTATTTCAATCAGCTATATGGGGGTTTGACTAAGGCAAAACCCTATATAGCCACCCCAAAAACCCCCTTTTTGAAATATCTACAGTCGCTATTTCGAGAATCAGAGGACAGATTTGAGTACCCTTTTCACTGAACTTCTGGGATCTGCGAACAAAGTCAGAATCGACGTTCAGAATAAAAATGTAGTCTTTGACCTTTTATGAGGGTCAAAGTCGACCTACTACTGAAAAGATGAAACTTTTTTGGGTTTTCTCTGTCTCACCTTTCTGATCACAGATCTAGTTGCAGAATCTTCTGAAACCTCACACAGACTTCAGAAAACATGTATTTCTAAATCAATTGCATGATGAGGTATGTATCTTGACCTAATTAATTTTCAAGTATTTCCAGATTTACTTATGCTATTTCAACTTCAAATCCAAAATAAAATATTACAAATGAAAAGGTGTTGAATGTTAGGTACATTACTAAGCTTCCATTTTTCACCTATTCATAGGATATTAATGGTATTATGAAGGAGAATTAGGAGTTGTGATTAGGATTTCATGGTAATGTAGTGAAGAGTAAGAGATTGTGAAATGAGGTTTACTGTCCTCTAACAAAACTAGGTAATAGCAACAAACTAGGTGGAAAGTCAAAACCACCTTGAATTTGCTTCATAGGAACCTTTGAATGGGTAACTGTCTTTCCCTCACCTTTATCACTCCCCTGTGACTTCCCTTGAAACCGTGTTGTAAGTTGTGGATTCTCTTGTTATTAGTATCCAAAAGAAGGTCATTAAAGGAAATAATAGATCCCTGGGAGGTGATCCATGAAGGATATCACTTTGTGGTAATACTTCTTCCACAATAGTACCAGCATTTTGCATTGGTTCTTAACGACGAGAGATTTCCATTTTTTCATTAAGTTCTTCCATTTTTGGAAGATGAGGGGGTGTGTGTTTGGAGTTGGGGGCCAATTCCATAGAAGTCCGTGGCGGAGGAAAACAAGTAATACAAATCGAGCGCTCGATATTTATGAATCGGGCACCCGTTTAGCTTCGGGAGTCCGAAGCAATTTTCAAATCGGGCGCCCATTTAAAAATCGGGCACCCGTTTAGGATCGGGCACCCAAAGCAAAATGGGCACCTAATTTGTTCAGAACGGGCGCCCGATTTGAACAAATCGGGCGCCCGTTTTGAAAATCTATATATCTTTTCTTTTAAATGAAATTTTTGTCATTTTGATCCACAACGAAAATGAAATCACGTTTGGTACAGCTCGGGCGCCTGGTTTAGCTTCCCCTGTCGACCCCACTTGCCATTTTTTTCATCTTCCAAGTACGTACTATTCTTTTTTATTATTTTTTTATGATTTTTGTTTTTTAAAATGTGTAGTTTCAGGTTATTTTTAATTTAAAAATGTATAGTTTAATGTTATTTTCAAAATTATTGCATAAATTTAATTATATTTTATCTTTCAAAGTTGTAATTCTTTTTTATTTCAATTTCCTTAATAAATTACCATACTAAAGTAGAAAACTAGTAAAATTTAGGTATATACAAAATTACATTGCAAAACCCTACATAGAAAACCAAAACCCTAGATAATAAAACAAAAACATAAACCTAGATAACAAATTAATTTATGAAACCCTAAACTTAGAAAATCAAAATATAAATTTAGAAAACCAAAACATAAATTTAGTTCAACCAAAACATAAATTTAAAAACACAGACTCTCTCTCTCTCTCTCTCTCTCTCTCTCTCTCTCTCTCTTCCTGTCTCTCTTTCTCTCTCTCATCTTTCTCTCTCCTCTCTCTCCTCTCTCTCCCTCTCTCCTCTTTCTCTCTCCTCTCTACGTACTATTGATTTCTATTATCTTAGAAAACCAAATTTTAGAAAATCATTTAATATAAATAAATAGAAAACCAAAACATAAATTTAGTTCATGCTATGTTTAATGTTATTTTCAAAATTATTGCATAAATTTAATTTTATATTTTATCTTTCAAAGTTGTAATTCTTTTTTATTTCATTTTACTTCAAGTAAATTACTGTACTAAAGTAGAAAACAGGTAAAATTTAGGTATACAAAATTACATTGCAAAACCCTACATAGAAAACTAAAACCCTAGATAATAAAACAAAAACGTAAACCTAGATAAAAAGTTAATTTACGAAACCCTAAACTTAGAAAATCAAAATATAAATTTAGAAAACCAAAACATAAATTTAGTTCAACCAAAACATAAATTTAAAAACACAGACACAGACACACACACTCTCTCTCTCTTCTCTTTCTCCTCTCTCTCTCTCTCTCTCCTCTTAAGTTTTGATTATTTAAGTCATTCAAGTTGTAAGGTAAAATATATTTTACAGTATGTTAATTGTAAATTATCATGTTTTTATTTGTATGCAGATTGACAGTATGGATGATTTTCACATGGATGACTATTTGGACTTGTTTATATTATTTTTGATGACTATTTGGACTTGTTTTATGATGACTATTTAGGCTTGTTTAGACTTGTTCATATTATTTTTACTTGTTGTTAGAGTAGGACTTGCATTATATACTAGTCCACTTGTTATCATATATTGTACTTGGACTTGTTTTTAGAGTAGGACTTTGTTTTGTGATTGTATGTATATATCATGAGTTGATATGATGAACATTATGATACATGTAAATTATTTCAGGACTTGTTATGTTATTTATCTTAGTCATGAGTTGTTATGTAATTTATCAATTTATCCTAATAAGGACTTGTTATGTAATTTATCAATTTATCATTAAAAAAATATCTATCTAACAATGAGATCTATTAATTCATGTGTAATTGATCTAAGTATAATATCTAGATACATGTTACTTGAGTAATATGAACAGTTTGATTAACTATTAAAAAAAGAATCTAGATCTAACAATGACATCTATTAATACATGTAAAATTGACAAGAACAATATGGATACATTATAAACTTAATAACTATTAAACAATGAGATCTATTAAGTGAACATAATCTAACCAATAAGCATAGTTTAATATTTGTAACAACAAAATTAGGTGAATACAAAGTTATGAATTTAACTTAAATATTTAAAACAAAATTCGATGTATAAAAGTGAGTTCATGTGATCTTAAATTATTAACCCAAAATTATATGAATACAAGAGTGCATTTTACTACATAAATAACTTTCATGTCCATGTTCTTCCAGACATCCTGCATCATAAAGATTAAAAATGTTGAAATGTTAGAATTTATAAACATTCATTTAAAGTTAATTTTAATTTTAATTTCAAATCTGTATCTCTAAATTATAAATTATGACACTTCAAAGAAGACGTGTAGAAAACATATACAAATATGACAATTGAACAAAAGCTTACATGTATAAATTTGATTCAACCTAATGTACCATCAACATACTCTCTTTTCTGCAATGCAGATCTATGCTCTTTCTGATATCCTGCATCATAAAAATAAACATGTTGAAATGTTAGAATTTGTGTACTCGAGTTCATTTAAAGTTAATATGACAATTGAACAAAAAATTACATGTATAAATTTGATTCAACATAATGTACCATCAACATCCTCTCTTTTCTGCAATGCATCTAGATGTTCTTCCCGACATGGACTGCATCATAAAAATAAACATGTTGAAATGTTAGAATTTATGTACTCAAGTTTATTTTAATTTAAAAGTTAATAAGACAATTGAATAAAAACTTACATGTATAAATTTGATTCAACCTAATGTACCATCAACATCCTCTCTTTTCTGCAATGCATCTATGATTGCCTCATGCTCTTCCATTGAAAGTGTCCATAAAATTTTATTAGCAGGTCTCCCTTTGTATCTTTCCAATTTGATATTTGTTGCCACTACCAAATGGGAATAGTGTATAATCTTCTATTTTGATTGGTAGTCTTCAAAAGTTGGTAAATCATTCCTTCTTGTTAGGTATTTGTGTAGCCATGTACCAACTACCACAATAGACCCAATTGGATACTGAAAATTATCATCATCTACTTGATGACATATCAACTTTTTCTTGGGTTCTACACATCGAGCTAACCAATACTCTGTCTGCTCTTCATTATCCTCAGGTGCAACAACAACATACACATGTCCTGCAAAACCAAATTAAGTATATGTGCACTGTAAATAAAAATTGTTTAAATTAAAGTTTTATAATTAAAATATATATATAATCATAAATTATATGACATACACATGTAACTAATATATAATTTAAAGTTTTACAATAAATTGTATTAAATTACCAGGTTGTATGAGATCTGAAACACGATCATAATCTTCTGATGCAAAGGCATGATCCAGGTCTTCATTTATTATAACATCTTCATCTTGTCTCTCACTAGGTGTTAATGATTTTTGTTGCCATTCTTCAATCCATTCTGTATTCTCACATTCTTCCCATTCACCTGCAACACAAAATTGACAAAAACATGCAAGCTCCCTAGTCCATATAGTCCAAGTGTTAGAATTAGAACTCCTAAATGAATGCCATTTAGCTGATCCACTGATTGTATTACAATCATATCTTGAAAAGATATTCTTCTCTTCAACTAGCTAGAAAAAATGTCTGATTGTAGAGTTCTGACTTGATCTTGTAGACAAACTTATTTTACACCATTCAACAATTGCACATGCATCTTTAAATTTTGATTTTTCCTCAAATTTGAGTTGCTCTCTACAAAGGGCTCTCTTAACACATGCACCAGCACCATCATGTTCTCCCTTCCCGTGTCCAGCCTCAAAAAAAATTCAGATATGTTGGATATTTATTTTCTTGTGCATCCTACTCAACCAATAAAACATTCTAGCATTCTTGAATTGTCCTGTGCAATTATCTGACCATATTAGATGTTGTGTTATATGAATTTCTCTCTCCCTTAAATTTTTATAAAAGGTATTAAAGCAATATTGGACAAACTTCGATGAGTGTAACTTATTATCACTCATATAGAAATGGTACTCTCTCAATATTTTCCGATCCTCTTCTGTACTATCAGGTGCATGTCTATAGACAATATGAACAAAAATTGTTACTTGCACTGAATTATAATATTGTGGTTGGATCTCATCTTGTGGTGCAAGCATGTAGTTCTCTGCCAAGTCAACAACTAACAGTATACTACCAATTGGAAATGTATTTTTGCATATGCAAAATTGTCTATCAAGCCATCTAGAATTGTGAGAGTGTTTCACATATTTAGGTATGATCTTACTCTTGAATTCATTCATAAAAGCATTAACACTAAGTTTTTCAGTTATTAGGTCACACCTTTTTCCAACTTTTCCATCCTTGAATGGATACTCAACAGTTTTAAATCTTTGTACATCAACTAATTGTTGTCCAAAATCAAATGAAATATTTTCATGCAAACATTCATCTAATAATGTAAGATTGCCACATACATCACATACACCAGAAACACATGCATTCAAAAGATAAAATTTCTCATTAGGTGGGTTACAAAACAAATTTGATATAAACTCCTTTACAGTTTCAGGTGGTATATTTATACCACATTCCTGCAACATTTCATTAGTATGCATAGTAGAATGTATAGATCGAAAAATATCATAATGATAACGAAATTGAACATGAGTTTTGCAACAACAGGTGATTCTTTCTTTGTTAATCCTTACATACCATGGTTTACATTTTTCAAAAGATATTTGACTAATACTAATAGTTAACACCTTATCATCCACAAATTTTTTATACAATTCTATTTGAGTCATATCTAAAAGGTGTTTTGGATGTGGATCACGAACTTTTGAACCGACTCTTAATTTAAGAACATCTCTGGCATTAGGGGATACTCTTGTATTATCGTGCCAAAAATTTTTAATCAAAGTTTTGAGTTCACCAGTAAGCTTCATGTCAGACCTCAGGAGTCTGCCACTAAAGGTCCATAAATGGTTTGCCGGATCACTTTCAAAGTTAACTCTTCTCTTTATAGCTCTTGCTAAAGTTTTACAATTAATATTAAGATATCCACTTATGTTTGAAATCATTCTTTTATCAGTAGTAGTTTTGTTTACTAAAGCTGTTGTTATTGCTCGCCGTGCCGCATTACTATCTTTAGAATGACTTTTGTTTCCAATTGTGTCAAAGGCACTAGCAATAGTTGGTACAACTTGTTTTAGAGACTCATCCTTCATCTTAGTTTTCACATAAATGCCTAACCTTTTTATCACTTTTCGCATTTTAGACATTTTAATTAATTGTAACATTAATTGACATTAAAACCCAAATTTTTTATTATAAAAAAATTGTCTAAACAATCTGCTCGCATGTGTCCTAATCTGTCTCGATGAAACCAAACCATGTAGATTGTCTAACACATCAAATTTTAATTGAAATTGTTCATTTATTTCATTATCATTCAAATGAGTTTCTTTCTTAATTGGTGTTTCTATGTTTACATTTACATTGTTGATTTCAATTTGAATTGGTGTTTGATTTTCAGTTTCAATTGGGGTTTGAATTTTAGTTCCTTTATCATTATGATTAACATTACTAATTTCTAAAATTTCACGTGCAATTAAACTTGTTCATCTATTTTCAGGAATAAAATTTAAATCATTTCTATTGTAACCTGCTTCTAGCAAATCATGAACATCTTTATCAGAATAAGTTGTAACAATTGGATGCGAAGACATACCTGTATCCAATACTGGATTAGAAGATGCACCTGATTTTGCTTCTTCAACCTCTACATCCATTATGGTGTCTTCATTGTCCTCCTCTTTTGAAATAATTGTTGAACTCGATGCTCCAACATTATTCGGGTTTCAAAGTCTTTCTCTTCTTTCTCGTTGTCGTTTTGCCTCCTCTCTATTTTCTGCAATCTCCTTAGGTGTCAGATTCTTCTTTAACCTCTTTCTACATTGATTTGATCCCATTTTTGCACCAAAATTTGAATTGAAACAATCTTTTATGAATGTCAGATTCAAAATAAGACAAATAAAAGGAATGTTGGCAGAAATATTCTCTTTGTCTGGTGCAAATCGATAGAAAACAAAATGAAAATTCATAATCATTAGATCAGGCCCACAGTCTAGTTTTTTTTTATTGCAATGACTCTTTAAGAAACGGGCGCCCATTTTTAGTTTCATAAAATAGGTGCCCATTTTTTGATACTAAAAATGGGCCCCCGTTTTAGATTTACAAAACGGGCGCCCGTTATTTGAATTTAAATAACGGGCACCCGATTTGTAAATCTATGGGCGGGAACCTTACCTCTTGGCTTGGGTTTTGGTTCGGGACAGGCTTGGTCCCACCAAGCTTGTGCTTGACCTTGCAAAAAAATGGCTAAGGCATTACAGAGTAAAATTTCTACCTTGCCATAATTTTTAGGACAACTTTCCGAATGAATTTTTTGATAAAATGAAAACCCATTTTAGCTTTTATTGTGCAGATTATAAAAATATAAATTTTATAGTGATATGATGAATTTTAATATTTATACAATATTTATTAAGCCAATGTGGTACCTAAACTTGAAATACCAAGGTTAACTAAAACTTTAATAACTTTTTTAATTTTTAATTTTTTGAAAAATGATTTATATGTCATCAAACTACATATAATTCTTTTCAATTTTAATTTTTTTTTTTGAAAAAAAGTGAAGTTATCATCAAATTATGGTGTCCGTACACCAGAGGTTTAAAAAATATACTTTATAGTTAATTAAAAATTAATAAAAAAAAAATATTCAGTAAAAAAATAAGATAAAATATTCTCATCAATCTTCAGTGTTTTAGGTACCTTTTCCCAAAAGGATTCCCAAAAATACATTCATTTACTTCAAAAAAGGGTGTCCGTACACGCGTGAGGTGTGGTCCTGAAACAGGTATTTTAAAAAAATGGTTTTTAGACATGCATACTAAAATTCAATTTATACCACGTGGGTATTGAAATAAATTACATATTTGAAAACTAGATTCCAAGCACTAAATTTTATATTACTAAAGTTTTTCAAGATTCGATCTTTAAGTGCTTCAAATTTGGACATCAATTGACAGAAATTTTGAAAAATAGAGAAAACACTTCCACATTTTGGCCAAAAGTGGGACCCAACTTCTTGCAGCCACCCGAGGAGGAGTAAAGGAGACATTTTCATTACTTCTTTTTCAGTATCTTCTTGAGGGTTTTTAGTATCTTCTACAACATATTGTAAATTTCATTTCTTCTTTTTATTTCTATTGTGGCTTTTGAGTTCCCTATCCATCTTCTCTTTTCATTTCTTATAGGAGATGTTAGCCAACACCCCCACTTTGTCTTTTTTAGTAGCATGGACAACATAAGAAAGGTCATCCAGATGACTAGATGACCGTTTAGGGTTTCAATGAATAGAGGATTTATTTAGTTTATTTTTCACACTGGGAAAAGTAATAGGACTCCTTTTTAGTGTCTTTGGGGTTTTACTAGCAAGGCTAGTTTTCAAGTTTCTCTTTTGAGCGGATTCCCCCTCAAGGGTCTCAATTTTAGCAGGTTGGGGTTCCTCGGTTTCTAAGCCATAATCCACAAAATTATCCCATCCAATTTGGGGTTTTATAGTAAGAAGGTCATGTATGACAAGAAGTTTGATCAAGCTAAATTTACAAAGTAACATATCATTTAGAAAACCTACCGTAACATGTCATTTTTTGTCACAACTAAAGAGTTCTCACCACGAGCAAATAGAGTGGCCATTTGCTATCAAAACCATATGTGTAGATTTAAATATTAAGTACAACATGTCCAATGTTTTTGCAGATATACACATTAAGGATCATGTCAGATAATACAAGGGAATTCGATCAAAATAGGGAGACAATCGCTAGATTGTTGTCAAACTTTCAAAAAGAAGGCGATGACAAATGTTATTGTCCATGCAAGAGTTATAACAGCTTAAAGACAAGAAGAATCAAAATCAAAACAACAAAGAGACATTGTAGGGAGAATGGTTACATTGATGGGGGGTTTGATTATCATCCATTGGTAAGATTTTTGTTATATTGTTTTCACAATTAATATACATATGAACCATGGAATGAGGTTTGATTATCACATTGAAGGGGGGTTTGATTATCATCATTTTTATATAGGTCGATCTCCCCAGTGTAATACATGATATGGAGCACTACATCTCAGAGGAACATGGGGGTGTGAATATAGAGGAACATGGAGGTGTGAGTATTGAAGTTAAAGATCATGATCCCATGAAAGATGACGATCATGTGCTAGAAAATACATTTGAAGATGATGGCATGAATGAATTGATCCTTGACACATTTGGTACTAGTTCTGGTGCTTCTACTGCTGATGATGATGATGATTATGATGAGGATGACATTGACATCATCCATGATATACCTCTACTTGAGAAGGAAAACATGACCCTTTACGAAGGCTCCCAATCTAATATTCTTTATGCTATATTGTTGTTGGTGAATTTGAAGGTTATGAATAGTTTATCCAACATAGAAATGTCACGTATGCTAAGGTTTGTCATATACATCATTATAGTCTATAAAAGGTGAAACATGTACCATTAAGATTATTTATAGTAACAACTTATATTTTTTGCTGTAGATTGATAGGTGAATTTCTATTACCACCATCAAATGTTCTCCCTTGCTCGTACTGAGAATTATGTGCCACTATGAAACATATTGGAATGGAGTATCAAGCAATAGATGCTTGTCCTGAAGATCATGTTATTTATCATAAAGAACATGAATATGCAACTGAATGCCCTGAATGGCATACAAGAAGATATCGAGATGATAAAATGACATAAAAGGTACCTTACAAGGCTCTTTGTTACATCCCCATTATTCCACGTCTGAAATGATTATTTAGGTGCAGTAGCTTGGCATAATTTACGGATTACCATGCACACAACATGAGTCAAGATGACATTATTTGAATGCCCGCGGATGGTTCATCATTTATGGACATAGAGGTAAAGTGGCCACACTTTAAAGAAGAACCTTGAAATCTCAGACTTTCTCTGGTAGTAGACAATGTCAATCCATTTGGAGAGATGAGATTTATTTACTTGGTGTGGCCTATTTTTGTCATCAACAATAACCTTCCTCTATGGATGCCAATAAAGAGGGAGCACATTATGTTGGTAATTATTGTTCCACGTATTTTATTATTTTATAGTTATCTACATGTAATTATAAGTCTTCGAGTGAAATGGCTACAATAATTATCTGTTGTTGTTGTTAATTCAACTAGGTAAGTACCAAGTGAAAGATATGAATGTATATATTGCACCTCTTATCGATGAGTTGTTGGTGTTATGAAATGGTTTCACTATGTATGACATCTCTAGACCAATTGGACAAAGAGAATTTTAATTCCACACAATGCTTGTGTGGACAATTCATGATGCCTCAGGGTTGACATATTTCTGTGGTATGTTATGGTTAATTCTAGTTGTACATGATAATTCTAATTCTAAAAATTAACATATTTAATCCAATTGTATCATTATCTTGTAGGTCTTCAAACAAAGGGAAAATTTTCATGTCCAATGTGTGGTCCAAAGATGAAATATCATCATTCCAAAAGTTTAAGAAAGAAGGTGTTTGATGAGTATAAGCACTTCCTCCACATAAATCATAAGTATCGAAGTGCAGAAAGATATCTTTTCAATGGGAAAGAAGAGACTACATCAAAGCCCCGAAGAATGACACCTCACATAAGGAAGTTAGAATATAATAGAATTCAAGGTAATATCATTTCACCTAATGGTTTATGTTTAAAAATTATATATTTCGATTGTGTTTTGTTGGTTAATTCTGTAGTTGATGATCGGGAAAGTCGTGAAGGCATCACTAAACACCTTCCAAATGGACTAAAATGTTATCCCACAGAATTTAGTAGGCTTCCTACTATGAGCAGCTACAAATTGTGCATTTGTTTGATACTATGCATATTGAAAAGAATGTAACAGAGACACTGTGGAAAATATTGGATGGAAGACATGACAAAGAAACACTTGGTAAAATTTGTAGTGACATTCATGATTCCAATCATGAAATGATAAATATTATTGAACCAAATAGAAATGGAGACCAGATTAATGCAAGTGCCCTTTCTTGGTTATTAACAGAGCAATAAAGTAATGCCATAAAAGAAGTCATACAAAAAATTTGATTTCCTACAGGATTTTTTATGAATATAAGCAATCTCATATCAAAGAAAGTGATTTTGGGTCAGTGATGAAAACACATGATAATTAGCATACCTTCATCAAGGTAAGTCACAGTCGTTTGTATTTACAATATATTTGTGTATCTGCATTCAATTTTCATTATATGAAATGATCAGTTGACAATTGTTGCAGTATGTGCTACCCTTATCGCTCCTAGAGAACTTCAAAAATAATATCAAACAAGTGATATATGATCTTGGAAAATACATGAGGTAAGTAGTGATATTTGTTCAATATATCAAATGATTAATATATTGTAAAGTCTCGTATTTATATATTTTTGTGTCTGAAATCACTTGTAGGTCATTGTCATCTAAAGAAATCCATAAAGAAGATATAAAATATTAGAAGAAAAGAATTTGTCTACTAATGTGTGAAATGCAAAAGTATTTACCTTCAACTTTTTTCAATGCACAAGAACACTATCTCATATACCAAATTGAGGACATTGAGTTGTGTGGACCTACACAGGTTAGGTCAATGTGGATGGTTGAGAGGCACTTGAAATTTTTGAAGGATTTGGTTTGAAAAAGAGCACATCCTGAGGGTTCTATGGTTGATGGATATATGGTATACTAGATGATGGTGTACATTACTCAATATCTTCCTAATCTAGCAGCAAAGACCCATATAGATTGCATTTGGGATCTCGACTCCATTAAAATTTTTGAAGGGGAGTACTTGGTGGGGAAGGATAGATTTAGGAAAGTGAAAGGTAATAAATTATGAGATGTTATTGTAGTTAATTAATTCTTAATCTTCAAAATAAATCTGTTGTAAGTCATCTAAATTTACTTTTGTACAGTTTCTAAAGAGTGGGATGTAGTACATTTATTTATAGAAAACAATCAAGATTGGATGATGAGATGGATTGAACGATGCCAACATTATGGTCATAGATTAAAATGAAAATTTGTGTCTTCATTGGTTATAAAAGCTCATCGTAATGGAGATCTCAATGTTACACAAAAGGAAATAGATTTAGCATATGGTTTAAGAGATCTCTAGATACTTATAAATTTGTTAGTCAACTGTATGTTTTTTAGCTCGTGATGCAATAATTTATACATGTTTGACATTATTATAGGTGAAACACCACAAGGCTATGTTATGCAATGGTTATAAATTTTACATCAAAAAGTTGGATGACACGAAGAGAACTTGTGATTTTGGGATAAGTGCGGTCTTTCAGGTGACTAATATTTCATCTAGAAATGATTTACATCCTCGAGAGTCTCTAAATTGATACTATAGAATTTTGGTTGATATACTTGACTATGACTTTAATTACTTCAAATTAGTTCGCTTCATCATGAAATGGTACAGACTATGACTCAATCAAAATGATCCTGATAGAACTGCTATTGAACATGACAATGGATTTCTAATGATTAATACAAGGTTGTTTGAGCTAGTTGGGGAAGAGCCCTATGTTCTTCCAAGCCAATTTGAGTAGATATTTTACTCAGAGGTTCCACATAAACCAGGTTGGTCATTTGTTGTTAGACATGATCCAAGAGGAAGACCGATAAAGTATAATGTGATGGAAGAAGAAGATAATGAGAAAGAGGAAGAAGTGAAAGATGATGTAGATGATGATCATGATTGAGAGTTAGTCGAAGAAGAAGATGAAGAAGATGATGATGATGATGCTACTACTGAACACGATGATGATGGTGAGGATGATGATGATGATGATGATGCTGATGATGATGACGATGATGATAGTGGTGGTGATGATGTCATCAATGACAATGATCTTGATGATGAGATGGATGAAGAAGAATATCAATGACATGAATGAAATGTACAATTATGTGTTCAATGCCTATTCTATTCAATATTGAGTTCTTGATAGATCAATGATTAATATTGAGTTCTTGATAGATCAATGACATAAGACAATTGATTTACATATGCAAAAACCTGAACCCCTTTACGAGCATCCCACACAGTCTCATGGATTGTCAGGTACAAGTCAATACACCCCATAGAGATTAATGTATTTTAACATTTGTAAAATATCTCTCTCATTGCCGCTTGTCTCTCTCATTTCATGGAGTGTAGGTACCAACAAATAAGTATTTTTCAGATTTCTCTTCCTCGAGCGAGGAATGTAGGAATGGAAGAAGAAAGTGAGACATTTGGTATGTCTAAATCAAGGAGATCTACTCAAGGTCAAAAGATTAGAAAGAAATTCAATAAACGCATGAAAATTTTCCTTGCTCAAGGGGGGTCATGTTCTTGTGATGATGAGAGAAAAGGCAACTCTGAGGTGCCCTTTAGATACAAACATCTACATAAACAATGGGTCCTCAATGAACTTCCTCCAATAAATATTGATTTTTGTGTTAGAGAGAGGATATATCGCATAGCACCGTCTTCATTACATGGTTTGGGCCTATTTTCCATGGATGGCATAAAGGTCTCTTACAAAAAAGTTGTCTAATTGATGGAGTATGTCAGAATTTGTTATGATTACAGTAGTTGGATGCAGATTGTTAGATAAAAAAAGTATGCATAGGTATGCACTCACGGTAAATTATATACAATAAAAAGTTAGTGAACAAAGTTAAAAAAAATAGCTATATACATTGACAGAAGGCCAAAAGCATCAGAGAATATTGCAGATTTTATAAACAGTAAACGACCTACGTCAACTAAGAAGCAACCCAATTGCATATTTGAGGCACGCGAGGGAAATCACGTATTTGTATGTGCGATCAAATCAATATGTGGAGGAGAAGAGCTTCTTATCGATTACAATTTGAATCACATAGATACAAAAAAACCCACTATCATGGATGAGGTGGTACGCACTATGCACCATTTAAAATTATTTAAAAATTAAAAAACTATCTCTTCTTTTAATTGAAGCATTCTGATAATTATCTATTATTCAACGTAACTTAGAAAAATAACACGTGTTTTAACATGTATCAATGATTTTTTTGAAATACAGGGCTATAATATGGATCAACAGCCACACGATACGTACAACGATGATGGTTCTCATGGGACTTCTTCCTGATAGGTAAAACTCATTGTTGTTGTACAAATGCACATACAAGAAAAATTTTAATGCACATTTTTTGTTATGTTTTATTCTTCACTACTATTTTAGATTGATTTTAAATAAAGTGCTAATAATATTGTTCTCACAAATGAGTGTTGATCGAAAAAAGGGAAAGGAACAAGTAGTCCACAAGGATCCACAGGATGAGCATAATCCATTCATTGTTGATTTTGCATCAGACGTTGATCCTGTGGTTGCACTGTAAAAGGTCCTTCATGCACTATCAAGAGATTTAACTTGATTGGTAGAGATTTGAACTCAGAGTCCCCAAATATAGATGAGAGAGGATGAGTTCATTCACCTAGTTCGGACTTATACACCAAGTATTAATGTAGTTTTTAATTATAACAAAAGTTCAATAATGGTTTTTATAATATACTGTTTTATTTATGTCATTAACTAAAATACATATGTGTTATTTTTACAGAGGATGCAAAAACAATTTAAGGGCTTTGCCCCAGATGCAGATACTTTGGGTGGTTCAAGTACATCGCATGTTCTATCCTCCACTTGTGTTTTTCTTGAACAAATTTTTTTTTAATAGCTCTAACAATCTTGTCCATGGTTGTCCATATTTTTTTATGCTATTACAATCTTATTTTTCAACACCTACCATTGATCCTATGAGTATGAAGCCTGCTACGAGGAATAAAACCAGAGAGGTACTACCGCTTGTAATGTCGGCAACACGTAGCATGGCCACATATGCGATGGAAATGCCTATTGGTAAGTAGATTCCTCTTTTTCTCTAGCATTTATCATGTGTTTATTTCGCTTCAAATATTATTTCTTAGGGGGCATTTTGTAATATTGGATTTATTTTCTATAGGAGGCGATGAGGAAATTCCTCGATGTACTCGAGTTAGATGTACGGGAACAATAGAGAATTGTGATCAATTTCTTGTGAGCATTGAAGATGGACTTCCCGTGAGAGTAGCCCAGCTTTTAGGTACTTGAAAGATTGATCCTTTCTTTTACTATACAATCTTATACTCATAATGTAATGCACTAACCCCCTGTGCAGTCCTTTTCAATAACTAATAATCCCGTTGTTATTTTGTAGGGAATAATCTATTTTATGAAAAACTTAATGATGAATGTTTGCGCATTTGTGGGCTGACCATACACACATGGTATCATATTTTTATTTCATTGCTAGATTAGATTTCCTTTCATCCCTTTCTTCAAGTATATTAAAAGGTAGCTTCACTTCATTTATGAATTTAACAATTTTTTTCTTAAAAGGTGGCAATTACAAGATAAAGAGTTAAAGGATAAACTCATTGATTCTATGACAAAACTTTTTGGACCCAACGTCTTTTAAAGACTTAGGCTCCTTGAGAAAGCGGTCCAAGCTTTGAAGTATATTAGGGACAACTATAGGTCCCAAATAGAACGCAACCCTTATTACGAGCTCCCCTTATGTTCCTAAAAATGAGTGGGAGAATCTTAAAAGGGATGCACTTGAGAGATGCGCAAGACATGGTAGAGAAATACTACCACCCGATGAAAGAAGGTACATGATAATCTTAATAATGAAATTATGCACTATTTACTCTTTGTAATTATGTGATCTAACATATTTCAAACATCACATAGGTTGCCTGACACATTAAAGGCAACATAAGCAAGAAAACAAAAGCATGAGCAACACAATCTCGGCTCGGGTGGATATTCAAAACTTACTACACGAATTGTAAGTATTAGTAAATGAAAAACCATATGCAAATATTTATAAATTGCAATCAATTTAGTTTTGATGAAATTCACTACAATAAAAATTCATGATACCAAGCAAAAATGTAGGCCTTGGAGTTCAAACAAAAGATTTCAGAAGAGGACAAAAAAATAGGCTACAAACAAGGCTATACAGTCGTGGCTGAACGATTTCAAGCAATGAGTGCGCAAGGTTCTTCTGGTGGATATGTCGATCAGGTAAATAAGTCAATTGATTTTTATTTCAAGTTGAATACTTTACCAATTACTGTATTTGATGTTAAGTTCCAACATAAAGTGAATATATTTGTTTTAAGTAAGGAAACAATGATTATATATTTGTTTAAAACTTTAAAGTGAATATATTTATATGTATTAAACTGAATGATTAACATTTCTCAGTATTTGTCTTGTATTTATATGTATATATTGTCGATAAATGCACTAATTATTTACAATAGAATGCAGCTTGTCGATCCTAATACACCATCCAAGCACGACAGAGGCATCAATTCAAATGTGCACTGTAGTAATCAAGATATACATTTTCTATTCAAATTTTGATTATTGAATTATTAATACAAGTAAACATTTTAAATTGAATTTGGCATAGTAATAAAAATTTAATTATAATTTGTTGGGATTAATAAAACATTTTGCATTGTAGTTGCAAGGGATGTAGATGTTGTTCTTGATGAGTGTGTTGAGGTTCAAGCCGCTGGGAAAGATGATGTGGTTGGACAAGGTAAAGAGTGTGACATTTATGTTCTTTAAAGTACTGAAATGCTTGTAACAATTATGATAATATGTTTTTAAATCAACCCCAATTATGATAATATGTTTTTAATTTAACCCTTTTATTTGTTATTACAGAGGACCCGCCTTTGCAAAGGAAGATAAGATCACATGCACGAGCGAGAAGAAAGGACGATGATGAGATGGATATGCCTCTCCAACAATTTAGGGAAACCAAAAAAAATTCAAAAAAGTAATGATTCTCATTTATGCAACTTATTTGATAATGACTGATGTTTATGTCTCGATGTTTTAATCTTATGTGTTAATGAATGTTTTGATAATTCATGAATGTTACGTTTAATTAATAAATGAATGAATGAATGAATTTTAGATGTTAGCAGGGAATTTAGAGAGATGTTAAGGGGGGGGGAATGAGCTTCCACCTTCACGTGGTTGGCCTTGATTAGTAGAGAATATTAAACTATTCTCAAAACCAAGTGAAGATCAACATTAACCTATGATTGCATGACAACTTTATAACTCCACCTAAGAATCTAACTGTTTTAGGCCATACATCTAGGAGACTCCTCTTGTATAAAACACCTAACCTTGCAACCAAATACTTGTTTTTTCACACCTTGACACCTTAATTTTGGGCATCACAACTTTCTAACTCCACCTATATTTGCATGCATGTGCATCTCCAATGTATAAATATTTGCAAGCATGTGCATATACTTGTGTGTGTGTTTTCAACAAATCAATTTTGTGCATATCCCACACTCATGGCTTGCCACAAGACCACATTTATTTGAGGCATTCTATAAAACAGTTCACATGTCTTGCATGTGATTTCAATAGGCATGTAGTAGTAAATAAATTGACAACATTACATTTTTAATGATAAATATTTGAAGGTTTTTTTTACTTGTATTTCAATAGGAATGTAGTAGTAAATATGGTGCTAGTTTTAGATGTTAACTCTGACAATCTCTTGGTTTCAGGAAATGCAGAAGGAGGCACCTAGTTCAATATGTAATCTCAATTCATATGCATAGGACATCAGGTGGAGCTGAAAAATGCAACAGGTTTGCATTTTTTATAGAGGTCTTAATTAGATATTTTAAGTTATAGACCATCACAAACATTGTAATTTTGACTCTTATAGGTGAGGGTAATGTCCTCATTATGCAATAAAATCAAGACTTTTTATTTTCTGGCTTGTTGAGGACATTCTCTCACCCATAGCTGCCGGAGTTCTAAAGTTCACGATGGTCTATAAATTAAAAAACTTATAGACCTATTAAAAAAATGTAAACGTGGTGCATTTTTTAAGCTCCACCTGTTATCCATGCATATTCTATGTAGTTGCATGTGCATTATTGATTCAGAGTGGCAAAATCTTATTTTGGATGTGAGGGAGAGCAGCCAAAGATATGCACCAGAAGATGGGAAAATAATGTCACTTTGCAGGTCTACAACCTTTTTCAATAAGAAGTGTTTTGCCTTTATTAATTTCATATGGCTTCATAAAACATGAAAAACATCATAAAAAAATAGAAATGGCCTTGAATGTGTGCAAGTATCTTAGCCGGTCAACCATATTTAGATGTATGCTTCATGAGGACAACAAGCTCCTAGTAGTATCCTGCTTAATGGATCATATGTATGAGTATGACTGACTGGATAGGGTGATTGTATAATTGTTTTGTAGTGAATTATTATTTCCATATCTTCGCATTCCTAAACTTACTTTCATTTGAATTTGTGAACATCTAACTATGTTCCAACTAAATAGGTTGAAGATGTAAAACACTCTGCACCGACCAGACTGGTTCTTTACTTTACTAGAGCCACAAATATTCTTTACACTGTTGGAGGTCGTGTGGTTACATTGTAAGTTCTTCAACACTTATCAGCCTTCTGCTATTTTCATTTTGTGGCTTAATCATATTCTTTGTAAGATGCTTGTTATAAATAAGACTCACTGCCAATACAGTAAGGTTCATTGTCAATACAATAAGGCTCACTACCAAAAAATATGAAAAGAGATAGAGTCCACCAATGAGATCACACACTCCCACACATCACCACAGATCTCCTAAAAATAGATTTGCAATCACTTTGCATATCACTATGCATGAGTCTCATATATCACACTAAAGATAACATGAACAACTCAAATCCCCACTCTACTTATACATCTTGATGAAATCCACCAGGTCGACCAACCTTTGTAATTCTCCTCTATCTCTCTTCATGTTATGACATGTTTTAATCCCATTTGGATGTGATGCAGATTTATATTTTTGTGTGTATGGTTGCTATGCCATGGTTTTGTTGAGATACAAATGTTTGTGTGTATATATATGTTTATATTTGGTTTCTTTGAGATTGTACTTGATCAGTCTTATGCTGGAACATAATGGTAAGGGTCTCTGATGTGTTGATTAATTTTAATTTGTACTCGTGATTGTTGGTGTAGTGGGCTACTAACTCAATGATGTCCTTGATTACGTTAATGTATACATGTAATAATTAAGTTAGTGTAGTGTTTATGTATAAATTCAATTCAAGTATATTAAACATAGGTCCTTTTATGCATAAATTAGATGAATTTACTTGGGGACATTACAACAAGTTATCACAATGGTTGTTCAGTGATTGTATCTTCCATTAGAGCCACTTCATATGCACAGGTGATGAAAATACAGATTTACCTAAGCACTACTGGAAGCTTACCCAACAACACATGTACTATTGTGAAAATCATCACAAGTCCATTTGCTACTAGATCTAGCTCCCAGTATTGCTTGGTCAAATCTGCATGTTTTTCACCTATGCATATACCTTCCCTGATCAACTCTTATATGCATAGGTGATGAAGATGCAGATTTGCCTAAGCACTATTGGGAGAAATTTTTTGAACATATCTAAATGGAATACTTTGTTCCTGACATACTTAAATGGAATACACCAAGAAGTATCAAATGATGAATACTCAATTGTTGTAATGGCAAACCATCAGAACCATCTATTTCTAGAACTTGGTTTTCTATAGTCTTAATGATTTTTATATAGTCCTAATGATTTTTCTTATTTCTTGTCTTTTGTCCCTTTTTTATTTCCTTTGTGTATTCTTGGTGACATGATTTTGAACATTGTTGACAAAGCGTATTTCTTTTTTTGATTATTTGATTGATCCTCTCACCTTTCCTTACTTTGTAAATTCCATTGTCCCAATCAAGTTTTGCAGTGTTTTTTATTAGGTTTCATGTTTTCGATTGTGGGGTTCCTCATTGTTTGTTGCTCTTGATAAATTAGGCCTTGAATTTAAATTTTTGTTCATTGTTTTATTTTAGCTTGATATTTCATTCATCTTTTATATACATAGAGACTACACATGTTGATAAAAAATGAGCTATTTGATTTAGGTTTACTATTCATGATTGTAAATCATCAATATTTCTAATGGTACTCCTTGGTGTATTCCATTTAAAAATAATCATATTTCTATGGCTATGATAAATGTCCCTTTGTGTTGAGAAAATTAGAGTTGAGAAAATGGTTGTTTAGTGTCTGTATCTATAGATTGCAAACAAATCATCTTTGTTCCACCAACATTCTAGTCAATGTACAGGTAACGAGTCATTCCATTCAAGAAAGACCATGTCTGACAATATTAACCCAGAACAAAATAAGGAGTGTGCAGAATTCAGTGTATGTAGAATTAGTTTTGCAAAATTGGCCATGTTGATGATGATTATGAAGAAGATTTGAAAATGTTGCACCAATTTGAATTGGATCAATCATCATTTTCAAATCTTCTTCATTAATCACCATTAGCTATTTGGTGATGATCCTACGCAGTTCCACATAGTCACGACATGTTCCTTAGAAGACTTTTAATCTCACAACAATTGAGAAACATAAATGTAGGCATCATGGTCACAATTGTTTGGAGACACAACATAATTGAGTGGTATACCCAGGCGATGCAACACAACCACCACTCCTCCAGTTCTAAGTTGACACTACAGGATCCAAAAACCATAGATAAGGAATAAATTTAGAGAGAGAGGAGGAGGGCCATAACGACCAAAATAATATAGGGTTTGTAGAATTTATATGGAAATTATAATCTCTGTAAACCCTGGGATATTTTTTTCATTATGGCCCTCCTCTTCCACTCTCTAAATTTATTCCTTATCTATGGTTTTTGGATCCTATAGTGTCAACTTAGAACTGGAGGAGTAGTGGTTGTGTTGCATCATCTGGGTATACCACTCAATTATGTTGTGTCTCCAAACAATTGTGACCATGATGCCTACATTTATGCTTCTTAGTTGTTGTGTCTCAAGACCCCTTATGACCCATTATGACCCTTTATGATCCCTAAGAATACGTCTTAGAAGTCTTAAAGTGTCGTAAGGGGTCATAAGATGCTCTTAGGAGGGGCCAAATGAGCTTCCACCTTCGCATGGTTGGCCCTATTAATTAGAGAATGTTAAACTATTCTCAAAACAAAGAGAAGCTCAATATTTTAAGGTCTCACTCCATGCATGATATATATATATATATATATATATATATATATATATATATATATATATATATATATATATATATATTTAAAAATAACATACCATCGCAATTACGATGGTCATCAGAAAATGACCGACAACAAAGCACTAGACATGATGGCTATCTGTTAGAACTCTCCGATAGACAGTCATCGCTTGTACAACATTTTCGTTGCACAACCGATGTAATTGTGACACTAATAATAAGTCCCGACGATATTTTGACCACCTCTCTGGACATGTTCGCATGGCCTTTTACCCTGCAATTACAACAGTGTGTGTCGTTGCAATTACGATGACAATCAAATTACGATCGACAACAGAGCACTTGAGACGACAACTATCTGTCAGAACTCTCTGACAGACAATCGTCTCTTATACAACATTTCTTTCGCATGACCATCGTAATTGTGACAATAATAATAAGTCTCGATGGCATTTTGACCATCTTTGACCATGTTGGTAGGCCCTTTTACCATGCATATTGCGATGGTGTGTGTTGTCGCAATTATGAAGATAATCCTAGCCGTCAGTGCTATCAACACCAAAACTACAATGGTGGTACTTGTCACTTGGCCGATGGTTTGGTGTCAAAATAGCGACTGATGGCCGTCGAAAAAAGGAATCAAATGTACTAGTGCTAGTCCACTTTGAATTTACCATCATCAATTGTAAAGGCCCATACACCTGAAGCATCCTCTCGAACAAGATGAAGTAAGTGGATTACCTATAATATATATTCAATACAAATATAAGGCTCACTATAATTGGAATACAAATGTTTGAAGTTTCAAAATTTAATTTTCCCATGTTTTCATACATTAAAATAATTTAATAAAATGAAATAAGTGGCATACCTTGTCTCAACAAGTTCGAGGAATTCCTCTGAAAATGATCTAAAGAGAGCAAGTGAAGTGTGGTGGTTGCAAATAAACATTTGAATTTCTTTGGCTTATGCCACCACTTGCTTCACCCATTCTATCTTATTTTTGTCTTTCAATGCATCGTTCAAGGCATGAACACAACATGGGGTCCAAAAGATTTTCTTGTAAGGACTCTCCACCATCACACTAGTTGATTTGCATACACGTGCTCAATCAATGATCACCTGTACAATATTAGCAAGCCCAACCTCCTCTACAAAATCTCTTAATATGGTAAATTGGAAGTCTGCATCCCTACGCTCCCTTGAATAGTCTATGACTTTGAGAAAATAAGAACCAAACATGGGATGCAACAATGATATTGATAAATGACTGATTTATAACATCGGTCCACTCATCCATCACAATAGATCAACTTGTTTCGATCCAAGTTCGCCTCATATTCTCCATTAGCACATTTTCTCTAGAATAGTCTCTTCCTAGGAGTGAAACTTGTGGCTTATGATCTCCATGAGTTATAAATGAGGGACCAAAAGTGGTTATATCTATAATTATTTGTTTGAAGTAAGAGGAACAAGCCACATGAAAGGGGATGTCATGAAAAAAAAAGAATTTGGTGATGGAAAACTCTATAGCTTCTCGTACTTGCACATTAAACATAGCTTCAAATGACCCTTGCTTGTCACCATCGCCCACTTTCCTCATTCCTCTTGAGAAAACATGACTAGACTACCAATAGAAGATGACATATGCATAGATGAATTTGCAATTGCAAACGAAGTGTCATCATTGCCAAACTTTGTTTTCCCATTTCCACCTTTGTGTGCAATCTATGACACTCTATCCTCTCCTCTTTGTTTAGTTTTGAGAAAAATTTAACTCCATGGCATGCAACACCCAAAAAATGAGATGTTACCTTTGTGTAGTTGCCTCTAAAATCTATTAAGCTAGCATGACAATCCCACACCCTACTCCCCCTATTTTTTTCTTCTTTTCATCATTAGGTGGAACAAATTGGAGAAAAGGTTTTTTTCCTTGTTGAAAGGGCCCTTTGCATATTTTTCCATGGTTGTTGAAGGGCACTTACATACGTTTGGTTGCTACCCACTAATAGCCTCAACACTTACACCTCTATTTCCACCACCCACTTCCACTACATTCTCACTACTACTATCGCCCTCATAGATGCACTTTTTTTAGATTGAATGCAACCATAAACTGAAAAAAATAAAAAATAAAAAATAAAAAATCAATCATTTCAAGCTTCAAGCTTTGTGAAAATTTGAAAAAAAAAAAGAATGGAAGGATGAAACTTATACCTTTCAAGCTTCAAGCAAGATGTTGGCCTTAGATTGGGTCTCTTTTTCTTTTATCTCTTGTAGTTGTCGCTCCTCTTTCAATGGCTTCCTTTAAACCCTCTCACTGTGTTGGTAAACAGATTTGTCACTGCAATATTATCTTCAAAGTTAATCCCGTTTTCCCAAGAAGCAGTGACAATTGTGCCAACAGTTGGATAGATTGTGACCAAATAATGATTTTTCACAATCTTCCTATGCGTTTGAGAGGGGCAACTCCGTCGTATGATGGGGGTAATTACTATTTTAGTGCACTTTTCACCTGAAAGTACAGAAAGGATAAAAGCAAAACTAAAAGAGGCTAGATAAGAGAAACTTTACTTGTAGACATACTAATACCAAATAAGACTTCATAATGGATAACAATTACAAAGGGGGTTATCAACAATTAGTTTTATCCATGCTATGACGATGAACAAAGAATGACATATATCGACATACAGAGACAAACTACTTCATCACATTCAAACCAAGATACCAAATCCTGAGTGCGTATCATTACATCAACTACATAGATATCAATGTCTTACACATGCATAAAAAAAGTTACCAACTTAAAAACCAGAAGTTAGTGATGATAACACATGAATACATATAGAACATATGAGCTAAATTGTATTCTTCATTATCTATGGAAATTATACAATCCCAAAATCCTTCCTATACACATTGCAAACAAAAAGTTCTTTAAAGTATCTCTGAAAATTTCTCCGGAGTTTTCCTTCTGTAAAAGTTCCTCCTCTTTACAATAGAAATAGCCTTGTATTTATAGACTTCTTTAGGTAACCACTTTGTAAATACCTAATAACTACTTTTTGAAATACAATAGTTTTCAAAATAATAAACCTTATTTGGTTATAATTTTTATCACTCTTTACAAAATAAGACTTATTTTTTAACTTGTAATTATAATGAATAACATAAATCACTTTTGCTAAACCAGATGATTAGTTTCTTAAGGCTGGTATTGTAGCTCTAATAAAGGACCATTTGCACTCCATATATGTACCATATAAGATGTTATTATTGGAAAGCCATCCCCATCCTAAAATTGTCCTTCATATTTGAGTCTACTTATCCATTGCATTTGCTATCATTTGAGTTATGTTGATCATTATAAATTCTTGGACATTACTTCAATTGAATGTAAATATTCCTTCACAGAGGCCCCCTTTCCTATGGTTGTATACTACCTTTGCTTCCATTCCACCTCTACCATTAAGAATCGTTAAATAGATCTTGAGGCCATCTTCCTTGATTTTCAACTTGACTAGCAATAGGAATCGGATATTCTAGCAACTATTACCATAGGAGACTGTGGCGCATTTTGTTTCACTTAACATCATCAGTAAGAACATTACCTGCATTAATAATGACAGCAATGGTCCACATCTCTGTTCACTGCATAATCATACATTCCATGAAGGGACATCTTTCTCAGTCGCTCTGTCAACCCGTTCCCATGCTTTGTTAACACTCCCAATCTAGCATGCATATCTACAGTGGTAGTTGGAGCTATATTATCTTATCAAAACTGTCCATTTATCTGGTGTACTGTGTATTACCACAATGCAAGACCATTTTCAGATCGTTTCATTTATTGCTATCAGTGTTCTCAAAATGCAATTGTTGAATCTTCAAACCACGACAGCATATAATGATTTTTTAATATTTTTCGATGGAAGTTATCAGGGACATTTTGTGACCATAACATCTAACAATTAATTCCATTCTTTCATTCACTTTCTAATGAAATCTACACGCTACACAGAGCTCTCATTTCAACACGGCCTTGAAAAGAGACTCAAACCACAAAATTTGAATGGATTCCTCTATTCTTTATGAATTGTCAGATACTCATATATTCTTTTAAAACCACGATGATGGCATGGAATTTGACTTTACACCAGCGAATTGTATTTGGTTTAAAGTTTTTAAAGCACTTTCAATAAATCCATCGCGCATATACTTTGCAGTGAACGAATTTCGTTCCTTTAGATGACATCTCCTGGAGGTATTTTGTCAAACAATTCAGAGGCGTTGCCTATGATTCCACATTCTGCATGCTTGTCCACCAGAGAATATCAACTATGCTTCGATCTTTAACCATACCGACTATCTTGTGCGGTTTGAGTTTTAGCGACCAACATTGCACCTGCAAATCGTTTTTCCTTGACAATTTCTAAAGCCCTTCTCAATAAATCTGACTTTTGTACATTCTGCAATCATTCATTTCATTCGTTGAGGCATTATGATGAACAGTTCATGTGCCTTTGTTTGTGTTTCACATTTTGCATGTCTGCGATGTTGGCTACGTGTGAAGCCAAGTCTGTAACGGCTGGAGTTACGGGTGAACCCAATCTTAACCGTCACTGCTGCAGTCAGTCCTTCTGACTTGTAATGCTTGCCTGTTGCAGATTCTTCTTTGTGTAACGGCTCTTGTAAGGGGTGTTGGTCTTTTCGTCTCCCTTCTTTCTAGTTGAGACTGTATTAAAGAACATTCGCACAGCCATAAGATGATGGCGTGGTAGGCTTGTAAATGATATATTGAGAAAATTAGAGATAAATAAAAGAGAATCTTCTGCTTGTAGAGTGGATGTAGTCTAGTAGGAAATCTTCTGTTCGCTGTGTGTTAAGTTTTATTTTCTGTAATTTATTTTGTGTAGCTTTGCATTCACAATTGGTATCAGAGCTCTGGTGAAGAAGCTCATTGTAATAATTGAGTGGTGAAGCTAGTTGGAAATCGTGAAGAATTTCTAGAAGAATGGACGAAGCAGACAAATGGAGGATTGAGAAATTTGCAGGTTAGAACTTTAGATTATGGAAAGTGCAGATGGAGTCATTGTTGATCAAGCAGGATCTATCGCCCGCATTGTAAGGGAAAACGAAGGGAAAGGGCTCAATGTTGGATGAAGATTGGGAGAAGATGGACATGAAAGTTCGGGCAACTATCTTCTTATCGCTGTCTAGCAATGTGCTCTTCAATGTCTCAGCTGAGAAGACCACGAAGAAGTTGTGGGACAAACTATCATCTATGTATGAGATTGCATCAGCTTCCAATAAGGTATTTATCATGAAGAAATTATATAATTTGAAAATGCGAGAAGGGGGAGCTATGTCGAATCATTTAAATGAGTTCAATACATTAGTCACCCAATTAATTTCTGTGCGTATTAACTTAGATGATGATATCAAGGCTATTTTATTGTTGTGTTCTTTACCAAATAGCTAGGAAGGTGTGGTGATGGCAGTGAGCACTTCGGTGGCTGCCAAAAGCAAGTTAAAATTTGATGATGTTGCAGGCACTCTTCTCAGCAAAGACATGAGAAGAAAACATCAAGAGCTCTCATCTGGTGACGCCTTGACTACTGTAAGTACTAATAATAGAGGAAGGGGTCAAGATAGAGGTAGAACTAACGATAGAGGAAGATCAAAGTCTAGGGGCCGAAATGGAGAATTTTGTGGCAAGCTAGGTCACATAAAAAGGAATTGTTGGAACTACAAAAAGACTCAAGAAATGACGATCAATAACGAAGCCAACATAACATACCAAGAAGATCTCGGTGTTCTTATTTTAACCCAAGAAGAAATTCCAACTAATGGTTGGGTGCTTGATTCAGGTTCATCGTTTCATGTCACTCCGTGCAAGGAGTATTTCCAAAATCTGCAAACCAGTGACTTCGGTAAGATTTTTCTTAGTAACAATGAATCTTGTGAGGTGGTTGGAAAAGGGGATATTTCATTAAAACTGAAAAATAGATATACTTGGTTGTTACATGATGTTAGATATGTTCCTGAGCTCAAACAAAATGTAATCTTGGCTGAACAATTGAGTTCTCAAGGTTGTGAAATTAGTTTTGAATCAAATAGATGTAAAGTTAAAAAAGGGGCCTTGGTAATTGCTAGGGACAGAAAATTAGGCACTTTGTATGTAATAGAGAGTCATGTTGAAGTGTGAGCTGTTCATCTTGTTTTAGATTTGTCATTGTGTGAAATATTGAATGTCCAAAAAGGTTCTTTGGATCAATTAGATGTTGAAATGGATTCCGTTATTAAAGATTTTCTTAGTATGCTTGACAATGAAAGTTTTGGGGATCAAGTAGATGATAGTAAGAAGGTTACTGTCAAAGAACCTCAGTCAGATGAAATTGATGGTGATCCTCAGTTGAGACAGAATGCATGTTGTGATCCATATATTGAACTAGAAGATAAAGGTCTTGTGTGAAAGTTTGTGACTCTGTTATTTTTTTTAGTTAGCAGTGAATTTGGATTTCTTGCAGGCATTTTTGGGTTTTGCATGTGGGTGGGAGGAGATGTGCTTTCACATTCTTCGAATGTCATTGAATGGGGTCAGGTGGATGCTTTGACTAACATCGTAACAAGGGAGAAGTTCAAGTCTTGTAGAGTTTCTCTCGGCATTTTAAAGAAGTGACCTTAGTTAACAAAAAATCACCTACCATAATGCTTTGATTGAAGTCCGTAACCTATTCCAAAGTTCCCATTTCGGCGCGGCAGTAGAATGGTAGTGAGGGGTGTGGAATTTGGCTGTACACTTGCCAATTGCATTTCTTGAGAGTTTTTAAAGCCTTTTCAGCGGTTCCATTTTCTTCAAACCATGTATTCATTGTATCGCATGAGATGACATCTCTTTTGGGGCAGATCGTCAACCAATTCAGATGCTGTTTTAGAAACTATACATTTGCGCAAACACAGAGGATGTGGGTGAAGATGCAATCATCGCATACTGTAAAACAACATCCTTTGAGGTATCTTGTCAAACGGTTCAAGTGTCTTGCTGGTGTTTATGGAGCATGGATTTTGACCAGAGTATCTCCAACTATAATATCTGGCAGAAATTCCTTTACACATTTTGTTGGATATTGATATCCAATTTTCAACAAATACATAGTCTCCAAAATCTTTTCAACAAATACATTTGTTGTTTACATCCGTTTCAATGCTTACAATCTAACACCATAAGACCACTTTTACCTGAGACATTCTGTCAAATTTGTGCACAAAATTATGCTTGCATATTTATAGTATCTGTCAATCATAGCATTGTTAGAAACAACATTGGGCTCGAGCATCGTGTCCAACATACAAAGCACGTCGTCTTTGCAGTCACCATTAGCAAAATGGCTCTAATTCGTTGTTCATGTTTCTGTTCGTTCCCATTTGTTTGAAAGCCTCCGAAAATTCATTGGGAAAGGTTGCGAGTTGCTTTCTACAGCTATCCCTTCAATCTTTGACTGGTATTCCGCAAAACAATTCTGGTGTACTGTCTATGCTTCACATTTTGTGCCGAGATACACCATTCACACCTCCTTCAAAGTTTATGAAACTCTTAACAAATCCCTTTTCTGCTAATCGAATGGGATTCATGTTCACATGAGGGTACTGGTAAAAGATTGCATAATTTGTATCTACACCAGCCAATTGCATTTGCTTAAAAGTTTCTGAAGCATCATCGACATACCTATTTTTTGCAAATTTTGTAATCAGGCATTCCACAAAATGACATTTGTTTGCAGGTACAGAAAAGATGCCGCAAAAGTTTGGAGAGATCGAAATTCTCAATAATTGGTCTCGAGTAGTTGATATAACATGTTTTTGAAAAATTCAACTTAGTTGCTAGTTGGGAAAATATTTTCACACCACTAATCTTTCTTTTACCAGAGAATTTTCTTTCATTTACTTGTTAACATCCATAACTTACTTGCACTCTGTTTTTAAAACTCACAACTTGATTATGAGTTGTAAATTTCACAACATTACTTTTCACCATTCAGAACTTCTATGTATTATTCACTTTTTGCAACTCATAACCTCATTAGGTTTTTGAATTTTGATTTTACAACTCACTTCATCAGGTTTGACTTTACAAAATCACAACTAGTTGTGAGTTGTGATTTCAAATTGCACAATCTTTTATTTTAAGAAGTGAATTTATTTAATTTTAATTTTGATTTTATTTTTTTCATTTGTTTTATCACAACTTTTGGCCGGGGATGAGTTTGAAGTTGAAATTTTGACAAGAGAAGAAAGGGAAGGAGGTAATGAGTTTTGAGTTGAAACCCCTTTTTTTCTATCAAGCAAATGATGAAATGAGTCAACATATTATGCCTATTCAACTTTATTGCGAATGCCCAAAATGCAACAAAAAAATGTTTAAAAAAAGAAGAAGCTTAAGTCACTTTCTTTTTAAAGGATCCTCATGTCAGAGACCCACAGTTGTCCCCAAACTATTGAGGGATGTCCCAGATGCCCTTGACACGAGGGGGCCTCGTCCTCGTGTTCCCAATACGTTTCCTTGAATTTTGTACAAAATGGGGATTTGAGGTTAACATCCCCTAGTCGTCTTTGAGTCCCAAAATATTTTTTGTACGAGATAGGGTTTTCAAGCGTGGGGATGCATCCCCACGTAATGCATGTTAAAAATAGACTCTTTCCAATAAAATATTATTGTGTACGATAGGATTTTTGGTCAAATTATATAAATGAACACACATTAAATAAAATAATGTAATTGAAAGCATATTAAAAGATACTAAGATGATATGAAGTATGATTTTAGAGTAAATACAATGAAATATAGAGGTGCTTATGTTTACACACTATTCTTAAGCATAATTAAGGGTGGGGCAACTTAATGATGACATTGAATATATATAAGGGGTTAATTGACACATGCAAGTGTGATACACAATTCAAATAAAATAATATAATTTAAAACATGTTACATGAATTGGTACATTTATTCTAGATGGGTTAAAATATGGTAGTGCTCATGTTAAGGAGGTTCCACCTTTCCTCTTGATGCTAACCTTGATGACTAGAAATTGTTTCATATATATATATATATATATTATCATCACATCTTGTGTGACATTTTGAATTGAGTAATTTTGCAAGATTTTTATTTCAAAAGGTAAGCATCTTTTATGCCTTAACTAAAACATGGACAAACATCTTGCATAATATTATTGATAATCCAACTTGTAAAAGGAGAATGAAAGTCCAGATCTAATATGAAGGATTTATTAGAAGGGAATATCATGTTCTCAAATCTTGTCTTTAAGAAAATATTAGTTTTTATATTAGGTCTAATGATTTGTAAATGGATTTGGTTTTGTTTTAGGCTTTGGCAAAATAATCACAACTTAAAAAGGTTCTCATGTTACATGATAAAAAAAAGGTTTTAGATGAGATCAAAATCTAAACAATCTAATACATGTTTGGACTCCTTAAGAGAAATTATACAATTCAAAAAATGCCCCTTTCTTTTTGTCAATGTGCAAAAGCTATGTCTTTCAAAAGAGGAAGGATAACAAATTATTAATGTCTACAACAAGAAAATATTATACAACGTTAAAAATTCTACTATTTTTTAGTAGTTGGTTACTTTTACTTTTGAAGCACAAACATACTATTGTAAATAAAAATCAACATGAATGTGTAGGAATTGAGAGTTCATGAAGAGGGTTGAGTGGAAATCCATAGTATTTCAAGTTCCTAGTGAATGGTTTGTCGTACTAACTAATTTGACTTGTAAGAGAGTTATGTTTGAGGATTCATAGATTGAATTCACAAGGATTCAAGCTAGAGTTGTGTGTTAAAGTGGTGTAGGATTATTACCAGTTCACATATTACCAAAGTTTTCATGTACTTATCTTTAGGGAAAATCATTTATCTTCTTAATTGTGCATAATATTTTCTCTCATTTACGTGTTGCATGTCAAGTTAATTGATTGACACCATTACAACACTTCATTTCTTTCCAAAATGTGTTGGTGTATAGAATATGAAATATCCATCTTAGTTTTCAAATCACCTAAAGGTGATAAAATTCCTATGAACCAAAATTGTAACTAGTTCTTAAAAATGAATGCCACATCTTTAGGCAAAACTTTATGTAAAAACAATACTATTTGAAATGAAAGGACCAAATGATAAATAATGACCAAATGATGAAGCAATATGTGAAAGACAATTTACAAACAATGTTTATATTATTGAACATTTTAAATTATTGGTCATTGATCTTGTTCTTAAGGGATTCTTGAAAGAGTTATAATCATTTTAATCAAATTTGATGAGTTTGAACTTATTCTAATTCTTTTAGAGATGTGTTGGTAAACTCAACCTAACATTTGGAAAATAAAAAAATTGTTGACCTTTATAATGCATACCACTCAAAGTTTATTGTATGCAGTGATATATTGATATCACTAATCAAGTTGACAGAATCATTATTAACATAATCAACGAATAAAAATTAATGAAGTCACTTACAAGGATATAACTCTATGAAATATACCATCACATCTTGTGTGACATTTTGAATTGAGTAATTTTGCAAGATTTTTATTTCAAAAGGTAAGCATCTTTTATGCCTTAACTAAAACATGGACAAACATCTTGCATAATATTATTGATAATCCAACTTGTAAAAGGAGAATGAAAGTCCAGATCTAATATGAAGGATTTATTAGAAGGGAATATCATGTTCTCAAATCTTGTCTTTAAGAAAATATTAGTTTTTATATTAGGTCTAATGATTTGTAAATGGATTTGGTTTTGTTTTAGGCTTTGGCAAAATAATCACAACTTAAAAAGGTTCTCATGTTACATGATGAAAAAAAGGTTTTAGATGAGATCAAAATCTAAACAATCTAATACATGTTTGGACTCCTTAAGAGAAATTATACAATTCAAAAAATACCCCTTTCTTTTTGTCAATGTGCAAAAGCTATGTCTTTCAAAAGAGGAAGGATAACAAATTATTAATGTTTACAACAAGAAAATATTACACGACGTTAAAAATTCTACTATTTTTTAGTAGTTGGTTACTTTTACTTTTGAAGCACAAACATACTATTGTAAATAAAAATCAACATGAATGCGTAGGAATTGAGAGTTCATGAAGAGAGTTGAGTGGAAATCCATAGTATTTCAAGTTCCTAGTGAATGGTTTGTCGTACTAACTAATTTGACTTGTAAGAGAGTTATGTTTGAGGATTCATAGATTGAATTCACAAGGATTCAAGCTAGAGTTGTGTGTTAAAGTGGTGTAGGATTATTACCAGTTCACATATTACCAAAGTTTTCATGTACTTATCTTTAGGGAAAATCATTTATCTTCTTAATTGTGCATAATATTTTCTCTCATTTACGCATTGCATGTCAAGTTAATTGATTGACACCATTACAACACTTCATTTCTTTCCAAAATGTGTTGGTGTATAGAATATGAAATATCCATCTTAGTTTTCAAATCACCTAAAGGTGATAAAATTCCTATGAACCAAAATTGTAACTAGTTCTTAAAAATGAATGCCACATCTTTAGGCAAAACTTTATGTAAAAACAATACTATTTGAAATGAAAGGACCTAATGATAAATAATGACCAAATGATGAAGCAATATGTGAAAGACAATTTACAAACAATGTTTATATTATTGAACATTTTAAATTATTGGTCATTGATCTTGTTCTTAAGGGATTCTTGAAAGAGTTATAATCATTTTAATCAAATTTGATGAGTTTGAACTTATTCCAATTCTTTTAGAGATGTGTTGGTAAACTCAACCTAACATTTGGAAAATAAAAAAAATTGTTGACCTTCATAATGCATACCACTCAAAGTTTATTGTATGCAGTGATATATTGATATCACTAATCAAGTTGACAAAATCATTATTAACATAATCAACAAATAAAAATTAATGAAGGCACTCACAAGGATATAACTCTATGAAATAATGTTAGGATGGTGCCTTAGCACAAGGATAAATGATCAAGTAATTTGAGCCCAATTTAACATGACCTAACGCAAATATCACCAAACTTTAATCTTGTCAACAACATAATCACTTATGACCCTCTATCAACCTTGCTCAAGTAGATGATAAGCCTAAGGTATAAAATTAAGAATTTTTTAGTGGTGAATTTTAAGTGTGATCCATGCTAATTTTGTGAATTTAATAAAGATTAATATAGGATCCAAATTTTACTTTATATGGAATAGATTCTTGTACAACTAAAGTCATCACATTCTCCTTATTTCATGATTGATGGATTTCATCTTGGTCAAATCAATAAGACAAACTTGAATATGATTGAAAGTATTACTTATGCTTAGTATTCCAACTTATAGATAGAGGCATGTTGTACATATTACATTATAATAATATTGTCTATAATGTAAAAATAAATATTTAATTGTGGTCATCTAGAGACATGAACACCACATGAGTTAGACATTCTTGAGGACATTTACATGTTGGATGAGATTAGGATAAATATTTAGTGTTGGTGTCACATTGGAGATTTTTTTAATAATGGAGTCAATTAGGATAAAGCAAATTATTTCAGGATCATGGTTTAGTGATCTCATGGTTTTGAGGCACTAGTCAATGTAACACCACTTAATGGTTTGTGCTAGCTTGTTCTATAAAAGAAAGCAAATGAGCAGTTGTTGAGGTTGACTTGTAGAACCTCTGACTTGATCTTTAGAGGTTGAATTGAGCATCTCTTCAAAGTTGAATGTGTGATTATTGGAAGAATTAATTAATATGTTCATGGTTATATGGTTCTAACTTGCTCGTTCACATGGAAGAATGAAACTAAGTTGCTTGATTCTTTAGGGGCCTTGCATGGAGACTCTCCAAGTATATTGTAAACTTGTATTAGGATAATACATTGAGTTGTGTGGCTTCTTTTGGAGGTTGGGTTTTTTTCATGAGAGTTTTTTTTTTCATAATTCATCTAGTGTTATCTTGTAGTATGTTCAATTATTTTTTTGCAATGTGGATTTTGAATACTCATTATGTATTTATTTCTCTCATGTGAGTTATGTGGAGTTAGTATGTTTTTTGGTATTTTTTGTTTGGTACTAGATCCTAGTTGTACTAGATCCTAGTTGTTAAGTTATAGGAGACATCTTCCTAGTTGTATTAACCCTTTGTGTGAGTAGATTTTGTGTTCTGTTGAATCCATAATATTATAGGAAAATATTGAAGGAATTTCAAGGTTTCATAAATGCTTTTATATCTAGAATGTTTCATATCTAAGGTTTTTTGTTGACTTAGCAAATAAGCTTTTGTGGATTTTCTTTTCAATTTTAGAGGCGAATTTTGTAGTTGGGCCAAAATATACTTCACCATTAAATCTATAACACCAAGACAATTATGGATCAACATTAAACTTGATAAGGTTTGAAGTTAAAATATATTTTTTCCATTTTTCAATGATTTGGAAGAATAATGGTATTTAGATTTCACTAGGCTATACAAATTAATACAATCACACGCTGAAATAGTTTGTAGTAGAGTTGTAATTAAATCTAAAACATATTCAATATAGAACAGCTTTGCATGCATTACTAGGTTTAGAGTACACAAAACAAAACAAATTGAGGCAATTGTATTGATTCACTAGCATGGGGTCTATGTCGAGTGATGTCATTGGAAGTGTAGGTTTATATGAAATTTTTGAGTTTTAAAATGCTATTGATTTCTAGTCATATGGGTCCAACCAACAATCTATGGTTCAAGGTTGTTTGGAAACTACTAGTTGCAAGGATTAGCCCTTGATTCTTGCTAGTTGACGAGGATAGCTACCAACTTGCTTCACCCATATACTACTTATTTGCCACTAAATGGTGTAAATGTGTATTTTTTGAACATAAGGAGGCTATTTTCTTCAACAAGGTATGAATTTCATCCACATTATCATAATTTAACTTCTAATAGTTAACATTTTTTTGAGTAATGTATTTTGATGTATGTACTTTTTATATATTTTTTGAGTTTTGATACAAATTTATAGTTGGGGGTTGGTTTTGATCTTGTTGATTTTATGAGTCATATTATGCCCATATTGTCCAATTTTGAACTTCTAGGTGACAAAGAGAACTTTAAGTATTTAAGAGTGATACAAGGGTTTGGTCACCAGGTGGATTTTGAGTAGTATTTCAATGTAGGTAAATTGGGGTGGTGATCATGGTAGAATGAAAATTATGGTAAGCATAGATCTTTGACATGCACTGTATTTTATGAAAGTATATGTTGATGGATGTGGAGTTGGATTTTTAAGCGTAATGGAGCTCTTAAAAAACCTCTTATTATTGGATAGTAGTACTTGCATGTTTCATACTTATGTTGATTAGATCTATGAGTTCAATAGGTTTTATTTTAAACTATGCAATTATTCTTATCTATGATATTTTATTGTTCAGATTTAAATTTTTTGGTATTGTAAAAATTGTGAACTTTTAGATGATAAGTGGATTTAAACTTGCATACATGTTTTTGACATGGATAAATTTGTAGATTTTACATAACTAAAATCAATTTTATGGATTAAAAAAGATATTTTTTATATTGTGAATCACACATGGATGTTCCTAGATGCATGATAGTTGTAGGTTGTATGAATGCTTCATCCATGGTTCAATGAGGTTGTAATTTGTAGTTTTTTTAGTGTGGAGTTGTTAGTACATGATCAATCACTAAGATTTATATAGTAGTTTCATGATGGTTCATGAACTAGATTTGATCTAATGTTCGACTTGTTAAGAATATACATGATTGTATCTTGTTGTCTTTGATTTTCCTATTATTGATATATTGCCAAGTTTTAATGTTATTGGGTCAACAATGTGGTGGATTTGTGTTGTGTTACTTTGTGAAGGAAAAATTTAGCCCATAATAAATTATTTAACTTCAATAGAGAAAATATGTTATCAAGTATGTAGAGTACTCTATGTAAAATACATCAAGATGGATCCACCTTGGAATTTGTGCTCCTGAAAAAGAGGTCAGTTGAGTGAGCTTTGCACATGAGTGTTTGGTCATGCATATGCCACATTTGCATTATTTAGACCTCTTTTGTCATGTTTGTAGCTTAGGGCTCAAATTCATGAAGTTAACCTGGATTAAACACTCAAAGTAAATACCCATGTATTGTGCCCAAAGCCACAAAAAATCAAAGCCCTAGGACAAGGATGACTTGGATCAGCCTTGTCTAGGACTAGGTAAAATTTGACCTTGTACCAGAGAGTCTAATTTTGAAATGGTTTTCGGATTATGTGCTAAAATGGGTATTGGAAGTCATAACCTGATAGGAGATTAGGGTGAATCCCTTGATCCAAAAATGCATGTAAAGGACCTAGGTGTGAAATTAAGTATGTGAGTGGATGGAAAATAGGAAATTATACATATAAATTAGAGCCAACCTCAATTTTAAACAAGGAGGACCTTAATTTAAATTATGTATGCATTTAAGTAGAATGTAAGGTCCTACCATTATGAACACACTAAAGTGGGCTATAAATGGTCCCAAAATAAACACTAATGAGGTGCTTAATTTTTAGGATGGTACATTTAGCCCCCACTTTAGCGGAAATATGAGACAAGCTAATGCTCACGGTAAAGGAAGAGAAATAAGAAAGAGAGAATGATGAGAGAGAGATGATTATGGTAAATTGGAAAGAGATAATACACCACTGACCTTAAGGACACAATCCCCCAAACCAAGGATCCTAACTCCTCATCTATGCACAAGGGCACATAAACAAAGAAAAAGGAAAAGCAAAGACATAAAAATAACAAAAAGGGATTAGTAATAAAAAAACTTCAAATCAAATAGTGGAAGAGGCCTCAGCCAGAAATGCCTCACCCACTAATATCATGTCTAGAAATCTATTGAAAGAGCACAAGTGATCACATAGGAAGAAAAATAGAATCATCAAATACAATACCAACTCTATGGTCGAACCTACTAACACAACTATGAGAGAGAGAGAGATGTGATTACCTTATCCTAGTAAGATTACGTGTCTTACTATGAACCACACAAAGTGTGACCACCATGCCCAGTAAGATTGTAGGTCTTATTGTAGACCACACAAAATATAGGATTGAAAGTTCTAGTAGGTTTTTGTGCCATGCTATTCAATTCTATCTTGAAGACTCGTGCCTACAATTATCTTGAATTCAAACCTTTCCTAAGATTTTCACTCATATCAGTTTGCATGTCAACAAATTTTCTCTTCTTTGATGTTGTGTTTATACCCAATAATTTTAATGCCCCTTCCAACTTTTTGTTTATAAGTACAACTGAAAGCAATTGGGTTTGTTCAAGTGTTTCAAAATCATCAAATTTAGCCAATATTTCTCTTGCTATCATATTCATTGATCTCTTCTTATCAATACTTAAGGGTTGAACATTAGCGAGTGATCTCAAATTCTCCACATCCATTGTAAGTAAATGATCTAAGTTTCTAAAATTAATATTTCTCTTTATAGTTTGAGCTAAATTTAAAAGTTCATCCATACCAGTAGGAGCATGTGATCCTGACCCTTCTCCGACATCAATTGCTTGAGCTTCTGTAAGGAGTGATCTCGACCCTTCTTCAATGTGCAATTCTTCGACTTGACTTGACCCTCCTACTTTAGCTTGTCCTTCACCTTCTTTAGTTTTATGATAATATGTCAATGCAACTTCATGATTTCTTTGTTTAGTACCAGGTGACCTTTTTCTAGAAGATTTACTTTATCTTCCCTTCTTGTTCCCCATTTCTTCTCTCCAAAAAATGTCTTCCACAAGATCATCAATAAAAATTCTCTTCTTCAAAAAATACTTTGATCTAATATTTCTCCTCTCCAAAATTATGTCTTTGAAAAAATAGAAATAACAATCCTCCTCCAAAAAATGTCTTTGTAAAAATTGATCAATAATAGAAAAAGCAAATTAATTTATTGTAATTCGGTAGAAAATAGAAAGAAAATGTTTTAGTTTTATACAATTCTAATTTTTTTTACAAAACAAATTCATAACTAGCTGACCTACTTCGCTCGAAGTAGGCTAGGAAAAATTTTGGCAGGGTGTTTTTCCACCAACTTTTCACATGGGGGTCTTCGAGCGAAGACCCTCAAGTGCCTTCATGCGAAGGGGGTCTTCACTCAAAGACACCTAAATTGAAATTTTGACCTTAGAAAAAAAGTAAACTACAAAAAAATGGCCTTTCAAGGTCTGGGACAAGGACCAAACAAGATGTTTTTTCAAACATACGATGTCAAATGATGCTATTCGGAACAAGCTTTCTAATGAATATAATTTTAATACATATTGAGTTCATTATTACTTTTAAATATTACTTTAACTAAACATAGGTTGTTTGGTCATTCAACAACCTGTCTCTTCAAGACTTCGGGAAAAATAGTAAATTAATTTTTTTTTTTAATGAAAAATATTTAGGAAAAGAGTATTTGTGTCACCTTTCTATATAAAAAAGAAAAAATAATTTTTGATATACACAGATCAAGTTAGAGCGATCCAAGTGACCTTATGTCTAAATTACAGTTACTGTCACTTTAGAACTTAATAAACTATGAAAGATTGACCCAAAATGAATGAAACCAATTGCATCCTTTAGATATTGAAGCTACAAATATAATATCAAAAGAATACACCATTATCATATTTTAAAAAAAAGTTATGCTGATCCAAGTGACAGTAACTCCTTAAAAACATAGTTTTTTCACACAAACCACTTTTCGAAGGAGAAGAAAATATGAATTTAAATGAATTTTAATTTTTTTTTAAAAATATATTTAGAAACTAGAAAGAAAATTCTAAAAGACTCTAGTTTACATCATCTTCAAATTCCTAATAGTTTTGCGCCAACAGGTGTTCAAAAGTGAAGTTTTTTCTCAGAATGTTGATCTTTGTGTCAAAGTTGGCCAAAAACTGGGACACACTATTGTGGGACCACCCGAAGACATACCTGTATAAAAAATTGGATTAGAAGATGTACTTGGATTTGCTTCATTTGTATTTTATTATTTGACATTTTCACCCATCATGGTGTCTTCAATGTTCTCCTCTTCTAAAATGATTGTGGAACTTGATGCTCAAGCATTATCCAGTTCTCAAATTCTAGCTCTTCTTTCTCTTTGTCATTTCTCCTCTCACTATTTGTTGCAACCTCCTTAAGTGTTAGAACCTTCCTTTGCCTCTTTATACATTGCTTTGATCCCATATTCAATTAGCTTTAAAAACTCTAATGTTTGCCAAGTTTCGAATTTAAATGGCTTTACTCATGCCAAAATCCAAAAAAGACAAGATTCTGGAATAATTGGGCAAACATTTCATCCACTATTGCACATCATTTGAGAATGATTGAATAATTATTGCACTTTGTCCTTTCTAGTCAGATTTTACAGTTGACGACTATATTAGGAATGTGTACGCGTTATTTAAACTAAACATGTATGCATTTAGAAACGGGTACCCATTTTTGAATTAATGGTAATAAATGAAACATGTACACATTATTTAAATTTTAAATAATGTGTACCCATTTTTTAAATTTTGTGTTGGAACACATGCCTCCACTTTGATTTTCAAGTCGAGATAGGCTTGGTGGGGCCAAGCCTATGCTTTGGACCTGCAAAATAATGGCTAAGGCATTGGAATCCCAAATGTTCGACTTGCCAAATTTTTGAAGGCCTTTCCGATTGAATTTTTTGACGAAATGATAATCCATTGGGCTTCTTATTGTACAGAATTTAAAAATGGATTTTTTGTGGTGAGTTAATTAATTTTAATATTATTTATTAATCAAACTGGTACATAACTTAAAATAGAAAGGTTGACAAAAATTTTAAATAACTTTTTTATTTTTACATTTTTTGGAAAACAAATTATATGACATCAATCTACACAAAATTTTCTCAAAGATTTTTTTTTTGAAAAAATGATAAGCTTACATCAATTTATGGTGGTCGTACACCAAAGGTTTAAAAAATAGACTTTACAATCAATAAAAAATATTCAATAAAAAAAAATATGCTCATCAATCTTTAGTATCTTAGGTATCATTTCCCAGAAGGATTTACGAAAAAAGATTTATCTAGGTCAAAATATGGTGGTTGTACACGTGTCTAGTATGGTCCTAAAACAAACATTTTGAAAAAGTAGTTTTTAGACATGCCTACTACAAAGTAATTTCTACCATGTGGGCATTGAAATAAATTACATATTTGAAAAGTAGACTGTGAGCACTACATTTCTATTATTGAAGTTTTTTGAGGTTCAATCTTTAAGTTCCTCAATTTTTTATATCAATTGAGAGAAAATTTGAAAAATAGATAAAACACTTCCACTTTTTGCCCAAAAGTGGGACTCAACTTCATCAACCACCCCCTATAGGTATATTCATCATCAAATATATATTCTTAGGTACTAAGACTCTATGCAAAATTAAATGTCATCTACTCTAATTGCAAATTCAACCACCTTGTCTCTAGCATTAAATGTACTAGTTTCAAGCTCTATACTCTACCAAACCTTATATAGTACTAGAATGAAAACCATGACATCCTTTTTGACAAATCAAAATATAGAAACCACAACACTCATCTCTTCCTTCACTTTATAGAGAATTTTTGTCATGAATAACTACAAAAAAGTTTATGGTATATATATATATATATATATATATATATATATATATATATATATATATATATATATATATATATATATATATATATATATATATATATATATATATATATATATATATATATATATATAGATATATATAGTTTATCTTATTTTTATTATAACATTAAAAGAATATAATTATAAAACTTTTGTGATTTTTTTTATTTTTTTACTATTACATTAATAAACTTGTATTTGAATAACAAAAATGTTCTATTTACAAGTCTATCACTTTTATTTATGTATTGGAAATTATATTGATTGCCCTTTGACTTTTATGATGATTTAGGATTATATTAGACCTAGAGTTAATGATGCAGTTAGACAATGATATAGTGTGTTCAGTATTCAACAAGTTTATAAGGTTCAAATTCAATTTAAAAATTTAACCAATTAGATTTATAATATCATGGACTTCTTTAAGAGAAAATATTATCTTTAAATTGTAGTGCAACATAATTTCCTTAAGAATTTGACTATTGTTGAATATATTCCACTTATAGCTCCTTTCTCATACTACACCTAGATATTACAATACATTTATATAGAGCAATTTTAACATTAAGAAATCTATGATTAATATTTTTGATGAGAAAAGACAACAATAGATTCTCTCTCTTACAAATAAAATAAATAAATAAATAAATGCATGCCTCTCTCTCTCTCTCTCTCTCTCTCTCTCTGTCATGTCCCCATTTTGGCTGACATCGTTTGGCATGACGGATTTGCCTATCATCGACTCTCGTAGGCAAATGGTTTGGAGAGAGGGTCATTATGTTGATCATTTGATTGCATATTGCTGACAGAGCCTACATTCGGTAGAGCCTACATCCAGTTTGGGCCTACATGCAGTTGTAGTGGAGCCTACACCAGAGTGAGCCTACATCCAGTTTGAGCCTACATCCAGTTGTAGTAGAGCCTACGTTCAGTCGTAGTTGGGCCTACATTCAGTTATGAGACATTTGGGCCTACATTGTTATAATTTTGAGTTGAGAAATGTACTTTATTATTATAATGTTATTTTATTATAAAGTACATTATAATTGGATGTTTCTAGAAGTTCTAACAACTTCTCAAGGAAAAGAATAAATTGAGGGCTTGGGCTTTCATTTGGACATGCTTGGATTTGGGATTTCTTCTACTTCTTCATTGTGAAGCAATTTGTAGCCTTGTGGTCTGCAAATACTATTCGATCTTTGGGAACGAATCACTCCCCTAGATTGGCATAACCGAGGTAGTGAAATATCTACTGAAGGGTTGCAAATTTGGAGTTGGTACTCAGCCATCTCATTGGTACTTCATTGAGAATTTGATGTAAGGGTTTGTTTGTGATTGAAATAGCATTTCAGGAGGCATTTTTAGTAGGGTCGAAATTATAGGCAACCATTTTTAGCAGGTCCGAAAAAGCAGATCTGAAAAAGCAATCCGAAAAAGCAATCCGAAAAAGCTGTCCGAAAAAGCAGATCCGAAAAAGCAGTCCGAAAAATTATGGCAGCCATCTACAATCAGGTTCCTCATTTCTCATTTGGCATTTGGCATATTTTCTGAGAAATGTATGTTTTCAGCTGAGTACAAAATATAGCTTCAGCACTTTACTATTTTACATTGTACTTGTCTTTGTTTGCCATTTGGCATTATTGGTAACAAAGGAAGGCTAGGATTTTGCAAGTGAAAGGGCATTGTAATTTTCAGTCTATCTATATTGCAAACCTAGGGTTTGATGATCATATCATTGACTGAAAAATGTATGGCATTGTTGCAAATTGTTGATATATGAATGGCATATGGTTTTGAGCAATTTCCTACATCATTGATAGTGTTTTAGATGGTATTTGGTTGCTATCTATTATTTTGAAATTTTGGGACAGCGAACTCATATATTGCAAAATAATTTCCTATATTCAGTATTTTTCTTTCAGCAGTGTATTCAGTGCATGCCAACTGTTTGACAAATTTTCTCAGTTCAGTATTAGTGGTTTTTAGTGGCCTTTATAGTAAGGGTCATTACAGTGGTATCAGAGCGGTTTCCTGCCATCCTGTTGGGGAAGAATAGAATTGTATGAGTGACCAGCACTCGATTGATTGCAGAATGGAAAGGAAGAGGTACACTTCATGGTCAGTTAACCATCCTACAATGCCTACCTTTCTGAAAGAGGAACCACAAAGAAACAAAAAAAGTAATCATTCAGACAGTTGGGTTGAGATCAAGAAAGCAATTGATGAGTTGAATGAGTCTGTGATAAAAAGAAATCGTTGGATGAATGATATGCTATCCGACCCAGCCAAGGTGGATAAATTGACTAGATTTTTATTTGGTAGATCTTCTCGCAGGAGAGATAACATGAGATCGGCAGACACAGTTACCAGAAACCTTCATGAGGATTTTGAGAAACAAGTTAGCATTCTGACAGATGTTTCAGTTCAGCCACAGGAGGAAGTGGTGAAGGACACTATGCGGATTGATAGTAACTATCAACTTGGTACTCAAGTTGAGACAGTTGTATACAGGTTGCCTGAGGATGATGTCACAGGTGCTCAGAATAGTAACTACATCACAATGGATTTAGATGATGATTGTGAGGAGGTTGTTGTGCATGATGATGAGATACATATCAGCGATGAGCAGACATTGAGTATTCATGACTTTGCTGATAGAGAGTATCAGGCACAGTTAGATGCTACATCACACAAGGTTGAGGCACATAGCACTTCACATGTTTTGTCCAGTCAGCTTAGGGTAAGCGAGGATGGGATTGTGACTTCATTATCTCATCATGACAGGATGTGGGAGATGATGGAGAATCATATCCGGATGATTCAGTCACAGAGTAGACATAAGGGAGTACAGGCGCAAACCTCTTGTATTGATTTACAGGCGATTAGGGAAGGAATGGGAACGATGAAGATGAGTTATTTACATCTTCTTTCAGATCATGACCATCTTCTTAGCCTTGCCAGAGACCATTTAGATGCCTTGAGGAGGAAGTTGGCAGGCTTTCTCGAGAGTTCGAGGACACTCGAGCCTCTTTGTTGAGTACTCCATTGGCATTACAGGACTCGGAGAGACATGCTGATTTGATACAGGGAGACATCACATGCACACCAGATTGTGTTATTGACACTGATAGTGATTGCGGCATGGTTGATCCTGATGATGTTACAGTGATCGAGGATAGTACAATTGATTGGAATAGTGCCACAGAGAGACATGTGGATGGGTATGGCGTAGAGTTGAGTTCAGATCCATCTTACACACGTGATACTCAGCTTTCTGTGACATGTGGATCACATGTGGTTGCTGATAGTTGTGAGAGTACACTTTTCATTCATATCTGGGATTCAGGATCAGTATCAGATAGGTATGTGGATGAGCTTTGTCTTGAAGCGAGTTCAGTTCAAGAGTTAGCACTTGTGGCAGGGACTCCACTTTCTTTTATAGTCAGGTCCCATGTTGATGATGATATGAGTATGTCTAGCCTTCACATTCCAGATTCAGAGATTGTAATGAGTACAGTATCAGACATATATGTGGAGTTAGTTGGTATTAGTCATATTACTCAGGTGAGGAGTTTGCTTGAGTTACCAGCTGATTCTAGTTTATGGATGTGGATTCGGGATTGTTATATTGGTGTTTGGGATTATGTTGACTGGAGATATTTATCACCTATTGGTAGCAGTAGTTGTTTGAGGGCTATCATGGATTTGATTAGCAGATTGCATGGTGTTGTCCTTTCTTGTGCCCGCAGCTTGTCAGATGTTGGTATTAGTTTCTATACACTGATGTTAGGAGTTGTGTACATTTCCACTCAACCACTCAGGGTGCAATAGGTTTGTGATGATTCAGGTACATCTGAGGTGTTAGTATTTACAGATGAGTCCCAGGATCATATGGGTATTGATGACATCCAGGAGTATGCTGTGGACAGTTCTGAGGACTTAGCATCCTCGGCAGATTCATTTGTTACAATGGAGTTGGATAACGATGCTACAGGTTTTGATACTCCATATGATGATGTGAGCTTTGGAGTTGATTCGCAGAGTATGGATGGTAGTACTCCAGAGATCAGTGATTTTGAGTCTACTCCTTTGGATAGTGTGTTAGAGGAGGATGATATTGACAGTATTGAGGACTTAGTCTTTTCAGCGGGTTCCTTTGATACGGAGGTTTATGTTGATGCTTCAATCACTCAGTTTGATGATACGAGTTCAGCAGCTGGTCTACAAAATTTGGATGGCAGTATTACAGATGATAGCTATTTTGAGGTTACTCCTTTGGACAGTGTACCAGGGGTAGAGTCTAGGAGTTCGACCAGCTAGCGCCATCATGTGTCTAGTCAGCTGAGAGTTAGTGAGCGTGACATTTTTGCCGCTTGCGAGCATTTCGATGCTGCTCGTCAGTTGTTAGCAGTTTATGGATGGGGTTCTCCTACTAGTGATGAGCAGGGAGGCAGTTATCTTTCCTTGACAGAGATCCACTCTTTATGGGAGGCAATCCGGATTCTAAGACAAAATTATATGCAGTTGGTAGCCGACAGAGATTATCTTATGGAATGGGGCAGTACAGCATATGATGCATTATTGGTCAAGGAAGATGAGGTGAGTGAGCTTACTCAGCAGCTCGAGGTGACTTCTGATTTTCTTGAGAGTACACAATTGGCGTTTGAGGAGTCACAGTTTCATTTGGCTGAGGTGACCATGGAGTTAGAGTGACTTCAGTCTTTACCAGATACTGTACAGTCACAGACCATGATGTCTGGTGATCCGAGGATGTCCATGGTCGAGATTGTCAGAGACAGTGGAGATGGGGATGCGTCCATCCTTGATACTAGCATTGGCATATCGGGTTTGTTTCCACTAGAGTCAGATTCAATTGAGTTGGGCACTGCAGCTGAACATTGTGGTATGTTTGACATGATGATGGTCTCTCTTACTGATGGCATGGAGACTAGTGATGTTGTACCAGAGATCATGTTTGATGTTGATGAATCGGTAGTTGGCATGGTTCCTGTTAGTGATACTACTCCCTTGGCGGTGTCTTCAGAGGTAGTAGTCAGTTCCGGCTTGGTTAGTGATCGGTTGCAGTTAGTTTCATCCGGATTGCAGTCTGAGCCACTGACTGAGATTGGCGCATTCTATTGGTATTACATTGTGAGGTATGCTCATCAGTTTACCTTTGATGACCATGTTGATGAGATGATATTACGTAGATATACCTTGGTCCCTAGTGCTTGTCATCAGTTATGGGATGGTTTGACACCACGGGATGAGAGTTGTGATGAGCATGACATGGTGATAGGTTCTGTGGTTGATATCTTGATAGTGCATGACTTAGAGCAGGAGTTTGGGAGTGATACCTCAGCGGTTGTTGTTATTGATTCTACTCCTTTGGCTATGTCATCTCTTGACCTAGCTAGTGATCAGCCGCATTGGGTTGTATTACCTGTGCATGGTGAGCTATTGACTGAGGTTGGTTCTTTTAATCAACATTATACTGCAGGGTATGTTTATCAGTTTGCATTTGATCCATGTGTTGAGCAGTTGATGGCCGTCAGATTTGGTTTGGTTTCTAGTTCTTGCTATCTATCTTGTGCTATCTTTTCGCCATCATCGGTACATGAGAGTTATGGTTATGAGATAGTGGTCGGTGATTTGCAGAGTTATTTTCACTTCAGGAGTTGTATAGTGTGTGGGTTCTCTGTACTTGCTGCAGTTTTATTCGAGAGTGTTCACCGTTGTTGCAGAGTTGGATTGTGTGCTCTACACAAGCCAGTGGGATGTGTTAATGATATTTGCTATGTTGGTAGTTTCAGTTGTCCTCTCTACTTGGGTTCTGATATTTTGAGAGTTTGTTTCTCGTGGGTTCCTGACTCTGGCGGTTGTGATTTTGGAGTTTGGTTGAGTTGTATTTGCCAGTTTGATTATGGATTCCTCTTGATTATATTTCAGAGAATATTGCAGGAGCTTGCATTGATTGACAACACTTTAGATCATGACTACATTTGGGATCCAGGTGGATTGATTGGTTATTTGTTTAGCCATTGCTTGGGGACAAGCAATTTCAGGAAGGGCGGACTGTCATGTCCCCATTTTGGCTGACATCGTTTGGCATGACAGATTTGCCTATCATCGACTCTCGTAGGCAAATGGTTTGGAGAGAGGGTCATTATGTTGATCATTTGATTGCATATTGCTAATAGAGCCTACATTCGGTAGAGCCTACATCCAGTTTGGGCCTACATGCAGTTGTAGTGGAGCCTACATCCAGAGTGAGCCTACATCCAGTTGTAGTAGAGCCTACGTTCAGTCGTAGTTGGACCTACATTCAGTTATGAGACATTTGGGCCTACATTGTTATAATTTTGAGTTGAGAAATGTACTTTATTATTATAATGTTATTTTATTATAAAGTACATTATAATTGGATGTTTCTAGAAGTTCTAACAACTTCTCAAGGAAAAGAATAAATAGAGGGCTTGGGCTTTCATTTGGACATGCTTGGATTTGGGATTTCTTCTACTTCTTCATTGTGAAGCAATTTGTAGCCTTGTGGTCTGCAAATACTATTTGATCTTTGGGAATGAATCACTCCCCTAGATTGGCATAACTGAGGTAGTGAAATATCTACTGAAGGGTTGCAAATTTGGAGTTGGTACTCAGCCATCTCATTGGTACTTCATTGAGAATTTGATGTAAGGGTTTGTTTGTGATTGAAATAGCATTTCAGGAGGCATTTTTAGTAGGGCTGAAATTATAGGCGGCCATTTTTAGCAGGTCCGAAAAAGCAGATCCGAAAAAGCAATCCAAAAAAGTAGATCCGAAAAAGCAGTCCGAAAAAGCAGTCCGAAAAATTATGGCAGCCATCTACAATCAGGCTCCTCATTTCTCATTTGGCATTTGGCATATTTTTTGAGAAATGTATGTTTTCAGCTGAGTACAAAATATAGCTTCAGCACTTTACTATTTTACATTGTACTTGTCTTTGTTTGCCATTTGGCATTATTGGTAACAAAGGAAGGCTAGGATTTTGCAAGTGAAAGGGCATTGTAATTTTCAGTCTATCTATATTGCAAACCTAGGGTTTGATGATCATATCATTGACTGAAAAATGTATGGCATTGTTGCAAATTGTTGATATATGAATGGCATATGGTTTTGAGCAATTTCCTACATCATTGATAGTGTTTTAGATGGTATTTGGTTGCTATCTATTATTTTGAAATTTTGGGACGGCGAACTCATATATTGCAGAATAATTTCCTATATTTAGTATTTTTCTTTCAGCAGTGTATTCAGTGCATGCGAACTGTTTGACGAATTTTCTCAGTTCAGTATTAGTGGTTTTTAGTGGCCTTTATAGTAAGGGTCATTACACACACTCTCTCTCTCTCCACACACACACACACACCAATACAAATGCAGAGGGTTTGCTACCAACATAGCTAGAGTTTACAAAAGACAATAATAAAAATTATTCACAATGACACTTTCATTTAGTGGATTTATCACCCTACATTTACTTACACCCTTAACAATAATTGAAGGAACACACAATCTCTCATTTAAATAACTAGCATTGATACTAGATGAAGACAAATAAGATCATAATGGTAATTTGTTGACCACAATACAATCAAATATGAAAAAGCCCCAAATTATCTTGATAGAAGAAATAGCATGAGATGTATTCTATCAATTTTTGGACTATAGGTGATCATTATGACACATAATTGTATTTGCCAAAATAAAAAATGCATTGTTAGTCACATTCTTGAGAAATCCAAGAAAAGAAGTTCAATGAGCATTATTATTTTCATGATGATCTCTACTATAAAAGAAGTTTCAAGAGATGTAGAATTTCACATTACACATGTTTATTCCCACTTATGATAGGTCAAATATAAAGCATCCAAGATGAATTTTGCATGCATGGATTGAGGCATCAAATTCTTACAATAACTCAGTTTAGATTTCATTATAATACTTCCAATACATATAAAACTCATGATTCTAAATTACAACTAAAATGATAAACACCATTTTTTTATCCATAAAAATCAACAAAATTATTAATTTCAAAATTTATTATATGGTTTATCTAACTCCCAATTATATTGTTCATAAGAACATAAATTTTATTACAACTATACATATCAAGAGATGTAAGTTATAGAAGTTCATAGTGCATCAAGTTCATTTCCACATGTTAAACGTCAAATATGGAACATTCAAAATCAATTGTGCATGCAAGAGATTGATGCATCAAATTTTTAGAACCACCCAATTTAAATTTTATTATTATATTTCCAATACATATATTTATTTTTATTAATTTTAAAATTAATTAAATAATTTTTATTTGACTCTCAAATTTAATTAATTATAATATTAATAAAAATTGTCTTTTACTACAACAAGAACTAAAATGTGGAATGCAACATGGGTAAAAAGTGATGGTATAAAGACAATAACTTCAACTAATGCTATTTCTTTACAGTTGTTTGCAAGTTGGGAAGAGAACCTGGCTCCAAATTTGACCGGGAAATATCCAAAATTAAAGAATTGTTTGGTCGAAATTTGATTTGGTCACCATTGCAAATTTAGAATGGACCAAATCAGATTTTAATTGATCCTGAACCTGAATCTACACTAAAATCATATAAATCTCTAAACACGACATAAACGAAAAGAAAAACTCAAATAGATATATTCTATCAAATTTTGGATTACAGATGATCATTATGACACATAAGTGTATTCACCAAAATAAAATAAAAATACATTATTAATTACATTCAAGAAAGCCGAGAAAAGAAGTTCAATAAGCATTATTGCTTTCATGATGATCACTACTACAAAGGGAAGTTTCAAGAGATGTAGAAGTTCACATTACACATATTTATTCTCACTTGTGGCAAGACAAATATGAAGCATCTAAGATTAGTTTTGCATGCATGGATTTTAGAAAAGTCAATTAAGATTTCATTATAATAATTCCAATACATATAAAACTCATGATTGAAAATTACAACTAAAATAATAAACAACAATTTTTCATCCATAAAAATCAACAAAATATATTAATTTCTATTAATTGCAAATTTTATTATATGATCCTTCCAACTCTTGAATATTTATAGAAGCAATATTTTTCATTATAATTATAAATTTTAAGAGATGTAAATTGTAGAAGTTAGTAATGCGCCAAGTTCATTTTCACATGTTTAAAGTCAAATATGATACATTCAAAACCAATTGTGCATGAAGAAGATTGATAATCAGATTTTTAGAACAACCCAATTTAAATTTCATCATTATATTTCCAATACACATATTTATTTCTATTAATTTTAAATTTAATTAAATAATTTTGATCTGACTCTCACATTTAATTAATTATAATATTAATAAAAACTTGTATTTTCCTAGAACAATAACTAAAAAGTGGAATGCAACAACGGTAAAAAGTGATGGAATAAAGCCAACAACTCCGACTAACACTGTCTCTCTACAGTTGTTCGAAAATTGAGAAGAGAACCTGGCTCCAAATTCAACCTGGAAATATCCGAAATTAAAGAATTGTCCAGCCGTAGCTTGATTTGGTCACCATTGCAATTTTGGAACGGACCAAATCAGATTTTTATTGATCCTGAACCTGAATCTGCACTAAAATCATATGAATGACTCTAAAGACAGCAGAAACGAAAAAAATCTCAAAGAACTACCTCTATTCTACACCTTCTCCTGTAACTGAAGAAATCTCACTTTGGGATGAGCTTCATCATCTGGGGGAAAATCCATTGATCCCCATTCAAGCCTGCTGTGAGAAGGGTCCAATCCCAATCCAAATTTCTGATCATAATGGTGAGGAAGACGATATGTGACAATCTGAGAGCAAGAGCCAACTGAGTTTTCTTGTTCATGTTCAGGATCAAGGGGAGCGGGCATGTTCAAACCCAGAAGGGAGACAGATTTAACAGGGGGAGTGTCGATCGAAGAAAGACTGGAAGAAGTAGCTTCCACTGTAGAAACACGAGTCCTATGGCTCCCTTGGTGACCGCCCAAGGCTTGCCCACATGAAAATACTCTGTCACAAACAGGACATTTGTGGACTTTGGCTTTCTTAATGGCTCTCGAACTGTTTGCCTCAGTGCCCACATTGGGAAATATGCCCTTGGAGCCATGAAAAGACTGAAAATTACCTGGATTTCCATTAGTGAGCCCAGATTCTTCTTCCTCGTGGATTTCCAAGTGCTCTGCCTCCTGCATGTTCCGTCCGCCATTGCAGGACTTGGGCTTGTTGAGACAGCTTGCTCTGTGACCGCCCAGAGCTTGAAATGAAGAGAATTCCCTGCTGCATGTTCTACATGAATATGACCTCTCGACCTTACATTCATCAACATCAACCATCCCCAAATCGGTGGATTCATGGAGTTTTGAACTGCCGATCCGCTTCCGTTTGCTGGGCTTCTTGGCAATGTGGGAACTGGGTGAAATCGCAGGAATGCGGGAACTGGAATGTGATGAAATTGCAGCAATGTGGGAATTGGCTAGCGTCATCAGGATCTGAGCGGCATCAAAATCCTCGAGAGAAAGGGAAGTGGGTTGAGCGAAGTGTTGAAGTCCATGGTGGCTGCGATTCGATCTCTTGCTCACCATTTCTCCTGATCGTAGCTGATATTCTGCTGGTTATAACTGAGTATAATTGCCTCGCATGCCATGAATGCTGTTGCTACTGCCACTGTGGCAGGGCAGGATTCAGGAATATATGTAACTTATAACTGAGGCTGCTTGCTTTGCTTTATACTCTGAGTAGCCTTAAAAAAAGAGTTAGAGTGCCAGCTTGCTAATTTTATAGGAAATTAGGGCAGAGGAATGATCGAGTTAAGAATTAGACGGCTTCAAATTTCAAGTCCTTGCATGCCAAAATAGCTCAAAGGACAACAGCCAATGAAAACTTCGCCCGACGAAACCGCTTAACCTCGAGAGGGAGCATTATCCAAGGAAAACTATGAGTTTAGCCCTATTATATAGTTAATGATTTTTTTATTCTTTTGACGATTTTCATGCACAAAGTTTTTTCAACTAAGAGTCAATGACAGAAGCATATTGATTCTATTGTTGAGGCACAATCCTTGACTCATCCTTTATAATGTTGGAAGCCTTGCATTTAACAAAACTTGATCCTTAGTAGGCTCATTAAGAACCACAACTTCACTAGTAGACTGAGGGCCTATTGACATTTCATCTTCTTGGAGATGAGGCCAGCCTTGAGTATAAACTTTTTTTTTTGTAGGGTATTATATCAAATCCTAATTCATTTAATTGTCAAATACAAAAGCACAAACCATAGGTCGAATCTCTTTGATTCAAATTCAAGGATGGAGGGGTGTATATGTTTATTCTCTTTGGTTAAAGAGTCAAGGATTGAGGGGTGCATATGCTAAATCTCTTCAATTAAGAGTCAAGGATTGAGGGGTATCAATTATATCAAAGTCATCTAAGGCATTATCTCTACCTCATCCCTTATGATGTTGAGGTCTTGTGCTTAGCAAGACTTGATCTTTGGTGGGGCTAATTTAGAAACATTCAATTTCACCAATAGACCAAGAACCCATTCCTCAAGGCCCTATTTTAACAATTTTCATATATAACAATTTTCCTATATATATGTGTGTGCGTGCGCGTCAAATGATTAGAAAAAACTAAATTAAAGTATGTATATTTGAGGATTTTAATTATCAACATTTTTTTTCTAATAATCAACATGTATGAAATATAGGCCCCGTTTGTTTGTGGAATTGGAATTTGAGTCAAAACCTGATTATCTCAAAATCAGGTTTTGATATTTCGGTTTTGTATATTCGGAAGATGTTTTGGACCGTTTGGTTGACCCGAAAGATGGATGAGACAATCCATCTTCTGCATTCAGTTGCCATTTTCGAAATTGGAATTGGAAGATAGAAATTCCTCTTTATGTGTTTGGTTTGCAATTTCAAATTGGAATTGGAAGATAGAAATTCCTCTTATCTGTTTGGTTCTACATTTTGAATTGGAATTAGAATTTAATTTTTAATTTGATATTTTATTATTTTGGTCCATTTTTTATGTATAGTTTTTTTATATTAATTTATAATTTTATGTAGTAAATTATAAACAAAATTTAATATATTTTTTTCAATTTTGTGAACAGAAAACTTAACTTTTTTCAATAATTTTATACATTTATTATTTTGGTCCATTCTTTATGTATAGTTTTTTTTTAATTAATTTATATTTTTATGTAGTAAATCATAAACAAAATTTAATATATTTTTTTCAATATTGTGAACAGTAAACTTAACTTTTTAAAATAATTTTATACATTATCATAAACAATATTATAACAAAAAAATAATTATAACATTGCTCGATATCACATCAAAATATAAATAAGTCATCTAGTCCACATATATATCTATCTCCAACAAATGATCCCACAAATGATCAAACTAAATAGTACGATTGTTGCACAAAGAAAACATCGTAAAAATAAGATTTCGGCTTTAGATGTAGCCTCCGCTTTTGCCATAGTTTCCTTGAGTCTTTTGCAATTCTTGCACTCGTCATCTACAACAGGTCTATGTGTAGAACGTACTGATGATGTAGACAACGACGGGGTGTCATTGACCCATCGAAAGTACTCACATCCACCTCCATCCTACAATACAAATCTAAGTTAGTCTCGCTATAATGACTAATATTTATTCTTTGTAAACATTTAAATATTGTGCAATTAACAACCTTAGTGTAGTTTTTACAACCCCAAAATTTACGGCCTGGATTTTCCTCTGTCAGTGACTTCCTCAACGCACAACGCAATCCATCACCGCAGTAACACATAGGAACATTCCTTGTAGCCATCAGCACTGTATCAAGCAAAAATTTGTTCATTCATACTAATTTTGTTCGCTATAACAACATGACTATATTCTATGAGTACAAATTGAAAAAGTTATACAAAAAATATAATGACACAACTATAGCATCAGATATAACAATATCCATGAATTGGTTGGTGGTGTGAAAACACACCATTAAATAAGAAAACACAAGTAGATCCACAGTCTATGCCCTTATGCCCCACATTCGATGATCAATCCTACATCTACAAAGTAAACATGATACAAAAACTAAAACTTGTTTATTTTAAAATGGAATACACCAAGGAGTACCATCAGAAATTTTGACTGTTTACAAACATGAATAGTAAACAATCATCAGATAGCTCATTTTTTTATTAGCATATGTGGATATTTTTTGCATCGATGTTTGAAATTATACCTTCTGGATTTGATTGTGTAGATAGTTTTGGATCACACTCTGTGATTCATCATCAGGATTGCAATAGATAGTTTGAGACCAAAATGATTGCAATAGACCAAAATGATGGACTTTTCTTTCAATCATATTTAGCTCTTCTATCCTGATGAAGGATCACAAAGTGTGACTGTAAAATATCTACAAAATCGAATCCAGAAGCTATTTCAAACATATTTAATGTCAGCATATGTGTAGTCTCACTTTATCATCATATGTGTAGTCTCAAAACTATCCATTTTTATTTTTGTACCTATCACGTGGTTTGTTAAAATGAATGAAAAATGAAAAGAAATTGAAGATGAAATAGAGCATTAAACAAAGTAGAATTATTTAACTTAATTTTGTAACGCAACAATAATAACAAGATGGTTAATACATACAAAATCATGAACAATACAGTCGTCTACCAAAACACATTTATAAAATCATGTCTGAAGAACTAGAAATGGATAGTTAAGAGACTACACCTTAACAATACATTAAATGAAGCATTCATCATGTGGTACTCCTTCGTGTATTCCACTTAAATATGTTAAAAGCAACAACACTAACAAATGCAAGCTAATATGTCTGAAAGCACTCAAAATTCAAAAGACAAGAGAGAAACAAGGTTTCCTAAAACTAGAGAGAAAAATAAAAAAATGGAGAGGAAGACAAGCACTATATAAAATGAAGTATAAAATGACAAGCACACTCTGTGAAAGCCAACACAATCACTAGCAACACAAAATAATCTTGGCATGGATCCAAGGAATTAACATAATAAAAATACTGTCAGGTGCTTACTAGTGGCTCCAACATAAATATCCAATGCTTCCATTTCTTATAAAACTATATTTTGTAATGGAGATGAACAACAATATCATATTCAGCTTATGATACTAAATATGATATTGAATATGATATTGCTTATGATATTGAATATGATACTGCTTATGATACTGAATATGATACTGAATATGATACTGCTTATGATACTGAATATGATACTAAATATTCAGTATCATATTCAGCAATCATATTCATGAACATCAGTATCATAATCATCTTATGATACTGAATATTCAGTATCATATTCAGCAATCATATTCATGAACAACAGTATCATATTCAGTATCATATTCAGCTTATGATACTGAATATGATACTGCTTATGATACTGAATATGATACTGAATATTCAGTATCATATTCAGCAATCATATTCATGAACATCAGTATCATATCCAGTATCATATTCAGCAATCATATTCATGAACAACAGTATCATATTCAGCAATCATGATCATGGACAACACTATCATATTCAGCAATCATATTCATGAACAACAGTATCATATTCAGTATCATATTCAACTTATGATACTGAATATGATACTGCTTATATACTGAATATGATACTGAATATTCAGTATCATATTCAACAATCATATTCATGAACAACAGTATCATATTCAACAATCATATTCATGAATAATAGTAAAAAATCTAAATATATATATCCATCCACATGATAAAGTACAATACCACTGAAAATCAGTAACAACATGATAAAAAAAATCAATGTTCTTGAACACAAAATACACTAGATATCATCATAAAGTATCATGCCACATCACAACAAGATCATCATGTATATATGATCAAAATGGTAATCACAAGTATGATCAAAATGGTAATCACAAGCATTGTAAATGTAGTTATGGAATGATTGAAAATTGAGCGTAATTATGAAATGCAAATGGATAAGCATGGAATATGATGGTATGTCCTGATACTGAATATGATACTGCTTATGATACTGAATATGATACTGAATATTCAATATCATATTCAGCAATCATATTCATGAACATTAGTATCATATTCAGTATCATATTCAGCTTATGATACTGCTTATGATACTGAATATGATACTAAATATTCAGTATCATATTCAGAAATCATATTCATGAACAGTAATATCATATTCAGTATCATATTCAGCTTATGATACTGAATATTCAGTATCATATTCGGCAATCATATTCATGAACAACAGTATCATATTCAACTTATGATACTGAATATGATATTGAATATGATACTGCTTATGATACTGAATATGATACTGAATATGATACTGAATATTCAGTATCATATTCATGAATAGTAGTATCATATTCAATATCATATTTAGCAATCATATTCATGAACAACAATATCATATTCAACAATCATATTCATGAACAACAATATCATATTCAGTATCATATTTAGCAATCATGATCATGGACAACACTATCATATTCACTATCATGTTCAGCAATCATAAATTGAATTAAAGTTGGCATACACATATATTCAAATTTCATGTCATATTGATAAAATGAACAACAGTATCATGTCAGTTTTTTAGCCTTTTATAGGCTTCCAACTCATTTAAAATCACACAACGATGTCCTTTAAAATAACTATAAACCACCATATGTGGCTACAATCCAATCACTTCTCTCCTCCTCAGTCATCAATAAGAACCATTTGGCTCTTTCACGTTGAGCCAAGAAGGTTTCGTATACCTTGAGGAATAAACCTCTACTTAATTCGGGCATGGTTTTGAGAGTGTTATATGCATCCGTCAAAGCATTCTCGTGACTAGATTCATCAATTTTGACAAGGTGAATATTGTTCATGCCCTCTTTTATTTTTTTCATTGTTTCAGACATGGAATCCAACGAAGCGGCCATACTTGCCTTTCTCCTCTTTCCCACCTTTCTGCCTGATGAACTAGGAGTCCCTCTAGTACTTGCTATTGCAGTGGACTGAGTGGAATTATAAGGCTCGTCATCCCAATCAACAACACTATCAAGATGTACATTGTCCTCTTCATCATTCACATCAAATGGCTCTTCCAAAGGGTTCCCTTCTTCACTCTCAAGGGTCGTGGTAGCTGCATTTCCTTCAGCAATGTCATTACCGACAATTACACCCAATTCAGTGAAGTACTGAAAGGGCTGCCTCTTATACATTCTGACATTTTTGAACTCTCTTCGCTACATGTTGGCATAAATAAATGGATTAGGTTCTTTGTCTTTCATTATTAACTTTAAAAGAAGGAAATATTATTTCCATCAAAATAGTAGAGAGATTACCCTACCTTGAGAAGCTCATCCCACATGCTGTCCTCAACATCCATGGACTGAGTAGCCTCATTCCAAGCTAAACCGCTTGTATTATGAAGCTCCTTCATGACTCTATAGGCAAGCTTCCAAGTTTTCAACTTGTTTTTGAAGTTGTCCTTGGATAGACTGAGGTTCAAATCAGCGTTGAACCACCTCTCAATTGCGGACCAGGCTTCTTTTTTGAAGCCTCCATCACATTTTCTTCCTAGTTGTACTTGCTCAAGGAGCAAGTCTATAAGCTTTCATTCCATGTCCCTTGACCACATAATCTTCTTCGAGGAAGAAGATATATGGCTTGTGTTAGCAATCTCATTCGTGTTCATCAATAATTCTATGTATGCCATGCTGTGTATACAAATTGTTGTTAATCAAAGCATCTTCATACATCAGTTTACTCAAATAAAACACATTAACCATTACAAGTCCAATACTTGCAGATAAAAAGACAAGAAAAAGGAAACCATCATGTATATCAAAGTATCTTCATACATCAGTTTACTCAAATAAAACACATTGACCATTACAAGTCCAATACTTGCAGATAAAAAGACAAGAAAAAGGAAACCATCAAGTAGTGTTGAGCCATACAAGAACAACTATTGTCGGGATCTATACTCTTCCCACATTCTACTTGCTATATCATTTTGGAACTGTGCCCACTGGTCTCTATCATTCTGAGACAACCCATATGTCTCTAGCACTGGTACATCTACCCCATCACGATCATCTTCCTCTTCGATGTCAATTTCTGGTGGAATGTCGTCCTCTAACGTAATGTAGTTGTGTAGTATGCAACATGCTAATACAATATGGGCTTGTGTCATGATAGGATAAGACGTGGCATGCCTCAAGATTGGAAAACGCTGCTTGAGAATACCAAATGTACGCTCTATTGAGTTTCTAAGAGAGGAGTGTCGATGGTTGAACAAATCTTCTTGAGAGTTTATTGGATTTTCTCTTGAAAACTCCTTCAGGTGGTAGCGTGTACATCGATAAGGAGCAAGAAATCCAAGTGCATTGGGATATCCAACATCCACTAGAAAATATTTTCCTACATAAATAAAGTATATTATTAATACATGAAACGTGAAAATATTTTCCTACATAAATAAAGCATATTATTAAACTATGATTTGGCTTACCAGGGGGAACAACAAGAGGATCTGCTCTTGATAGAGCTGAAGCTAGAACATGACTATCTGTGGCAGACCCTTCCCAACTAGCAAGGTAGTACTAAAACTTATGATCGAAGGAACACACACCCATAACATTTTGTGATAGGTTTCCTTTTCTATCACGATATTTACCCTGCATGTCGACATCGACGGTGACTAGTATATGGGTTCCATCGATAGCTCCAACACAATCCTATACGATATGATACAATCATCAATTGTAAGGTCAACCAGTCCTCAATGATAAAAATTCATACAAGAAAAATGTAACAACACAACAATTACCTTGAAGAATGGATCAAAGCGTTCATTCCCACTAATTTCAGGAGGAGTGTTTAGACTAGGTGGTAGAAAGCAATCCTTGTGGAGTCCTAAGATAGCCCTCAACACCTTGTGGAAGTATTAGCTGATTGTCTCTCCTGAGTGGCCAAAGTTGTGGGCAATCTTGCGGTTCCTCAAATTGTGGCCAACGGTGTGGAGGAACATCACAAGTTGTTCTTCTAATGTCAAGTGTATCGTATCTTTCAAGGATCCATTCAGCCTTAGGATAGTAGCTAGATGAAAGAAAGCTCCCCTACTCATGTGAATCTGATCATGACAATCCACGTCATTGGAATGAATAACCATTCTATAAAAATTATTTCCTTTTCTTTTTCATTTACCCCTATTTGCATCGCCTTCTAGGGCCACCACTGTTGTGGCTACGACAACGCAAGCAATTAGAGCTGTGAGAAGCTGAGAATATGTGGTCTCCACAACTACCCGTCCTAGAACGTCAATATTCTTAATAGGATCCATCAATGGCCTGAAAACATAGGTACATATATATACAATTAGATAGATAAATAGATACATAGATACATAGATACATACCTACATACATAGATATATACTGAATATGATACTACTATATGATACTGAATATGATACTGTTGTTCATGAATATGATACTGAATATGATACTGCTTATGATACTGAATATGATACTGAATATGATACTACTGTATGATACTAAATATGATACTGCTATATGATACTGAATATGATACTGTTGTTCATGAATATGATACTGCTTATGATACTGAATATGATACTGAATATGATACTGCTGTATGATACTGAATATGATACTGTTGTATGATACTGGATATGGTACTGCTATTCATGAATATGATTGTTGAATATTATCATCTCAAAACCTGAATATGGGCCTAAAATGAGAATATGTATCTTCCAGCCAAAGAGGTGGAATATGTTTTGATAACCTGATTTTGGCTAATTATATACCCAATTTGATTCTCGGTCGGGTCTGCAATCTTCCTGTTATATTGTTTCGTGGATACGACTGTGGATGAGTATGTGATATTGCTATCAGGATTCAACTGTGTAGTTTTTTGAGTCAAACTCATTGACCTATGATTCATGAGTACTGGTTCAACACGAACCCATCTCTCATGAGAATGAATGAATCTAGGTGATGCTCACAGAGGTGAAGCACCGGGACCTACCAGGAAGTCCCGGTGCTTCACCTTTGTGAGCATCACCACTACTCATGAATCATGGGTCAATGAGTTTGACTCAAAAAACTACACAGTTGAGTGGGTGTTCAAACTTAGAGACAGAGACAAAGCCAATAAGACTGATGATAGCAAAGGAATGTAATGATACAATGAAATCACTCTTGGAATAGTCATTGGAAGGAAGACTTCTAGCAAGGGGCAAGTTTGTTTGGACAACAAGAAGTATGGTGGTATGAAATCTAATACAAGAACAACAATGAGAAATACATACATAATTGAAAAGTGTAGCTCACACATCGCAAGGTATATTGAAGTCAATACAATAAATGTATGATCAAATATAGATTAAAGGCATTGAACGATGTTACAGTTCAAGGGTGAGTTTTTTTGTTATCAAATAGATGGTGTATAATAACAATAAAAGCATGAAAGGATGTGCCATTATATAGAATCTTGAAATGACATTCTCAGATATATAATTCAATATAAAAGCATAAAACATGTATAAGAAGGATCAGTTAATACAATTCTATGCCACTATGAAAATAATAGAAGGAAAGTGAGGAGACAATACATTATGATATTTTTATTTTATTTTAAATGAGGCATAATCATTTCATCTAGAATTAAGGGTCATTTAAAGATGCAAGAGGGATCAAAATTAATGAAATGAGGTCCTCAACTAACTAAAACTGGAGAGGAAAAAGTGGAGATAGTGGGGATTGCTACTACAAGTTGATAGGTATATTCTTTTCATGGAAACTATAATTGACCTAACTAGTAGTTACAAAAGAAGAGATTGTTGTGATTACTTGAGTGATTGTTGTGCTTAGACAGTCACCATGCCATCAATTCTCCATGTAGCCAACAAAATTATGATGCAATTTATGAGTGATCTATATGTTCACTTATGAATGGAACCTTGTCATATTGATTACATGCAGGACTGGTGACATGATGGTCGACTGAGTCCACCAGATCATGTAACCACCTTTCATGTTTGCATTTCAGTAAATTGCAGCCATCCATTGCATTGACATACATTACAATACATTATATCATATGTCTATTAGTACATACCATCATATTCCATGCTTATCCATTTGCATTTCATAATTACGCTCAATTTTCAATCATTCCATAACTACATTTACAATGCATTCCTTGCATCACCCCATATTTCTTAAGTGCACTTACATCTTTCTATGAGAACCGATTACCATATTAGTTGGGTAAGATAAACTAATTTTTATAATAATCGGCTAAATATGAGAATTGATTATTACATTAATCGGCTAAAATGAAAGTGAAGATCCATTGATTATAAGTGCGATTCAAGTATAACTAGTGGTTTGATGTTAACTAAACTGATTATGATCTATTTGAAGACACATTTATTAATACCATCATGGACATATATATGCCAGTACTATTAATATTAATAAGCATGAAATATAAATATTAATGATAAGAACTGTCATTGAGGCTAAGTACCCAGAGTTGATATCTGATAAGCCTTTGATTTGAATGCAATGTGCTTTGATTTGGAAAGCAGATGTATGAAATGATAAAATTGTACTCAAATTTGATGTCATATCAAAAATAGTAAAGAGTTTGGTAATTAGAAATCTACAAAACTAAGTCATGAAAATTCCTCATTGTTCAAATCTAGAGAAAATTGAAAATATAGTTTCTAACCCTTTTCCAAATCTTGATAATGTTGACCACACATTTGCTAACTTGGATGAATCGACAATTTATAACTATATTGAATTTGGTAACAGTCTAGTAAGGATTGACTTTGATGAATCCAGTCTGTAGTAACTTTTCTTGGTCCAATAGTCTAGGCTGATAACCAAAGATGAGATGGAAGGGTTATTTCTGTTCTTGATCTTTCTTGCATTTTGATGATCGATTACGGAGTATAATTTGAAACATTAAACTCACACATAATCTTATTCAGAAGTATTTACTCTAAACTTTACTTGGTCCAACAGTCTATGTAGAAATCAGAATGCTTAAAATCAAATAAAAAATATAGGCAAATCTGCATTCTAGATAATGCCTTTCTTTGTAGTAGTGTGATTGATCTTTTTAAATTTGTTTAATTTTTTCGGAGGGTCTAGGTGGCTTGTCTGAAATTCCAGTAGGTTTCCTAATAGAACCTATCTATAAATGTGATAAGAAAGTCAAAACCTGATTTCAAATTTGAGGTGATTTGATTTCACCCTACTGTCATCCTGGGTGTCTCACCAACTCAACTTATAAAGGAAATGAAAAAAATAAAAGTGGGATTTTTTAAAAGATTCAAATCCTTCTTCACAGAACTAAAAAGATAGGATGATAAATTCCAGTCACACAAGGAATGAGTAGCAACAGGACTACAATTATAGCTAGTCAAGGGTGATTGCAGCTCAGTTATAATAAATGAGTTATTCAGTTGGGCTTTTACTATTCTACTGTATTTTATTCTCTCTTTTTCATTTTCTTATCCATCACTTGTTAAATTTGTCTTCTTCACATTCTTCCAGATTCAAAGAAATCTCACAACAATTCAACAAACATTTATGTTGCAGATTTGCATTCATTGAGCCATATCTACATCCCATTTGTTGCATTTTAGTCCATGCATAATCACTGCAACTAAAATTTAAATAAATATTCTTAGGTTTTCTTATATGGTTAATCTGTATGTGATTCCCAAGGTTTTCAAGACATAAAACTTGATGTCCACTATCATGAAGAGTAGAACGTTCTTGCAGTGATGCAGAAAAGAACTTTTGGAAACGAATGACAGAACTATGAATTACCAGAAACAATTCAGTTAATTCATCTACCTATCTCTGGGCATTTTTGTCTCACTTTATTAAAACATCTATTCTCTTCTTTTTAATATTTAAATGTTAGACTAGTGTTTGTTCCTCCCATCTTACAGACTTCAAAAAGGGAATGGTGTACTGTGGTTCCTAAAGCAGTACGGTGTGGTGAGAGCTAAAGAAGGATATACCCTCAGATATGATTCTCTCAAGATTAACACTGAGCTAGAAACTAAGATGAACACTATCTCAGACCCATTCTTTCCTGGAATTCTTCCAAATTTGCAAACAGGTCTTACATTCAAAAACACCTACTAGCTACATTAAAATGTGTATTTCTTTTTTATATGTTTTCCAGATTATACATTTATGGACTAAACAGACAATTCTCTGATTAACATATAGACTTTCACATAACAGAAATATAATGACATTATAAATCCTGTATAGTGCTCACTAACATCTAATGCAGGAAGCTATCCAACTAATTGTTTGACAAAATGCCCATATTGGAAGGTGCATATGAAGGCACAAACGACGCCTATCAACCACTAGTAAAAATTTGGCTCAAACCCTCATTATAAAAAAACCCTCTTATAAGTAAAACCCTCATTATAAAAAAACCCTCTTACAAGTAAAACCCTCACACCGATATTCATAAAAAAACCATAAAAATGGCTCAAAATAGAGCTGAATATGATACTGCAGCAGTGATACTGAATATGATACTGAAAAACATTTTTCATGAATGTAAAAACAATCACATTTAATCACATTGCATTGAGTTTCAGACAAACTTGCAAACCCTTCAGCAAACCCTTCACAAGTCCTCTCAAACCCTTCACAAGTCCTCTCCCAGAAGATGAAATCTCAACAGCTAAAGATGGAGCACTTTGTCAAGAGAGGTATCTTCTTACAAAAAAGTACCTTAATCACCAAAGAGGCTGGGAATATTATCAAGCATACCTGCTAAAGACTTGGTCAAGCATACGCTGCCATCGAATCAACTTTAGAATATCCAACTTCGAATCCAGCTTCAGAATCACAGACCCACGAAACCAAAATACAAAAAGTTCCCTAGTTCATAGACCCACGAAAGCTCTGTATCCACAAACCCTTCAACAAACCCACTATCGTATGCACGAAACATAAAATCGTATCCATGAAACATATTATCGTATGCACGAAACAATATAACAGGAAGATTGTGGACCTGACCGAGAATCAAATTGGGTGTATAATCGGCCAAAATCAGGTTATCAAAACATATTCCACCTCTTTGGCTAGAAGATACATATTCTCATTTTAGGCCCATATTCAGGTTTTGAGATGATAACCCGATTTTGACTTTAAGGGTTCCAAACAGTGGATATGGGTCAAAATCAGGTTATCATCTTATAATTCCTATCATCTTCCGACAAACAAACGGGGCCATAGAGTGTACCAAAGAAAGAACAACAATAATGCCAAACATGTCTTAGTTTAAATGTGACCTCTAAGTTGCATATACTCTTGAATGTATTAGCTTTAATTTAACACTTAAGACTTCTCCTAAAGAACTTATGTTTTGACATAGATGGACCCCTCTCTCTCTCTATAGTCTTCTTACATAATTTAATTTTAGTACATGTACATTTAAATTTAATATGTACTTGATTAGTTTGAATGTATCAAATAATTATCTTTAAGTTATATATGTGTGTTTGTGTGTGTGTGTGCATATATACATATGTGTATGTACATACATACACATATGTATGTATGCACGCACACACACATTAATATGTGTGTGTGTATACATATATGTATGTATGTATATATATGTATATATACATACATACATACATATATATATGTGTGTGTGTGTGTGTGTGTACATACATATATATGTACACACACACACACACACACACACACATATATATACATGTATATATATATATATATATATATATATATATATATATATATATATATATATATATATATATATATCATGGTAGATGAGCCAATACCCCTCACGAGATCTATTTTCATGAACAAACCTAGAGATTGATAGATTGAGGGCCCTCAATTAATAATGTTAGTAACACAAGTGTTTGTAGGAACACTTGTCAGACCATCCTTGATGTCAATATCACTCTTCTTGAAATGGCCTTATCTGCATATCTAGATTTTTTCTCAATGGAACCCAAACCATCCTTAACACTTTGAACAATATCTTTTTGTAGGTTAGACAATATTATCTTTTTCAATGGTGTACCTACTCTGAATAATTTTAATGGCTCTTTAAGCTCATCATTAAGAAGTTGAATTGATAATAGTTGGGCTTTTTCAAGTGTATCAAGATTCTCAAATTGAGTAGTTATTTCATTTGATGTTTTATTCAATGTCCTCCTCTTAGCATGTGTAGGTTGTTCAACATAATATCTCAATTTCTCCACATCCATTTCAATTAAATGATCTTGGTTTTTATATAATTATTTTTTCTCTTTACACTTTGAGCTAGATTCATATTCCCATCCATACTAGCATAAGGAAGCAATGTTGACCCTTCTCCAACATTCATTGCTTGAACTTGAGTTGCCCTTTGTCCAACATTTTCTTGAGCAAAAGCTACACACTCAAATAAGAGATGTAAATTATAGAAGTGCATAGTCCGCAAGTTCATTTTCACATGTTATACATTAAATATGAAACATTCCAAATTGATTCTCAACCTATGAGATTGATGCATAGAATTCTTTAGGACAATCCAACTTTAATTTCATCATTATTTCTTTCAAATTTTATTATATAACCATTGATACATCAAATTCCTAGAGCAACCAAATATAGGTTTCACAATTTTATTTTCAATACACATATATATTAATTTCTGTTACTTTCAAATTTTTTTATATGACATTGATACATGAAAAACAGCAGTCAAATTAGCTGCATGGCTCCAAACTTGATCCGGAAATATCGGAAATTAAAGAATTATCCAGCGGTAATTTCATTTGGTCAGATCCCCGTCACCATTGTAAATTTGGAACGGACCAAACCAAATTTCAACTGATCCTAAACCTAAATCTACACTAAAATCATATGAATGACTCTAAAGAGAGCAGAAACGAAAATAAATCTTGAAATACTACCTCTACTCTACACCTTCTCCTGTAACTGAAGAAATCTCACTTTGCGATGAGCTTCATCATCTGGGTGAAAATCCGTTGATCCCCATTCAAGCCTGCTGTGAAAAGGGCCCAATCCTAATCGAAATTTCTGATCATAATGGTGAGGAAGACGATATGTGACAATCTGAGAGCAAGAACCAACTAAGCTTTCTTGTTCATCTTCAGGATCAAGGGGAGACAGATTTAACAGGGGTAGTCTCGATCGAAGAAAGAGTGGAAGAAGTAGAAACACGAGTCTTATGGCTCCTTTGGTGACCGCCCAAGGCTTGCCCACATGAAAATAATCTGTCACAAACAGAGCATGTGTGGACTTCAGCTTTCTTAATGGCTCTCTGATTGTTTGCCTCAGTGCCCACATTGGGAAATATGCCCTTGGAGCCATGAAAAGACTGGAGATTACCTGGATGCCCATTAGTAAGCCCAGATTCTCCTTCCTCGTGGATTTCCAAGTGCTCTGCCTCCTGCATGCCCCGTCCGCCATTGGAGGACTTGGGCTTGTTGAAACAGCTTGCTCTGTGACCGCCCAGAGCTTGAAATGAAGAGAATTCCCTGCTGCATGTTCTACATGAATATGACCTCTCGACCTTACATTCATCAAAATCAACCATCCCCAAATGGGTGGATTCATGGAGTTTTGAACTGGCGATTCGCTTCCATTTGCTGGGCTTATTGGCCGCGCGGGAATTGAATGAAATTAGAGGAATATGGGAATTGGCTAGCGTCATCAGGATGTGGGCGGCTTCAAAATCCTGGAAAGAAAGGGAAGTGGGAAGTGCATGGCGGCTGCGATTCGACCTCTTGCCCTTCCCCTTCCCCTTCTTCGATTGCCATATGTTCTCCATTTCCCCTGATCTTAGCTGATCTTCTGCTGGTTATAACTCAGTATAATTTGCTCCTACCAATGCTGTCGCTACTGCCACTGTGCAAGGGCAGCTATATATATATAACTGAGACTGCATTATTTGCTTTTCTTTTCTTTTGGCTTTTTACTTTTTGCGCGTCTATTTTAAACTGGTCTTCTTATTTGCTTTATTTGCTTTTTATTTTAAACACAGAGTGGAGTGGCAGCTTTCTAATTTAGAAGAAGTTGGTTTCTAATTATAGGAAGTTAGAACAGATTTCAAATTTCAACGCCTCGCATGCCAAAATAGTGCAAACGACAGCCAATGAAACTTCGTCCAACTAAAACACCATTGTCTATGCAACATCTAAACTGACTCATTTACTGTAACTATTTATTAACTACCAATTGCACTCAAAGAAGGTGCAATGGTTACGCCGATAGAAAGATATACTTGGACAATATATATAGATGGGTGGGGAGAAAATTTACTTTTGTCTAATGTAAGATGATAATTAACTTAAATCTTATAAGGCACATTAATCATTAGTCTACTATACTTGTTATTTATAAATATTTGTTGTTCACTAGTTTTGGCTTTGTGTTGTCCCTCTGCTGGCTTTTGTCTTCGTGCCAGCATTTGTTCTATGTTTTGGTGTTTTGTCTTAGATGGGCTTTAATGCTTAATCTCTCTATCTTTTAATGTAAAGGGTTTCATGTACCCTTCAAAACCTTCATTCACTTAATCAAAAACATCTTTTTAAAAATGACAATAAATACCGAAAAGAGACCAATAACATTAAAACTATTATTAATATATTTCTAAACTGAATTTCAACATAAAACTAACTCTAATCCTAATTGATCCCTCATGCCACACATATTTAATTTTGGAAATATTTTTTATATTTTAGTATATAATATTCAATTTTTAATATAAAATAGTTTCTTATATCTTGCAGTAATTCAAAGCACAATATCTCCTTGTACAATACCTAAAAAAATTGTAACTAAGTATATTTAACCTTTGTTTCAATAATATTAAATACAATACTTCAATTCACAATACAAAAATTTGTGGTCAAATTATTCATATATTTGACCTAAATAATTTGTACTCTTTGATTATTATTATAAAAAAGTATATTAAAATTTGCTCAAACATATATAAAATTAGCACAACTAAAATATATATAAAATTTTGTATCATCATCTTTAACAATACATTGACTCAATCATCGTGTCTTTTATCCTGGAGAATTTTCATGCATCATTGATAATTGGTATGACATACATCATATTTGGTTGCATTCCTTTAGTTCTAATTTGTGCTTCTATGTTTAAAAAATGTTTATGTAGGAGTGAATCATTCCAATAGAAAGTTTCATAGTGTTATGAGTCAAGTCCTTTAGGATGTTTTAGAACTTTGAGTAAACAATGACAAGGCTTGTCACCATTCTCTCCTTCTAGCTATGAAGATTGTTTAATGTAGGAATATAAATAGCTAGTTTGGAGGTGGCTTTCACTTGTTGTGCTTGTTAATCCATGGAAGACCTTTTCCTCCAAAATTTGAAGAGGTAAAAATCTTATTATAAATGGCAAGGGACAATTTTTGAAGTGTATGCCATTTTGAAAAAAATTCTTTCTTTTTCAACTTTTCTATTATTTTCCCAATCAAGATTCATATAACTAACTATGTTTAAAAAAAGATCATAAATACAATATTTAATATCATTTAATCACATCATTTGTTTATCCAATATTTTAGTATTTTATAAAATAAAAATATTTAAATAAAATTATTCAAAAATATTTAATAACTTTTTTGAATTCTAATTATCTTTATTTACTAAAGAAAACAAAATCCATGATATAACATAATTTAGTACATATTCACCTCTAATAAAAACAATTGAAGTTTTTTAAGAATGTCAAATGTGTTGTGAGACTTTATAGCTTCTTTGAGGAACATAAACATATAAAATTGAACTTGATGAAGATAATTATTTGAACATGATTTTAAATTATAAAATTCATAATATATTGTTATTTGTATGGTAATATGCAATTCTAATAAGATAATAAAAATAGTAGAATAATAATATGAAGTATGTTATATTACATCTATGTAGTTTATATTACAACAATTTAATTTTTTAGTATATATATTATTATATTATTAATTAGTATATGGTTATATTTATGTCTAATTATACCTTTACTCAAATTGGATTCTTATGAAATCACAACCATAGCTCTAAATTATTTTTAAACCATTAGCAAACCTTATCCCAATTTAACCATACCTATCTTATTGAAACCATAAAACTTACAAAGTCAATATTGTAGTTGGGAATCTAATAATTTCTAAGTTGCTTTTCAACAACACTCATTTTTTGATATAAAGATATCAAAGATTAGGTAAAAATAAACATAGTTGTACCACAAAGAAAAACAAATGATAAATAGGCCAAATAAGAGATGACTTATATAAAAAAAGTATAAGTTTAATCAACCCATAACACCTCTAATTGTAATTTTAAATTAAATCTTATTTCATATAATCAATCAACATTATGAAACAACCCAAATGAATGCTCATAGCTTCCCTTCTTTTTAAGATTTAAGTTAATCAATCTCAATTTAAATCTAATTGTCATATTTACCATTTTACATCCATTATTGTAATCCTATAGTTTATAAATTATAAAAAAATTTCACTCGTATGTTTTATGGTTGAAACTACACAAACATGTGTTATTGATATTCAACCCAAAAATATTAACTCACCATATTTTTAGTTTAATCAGACTATATTTTGCTTAAACTAAAATATTTTTGCTTTTTAGAAAGCACATAACATTATTGTGTTTTAGTAAGGGTTTTTATCTTGAATTTATATCTTTTGTGCAATATTATCTTGTTGTCTAATTTTCCTTTTTAGATCTTAGAAGTCTTACGTTTCACTTTAAGATGACCTTTGTTAAGTCCTAAGTTATATATATATATATATATATATATATATATATATATATATATATATATATATATATATATATATATATATATATATATATATATATATATATATTTGAAATATTATCTTGTTGCTTAATCTTTGTGGTCTTAGAAGTCTTATGTTTCACATCGGAGCATATTTTGTTAAGCCCTAACTTCTAATTTTATTTTCTTTAGTCTATCAATCATCTTAAGATTATCTACTTTGCATTAGTTTGTTGTCTTTTTCCTTATGTTGTTCTCTCCATTGTATTGGTGATTGAGGGATCTTGAATGAAGTAGAGCCTATAATATTGAGAACCAAAAAAAGTTTCAAAATTTTAATCCCAAAGAAAAAAAATTAGATTAGTTAAAATTTGAGAAATATTGTGGAAAAAATTAATTTAATAGTTTATTGAATTGTATATCTTTAAACTACATGAATTACAAGATTCATCTATGAAAATATGGATTTTGTTTTATATTATCTTATTAAAAACAATGAGGTACTTTTTGAAAATACATTACTATATTCCTAATATTTCAATTAATTTTGATTTTTCACTCAAATATGGGATACAATTTATTGTTATTTATCTAACAATATATTAACTTCAAGATAAATGGGAAAAATTCATTGTAACTCAACAAATGATTATTATATATAAAACATTTAATAAAAAGATACAATCATTACTTCTAAAAATAATTTTTATTTTTAAGATATCCATATAATAAGTAATGAATAATAAGTTTCTTTACAAAGATTACTTTTTTAAAGAAAGAAATCAACTTATTTATTTGTGCTACTCCCTTGATGACTAATATTATGAGATGCTGAGTAATTTGAGCACAAATAAATAACGATGAGGCGGCCATTACAGACTCTTCCAAGGGGCCTTTTGAAGAAAGTCTCTCCATTGGGCGGCTGGGAAATCAAGCCGAGGCCGGCCACCTGTGCCCCTGTATCCGAGTTTGAATCTCCGAAGTTGAAAATGGCACTAAAATGGCAGCCCCCAGATGCTGATACACAATTATTTCTCCCCAAGGTCACAACTAACAAAGCTGAAACTAAAGCCGCCCATGGGGCTGCCATTTTGGATAGAGATCAAATGTGCCCAAATCCCTTTCTTTCTGGTTAAAAAAAGTCCTTTCCCATCGCCATTTAAAGCAGGAGGAAGGGTACAAAGCTTGCCTGAAAATTGTTAAGTAGTCGCCCCTATTATTGCCCTGTGTGAACAGAGACTCCAAATGCTCATCATTGTCTGAGCGTCTCAACATGGTTGCATGCAAGGCCAAAAACCACATCCGTACAGGAAAATAGGGTGCTCGGTGGTTTTTTACCATGAGACAAGTTTTCTCGCGTACGGTCATAAGTGACCTCGCAGGGAAAGTCTATCGGCTAATTAAAAATATTATATTTATTGCATTTCAGTTTTTAATTAAATAATTGTATTTCTTAATTAGTTAAAAACTGCAGTAAATGGGTCAGTTTGGGTACTGCATAGACGTTGCCAGTTTAATCTCGACTGTTAGAGCATTATTCAAGGAAAACTATCATCATGTAAATTAGTCTTGTGCACCATAATTTATGTAAAGTGATATTTTAGTGTAAAAGTTGTAATGTAGGTAAAGACTTGAATGCGTAGCAATCTTTTATTTGTACCAAGTCTTCACAACACATTTTAGTAAAATCTACAAGGGTCCTAAAACTTGGACCTAAAATAAAATTACAACATCTAAGAAAGTCTTGTTTTCTATTATATTAAGTTAATAGGTTTATATGTGATATGTATGCAAAAAATTACTCAGTATTTTCCCTTTTAGAAATTATCACCAATTGATACAACACCCCCAAGTACATCAACAATGAAATATAAGAAAACGCGAGTTCAAACTTTCACTATCTTCAATCAACACATCCAAAACTCCATCATTTAGATCACAACTTATAAACATCTCTTCAAAAGTCTTCTCCCACCAGGAACTCCCTTCTCTTATTTTATAACCTCTTCATGTATAGTGCCTACTAGAAAATTTTAGTCACTTGGTCAACCATGTAACTCTCAAATACATCTCTCTCCAAATTTGTGTGATTCTTCCAATGGGGTTAAGCTTGAAAGTCAAGGAGTAAAATTTATAATTTTCTTCAAGATAACTCCCTCGAAATGTTGCATTATTCATGAAGGGTTAATGCAAAGTCAAGAAGTCAAATCTAACCTACACCTAGTCAATGTCAAAAAGGTGATACAAGGTCACTTAGGCAATGGAGTAAAGTTTGCCAAGACAAAGTAGTTAGCACATTGAGTGCACATGCACAAGGAGAAGATAGTAGATAGGAGTTCATAATATATGTATGTCCTTGAGGGAGTTCATGGTAACAATCATTGGAGAGTATGACACATAATTTCAACTAGTGCATTTAATGCTAGTGACAAGGTGGTTGAATTTGAAATTGTAGTTGATGAATTTATTGTTAAGTCTTGGTACCTAAGTAACTTGTATGTGTTTGGGGTTGACGATTGAGACTTTTTAGCTAGTCATCGTGAGTTTGACTTTATAGTTTAAAATTTGTGTATTATTCCAATTTTAGAACTACTCTGATTTAAACTTGGGGACCCTTGTTTTAATTTTTATTTTAATATTTGTTTCAACTTCTACATTTTTAGTCAAAGGTCAAGTTTGTTTGCGTCATTTTTAATTTTAGGTCAATATAAAAGACTTTTGTTTAGGGTTTATTAGAGTGTAGGGTTTACCTAACCCATACCAAGGCTTAAGTCGCTCTTAGTGGCCAAGTCTAACTTATCCTTGACATTAAAGGTTAATTTCACTTCATAGGCTAGACATTTTTTTGTCTCATGTCATGTGCTCACATGAGGTTACTCACTTAAACATTTAACCTCATTAGAGGTTAGAAATATTCTCTCCTCATCTTATACGAGGTTATAGAAATTTGTGCATCACCCTCTACATGTGCATACATATGGCATTCACATTTGAGGGCTAGTCATTTAGATGGGTCATTTATGCTTTGACAATGGTTGACCTGGCTTGATGACGGATAGATGGGTCTGGGCCTATGGTTTTGTGCCATGTCAGACAAGGTCGATGACACACTAAATTTTTTTCAAAATGTTTTAAATTGCTGAGAGTTAAATGCTCTAACTCAATGATTTGACCATTTTCTTTCACAACTACTCTAAGTTATTTTACATGCTTGTTATTAATGTCGAGTTGATGGACAGATAGTTGATACATGAAAAGCTATAAAGTTGTATACAGAGCTATTATTTGTGTATCAAATCCTATGCTTTGAATTTTTGTGTGTCAGAAAAGGTGCATCTATCAAAATTATTTGTGCTATCAGAGAAGTTTGTGTACAACTCAGGATTTTTTGCCTAATTTTGCAATTTTTATTTTATAGTAATGGTGGAACCAAGTACCTTGACTCAATCTGCAGATGCAGGGAAGCATAAAAAAGATAGGTTTTGAGAAGAATGGGTACAATTGTTACCAGGGACAATGAATGCACTATCAACAAATGAGCATGCATGGAGAGATAAGTGTATGATATGTAAAAACCATGAAACTCTTGGTGCTACTGGTACCTCTCTATTTTTATATTTCGTCAACAATATATATATATATATATATATATATATATATATATATATATATATATATATATATATATATATATATATATATATATATATATATATATATATATATATATATATATATATAGAGAGAGAGAGAGAGAGAGAGAGAGAGAGAGAGAGAGAGAGAGAGAGAGAGAGAGAGAGAGAGAGAGAGAGAGAGGTTCAGTATGTAACCCTTGGGTTCTAAATTTGGCAAAGCTGATTGTCCCTGATGTTTTTGTGGATGCTGACCTAGTCAAGGCGTTGGCTAAGAATTATTTCCCTCTCACCAAATGCATCAGAAGAAAAGATAAGTCCACACTGGTTAAGATTGACAAGGCCACTTTTGTAGAGGCATTTGATATTATTGGAGCCATGAGTGTTGACATAGACCTGGAAGAAGCAAGGCGACAATATCTTATGCACAAACGTGTTCTGAAGAACAAGGCAATTCCCAAATACATGCCAAGAGATGGAAGGAGGACAGTGCCAATTCCTGAAAATGTAAATTAACCATATGATTTGGATACTTTCCATAATTACTTTAAGAATATTGTGTATGGTCTATACAGGGTATTTGGGATGGATGGAGAAAAAATGGTAACCGAAGGTATTATGATGATTGTCATGGATATTCAACACCCACATGTAAACAAGGAATATGATGATTGTCATGGATATTCAACACCCACAGGTGATCATTATGACACAAACATAATCACCAATATCACAACTGCATTGTTAATTACATGCAAGAAAGCCAAGAAAAGAAGTCCAATGAGCACTATTGTTTTCATGATGACTATAGTACAAAGGGATGTTTCAAAACATGTAGAACTTCATAGTGCATATGTTTATTCTCACTTTTTACAAGTCAAATATGAAACATTCAAGATCAATTTTGCATGCATGAGATTGGTACATCAAATTTTTATAATAATCAATTTTGATCTCATCATTATAATTCCAATACTTTTACAACTAAAATAGCAAAAAGAAAATTAACCATAAAAATCAACAAAATATATTTATTTATAGTAATTTCAAAATTTTATAATGTGATTTGTATTGAACACTCAAATAAGAGATGTAAGTTATAGAAGTGCATAGTGTGCAAGTTCATTTTCACATTGATAGATGAAAATTTTAAAACAATCCAATTTAAATTATAATTATTTTCCAATACATATATTTATTTTTATTAATTTTAAATTTTATTTTATTAAGCTGATAGGCTTTTTATTGTGGGCATTGCCCACCAGAAAAGTGTGATACAAAAAAAATTATCGGCTGACTTTTTCCGTCAGCCAACAAGTTTCTATCAAGCATAACAAACTACCCTCCTCTTTTAATGCCAACATGGGGAGTGGCGGGGTGAATTCATCTTTTTTTTTTTAACTCCAACGTGGGGAGTGGACATTAGTTATTGTTGTAGAGATTGTGGGCATTGCCCACAGGAAATTGTGATAGTTTGATACATAAAGTGTTCACTCGTTAATTTTGCAGTGGGGTTTTTAAATCTGATAACATCCAACCCAACGTCATTGCTTCCATTCAATGTTATGTAGTTTTCCATATTTTTGGAAGATTGTGCATGTTCCCATCTCTATTTTTCTTAAACAAGAAGAAGAAGATGATGAAAATGGGCAAGTGGATGTCATGAAATTTTCTTTTTTTTTGGGTAGGTTGTGGCCTATGCAAAGCCTTGTTGCTGTTGCATCAGCTGCAAAATCAAGTTATCTTGCAGAGAAGGGGGTATCTAATTTTTAGTGGATCAAACTTTATGGCTATTTTGGGAGGTTTTGTGTGCAGACTAGAGCTGGGATTATGATTGGATTGGTAGCATACACAATGCAGGAGCAGTTGTGGAGGCACACTTTCTTACGATCATTCTTTGTAATTGTAGGGTATTCATAGAAATTGGACTTAGCAGGCACCGTTACTCTAGAATCGATGAATCTGCCAGTGCTACCATTTTTGGGATCATAATTTAATGGCCTCTGTCTAAAACAACCAATTGAGGATGAATCTCGCAAACTCCATGAGTGATTATCTCTGAGAATGAAGCCCTACAAATTGAACATTTTAAGAGTTGTAGGTTTCATAAGCGCCACATACATTATATATTGTGCATTGATCTATGGGCCTGGACCAGACCATGCTCCATTCATTCTCATCATGCAAATCATAACTTTGGAGTCCACCAGATTTATGCTCGATGAAACATGGCATCATGTGGTAACTGACAATAGGAGTGAATTTATAAGCAAGATTGAAACCAGATCTTATATCTATGAAGTTGTAATTGTACAATCATGTTAATCAAATTTCCAGATTTTGACTGGAACTTTTACCGTCCCAAGCTTTTCTCTCCCATGTTGTACAATCTCGTTCCATCTTAGCACAATTTTTTTGGTCCTTGAAGGATCCTTTTGAAAGGAGAAATGCCTAGACACTAGATCCGATGAATTCTTCCAACATATTATTAAGGCTTTTAATGTTTTAAGGCCTGATTTTTCCTTTCCTAGGATTGGGATTTCTCTTAAAAAATGAATGCTTTGTTTTAAATCTATTGTTCTACTAAACAACAATTACCAGTATGAAAAAAAGCATTTCTGTTCAGTCATATTCCACACACTCTTTATCTTAACATTACAATTTACAATCTCTTTAGTATTGCTCCTAATGCACACTTTCACTATTGCTTTAGATGTTCCAAAAATCGATGGAACATACATGTGGTAGTAATCTATAAATAAGAGAATGACTAATTGGAAATTGAATTTTAGTACTACAAATAATGATGTTGTGGTAAACCATTTCTTTTGGTCGATAAATGTAGATTGACCCAGTCAACACAAGTTGTCAGTCTTAAATTAAATATTGATATTTCTCCTTCAAAAATTGCAAATTTGTTTTCAATGCATTAGATGGTCATTAAATTATTGATGCTTGAAGGCCAAAAATCATACTATCAACCACTATAACTAGTGAATATTTTGTATATGATAATTATGTCATGGTTACCTCACAAAACTCTTTGACAAGCAGGACCCATAATCTTGAGTTTGAGAGATCAAGCTTGGTTTGGAATTGCATGTTGTGCACATTTAATAATGGAGCATGACAACCCGTTTGGTAAGTGATTAGAAAAAAATATAGTTATCATGTTCTATTCATCCTATACTTTTCACATAAGGATTGCCAATGTCTTTCGAGGTTAAATTTGACTTACTCTGTTCTTGTTTTTAATTTTAGCTATGAATAATTTTGATTACACTTTTTACCCGTCAATAATTTTGATTACATTTTCTTTACCCTTCTATTTGTAACATTCACTGCATTTAGTTCTTCGAGCTTTCTTTCCCAAATTTACTTGCCCTCTAATGCACTACATAGAGAATATGTTGCTATCAGCATAACCATTGCACCTTGTTGGTGCAAGTGCTAGTTATCTTTATGCACACTCATTTAAGTTCATTAATTAAGCCGATGAGCTTTTTAATTGTGGGCATCGCCCACCAGAAAAGTGTCTGATACAGAAAAAGAAATAATGGTCACTTTTTTTGTTCACAACAAATTTCTGTCAATTTTAGTTTTTATTTTGTTTAATACTTTTCAAATGATCGTTGTTAATTTAAAATTTAATCTTCCTCTTTTAACGCCAACATGGGGAGTGGGGGAGTGAATTCATGTCAAGAAAGGCTATGATGGCGCCAAGGAGTACATTTGGCCATGCGTAGTCACTTTATTTGCGCTCATGGCGGGGTATTTGTTGTTCCATTATGCCAAATTGATAACCATGTACAAGAAGATCTATGAAGGAGACTTTCGATTCCTTCCATGGTTTTCTTCAGAGGTGTAGTGCATGATTTTGAAGCTCCTGGAGACAAAACCTAAGGCGTGGATCACAATACCTCAGCTCATGGGAACTGTCTGGTTCAAGTGCAGTTTCAAGCATGGAAAACCACCTACCGAAGTAGAACATCAGTAAATTGAAACTAGCCAAATAGAAAAAATAATCCAATGTTGTGGGATCAAACCCCAACGGTGGTAAAGCCGGTGACCTTCAATGTTTTCAACATCCCGGGGTTTAATATCTCTGATCTCTTTGAAGAAAGAAGAAAGGCAAAAGGTGAAGCAAGAGTCTAGATTCACATCTATGCAGTCGATGTCCAACATAATTTTAAATCTGGAGGATATTGCGGAGGTAGAGATTCATTTCTGAACCATCTCTGTGGCTTAGCAGATGAAGATGTCGAGCTTTTAAGTAAGAAATTACCTATTAAGGTTTTTGAGGCCAATTTGGGATTGTCAAACAATATCAAGTGATGACATGGTATAGAGTTTCATTTCTTTTTAAATAGGGTTTTTGAAGCTAATTTGGATCTATCAAATAGCTACTGATACATTCATCGACATCTACCCTTCCCATGGAAGCTTGACCTCCAAATCTCTTCTTTATTTATGACCAAATCAAGAATTCATAATGGGAAATCGATATGTTAGACTATGGACAAATAATTGCAATTCAATGAATGAGAGCTCTCTCTGCTATTTGTTAAATTTGAGATGCGTGAGGGGGAATTACAGTCAGTTCTTAATATTTAAAGACCTTAGGAGGTAAGTCAATGCAATTTTATAAAGAAACCGGAAAGCCCTTGCAGAATTATATAAGTTTTAGATTTTTTTAAAAAGCTTTATGGCATCTTGTTGGATGATCAAGGGTTCGGCTTTAAATTTTACTTTTTTCACTTTTTTTTTTTTTTTTTTCTGTGAATAGCAATCCAATTTCAAGAATTTCATCCCCCTATGCTAAAATAATCATCAATTCATATAAGCATACAAGCTTATGAATAATTCAGCTCAAAAATTGCTCGATTGGAAATTGTCTAAGTTGTTCCTAATTGGGTTTGATTGATCCTAAAAGTGTGTTGATCACTTAGTGTTACAAGTAGTAGTTGCCATTGCACAAAAAGATCGACCTGTTAATGCTCGATACAATCACTATCTATTTATAGAAGATATAGGAGGTGGTTAAGCCATGTCACAAATCCCAAGGGGAGTGTTGACCATTTTGCCAACAATCTCCCCCTTAGCGTTACCCGAGGGGATTCAAACTTGTGACCAAGCTCTGATACCACTTGTTACAAGTAGTAGTTGTCGTTGCACCAAAAGATCAACATGTTAATGCCCGATACAACCACTAGACTTATAGAAGACATAGGAGGTGGTTAAGCCATGTCACGAATTCTGAGGGGAGCACTGACCATTTTGCCAACACTTAGTGCATGACTTATCAGGTGCCTTTTAGTTTAGATTTTATCTCTAAGGGGTATTTATTTTCTCCTAAATTTACAAGGATTGTTTCACCTTGTCATGTTCTCGGGCACGCCCCAACCACTTGTAGTTTACCTCATCCCTAGATGCATTGCAACTAAGACTGGATGGAGTAGTTTGCCTCATTCATTTAAGTAATAATTTACCCACTTTTGCATTCAACACTTTACATTGAATCATACATGGGTAAGAACACAGACTCCAAAATTGAATTTGGTAGTTTAACTCATTCAATTAAATTTGTCAATTTTTCCAGTTTAATTTTCATCAATAGTGAATATGATCATATGGGGGTTTGAACATGGAGCTCCACTATGAAAACCGCAGAGATATACCACTCCTCTTTTGGATGTTCATGAATTTAATGTGGGCAGTGTACCAAACAATGTCAATAGCAATGGAAGATGCTTTTTCAATGGAAAATCTAAAGTGGGTTCATGTGAATATGACCTTATTTTATGACCCAACACCTCTACTTACTTGTCTTAACATGCTTCTGCCATGAAAACTTTGTTAGTTTCTCGAAAAAAAGGATTCCATGGCATGAATGCTCTCCTCTAGTAAGAATGTAAACATATCAAAATTATCTTATCACAGAGTACATTGAAGGAAGAAAGATGTCATAACTGCAATCTTTACAATTTTCTTTCACTGGCAAAGTCTTGGCGATACAGAAGAACAAAGAATTTTAACATTTGTATTGACAATTTACTTTGGTTGATTTTGCAATTGGAAGGGTGAACCATATTAAAATACACTAAAGTCTAGGATGTATGCATAGAGTTTTATAGTCTGTTCAACCTTTATTTTGTCGTTGTGCCTTTGTATTTGTGTTCTACCAAAATAGAATTTTATTGTAAATTTAACCAAGGAAGGGTAAATTTCAATCAGTTGATTATTTCTACTATTCGTTCATTATTTCACTTTGTCATGGATGGTTTGTGGCATGTTGTTTCAATTTCATATAGTAGAAGTTTAACACCTGTTACTGTCATAACCGATTTTTTAGACACTAAAACTATTTTAAATAATTGATGACTTTTGTTGACTTTTGACTTGGTCGTTGATACACAACCTAAGTTAATTTATTTTAGCTTTTCCATACATGTTTTTATTTAATGAATAAATTAATATATGTTTGAATTTTCTTTTCGTAGGATGATAAATTTAAGTGATTAATGATTATCATGTTGAGATCGAGATATGTGTTATACAATATCATTCTATTTGATATGATTAAAAATGCTCATGATGAATGTTTTTCAAGTTGATTTGGTTATTAAATTTGGGAACTAACCTATTGATGGAAAAATTTGTAGTGTTCATTTGATGATAGGACTAAAGATGGGGGTTTGGCCAAGGTAGGGGAGTCTAGCTCCTCGGTAAGGATGAGTTCGGATCTATATGGAAATAAGACACACCACGTAGATATTTTATTAAATGGTGTAGAATCTATTTTTTTGTGTTTGGATTATTAGGAAAATAAGGTGTAATAAAATTTAAACAGATTAGAAAACTATGTTATCAATTATAACTTATTCTAATTTATATCTTAAAGCTATGCTTGTTAAATTTATAATTATAAAATTTGTTTTCTTTTATTTTAAATTGTAAATCTCTTGGTTTTGACTGTGTCAGTATTGACTCGAGAAGAGGGGCCAAATGTGCCTAAAGTGATGGCATGTTGGACACCACTGGGAGTACGAGAAGGGGTTGTGCACCTATTTTTAAAAGAGAGTGTACACAAGTAAAAGAAGAATCAGTCAACAAGTTCATGGGGAGAGAAGTTCTAGAAGTGAAAGTGAAGTTAAGAAACTGTGCCAACAAGAAGGAGGAAGCACGGTCTGGAGAAGAAATCTCCTATGCGCATGGTTAGAAGGACACCACACTCGCTGAGTAAAGAGGGAGTGAGAGATATTTATAGACTCGGTCAAGATAAGAGGAAGAGGGCACTGGAAATTAGGGGAGTTTTTGAATGAATAAAAAATGGAATAGAGGAAGAATAAAACAAAGGGAAGAAAAATGTAGAGAAAAGAAAGTGGGGAAAGAAGTGTGAAGGAGAGTGAAGAAGGATAGAAATAGAAAGGAAGAAAACAAAATGCAAGGGAAGAGTGAATGGGTGAGAAGGAAACAGAGGAGCAACCAAGTGAATGTAAGCTTGTTTGTATAAGGAGACAAAATGGTGACAGAGGAAGGGGAATTGTTTCTTGGCATCAAACGAAGGATAATCAGGTTTTTCTTTGAGTATTTTCATTTTTTTTAAAGAAAAGTGTATTAATTTATATCCCTTCACATTATAATGATAGTGGAAATTTTTCTTCAGCTTTTCTATTTTTCTTGTATCATTATTAATAGCGTAAGCTTCTAGAGAACATTAGATTAAATTTTGGGGCAGCTCATTTTGGTGTTTGAAACTATGAACTAGAGACATTTTTGTTGGTTTTTTATGTTGATTGTTGGTAGTGAATTAACCACTCCAATCGTATCAATACTCTGTCAAGACCAAGATAGGAAACATAGTATGTTTCTTGTAAAATGTCCTCAGAAGTGTAGGATGTGCTTTGAAAACCAACACCTGGTGTAGCTTTTCCTTTAAAAATTAAATTGTTAAGCCATACCTCCTTAGCCAAAATGAATTCTGGATGAATTTCTTAATAATTTAACCATCCTTAGAAAAGACCATAGAACAGGTAGGAGGCAGCCATGTTGTTTTCTTGACTTTCCTAAAAAATGATATGGCATAGGGAAATCAAACATTTGTTGTCAAAGTAAATTATTGACTGTCATAAATCTCTATTTTCATAAATTTAGACCACTTTGGTCTAGTAGATGGTAGGAAGAGGGACTATATGCAATGAACATGCATAGGATTAATTATATTTTATTTTCACTATAAGTTTTTGTTGTCATATTTTTGCACATTTTGGAAACCTAATTACTAGATGAGCTATATCTCCCTAGTTTGCATTATTATGTGATCTGGATTAAGATTTGTGTTCATTTCCATTGAAAAGTACATGAAAAGAAAGGAAGTATTACTACATCTAAGATTACATGTCATATCCTGATATGCTGTATAGAAAAGGAAAGAACTGAAAAGAAAAACATTCATATGAGCTCACACATGCCGTGAGCATAGCAAATACAAGAATTGCATAAATGAGTGCAAGTATACATAAATTAATGGAGCTAGATGCAGGGGTACCACACATTGCCTGGTAGGGAGTTGATCTTCTATGTCCCCGGTGTGCTCCTGTGATCCTGAACCTGCAAAGAGAGAAGAAGGGGTTAGATCCAATGGATCTAAGCAATGAATGGTGCCACAACATCTATGATCATGTATACATGCACTCAGTCATACACCTCTGGCATGGGTTGTGCTCAGGGAATGTGCATCAAGGAGCTACCAAAATATAAGGGCACCATTGTTTTCACTGACATGTTTGTTTCATGTGCAGATACAGGGAAGCTGATCCAATAAAGAGTTTCGTGAATGATCTGGGTCCTTGATGTGGGTAATGATAGAGGAACCTTATGTACTCTATATGTTACCCCTTCAAGGGCCAAGAGCACACTCAATGTGTACAAATAGGGAACATTCAGATGATCCAGCGTCAATCAATAAAAGAATAACAGAGGGCTATATGGCATCAAGTTTTGAACAGAGCTAATGGTAGAGTACACAAATCTATGAGGAAGATAGGGCACTCTATTGCATATATGTTCACAAGGCACTTACATGCTGAGGGCACACAATCCACATGTTCAGAAAAGGCCAGTCGAAAAAGACAATGCAATAAGAGGGCATGATAAACAACAACAATGCTATGATCCCCTGTTCTTTCATGGATGTAACAGCACATGGCATAACATCATTTTAATGGAGAGGCTTAGCATTACAATGAAAAGAAAGATTCATCAAAGATAAAATGAGCAAGTGCAGTGACCATCAATTGAATTTCCCTTGTGTGCTTGGGCCCATGGTATGCAACATCAAGATAATGCCCTAGCCTATGGTTCTCAGGCCTTTCAAACAGAGAAAACTTATGTATGATAGCAATCAGTGCTATATCTCAGGCTAGGTTGATAATAGTGGCAATCCAATTCATATAATTCCCTAGCCTATGTTTCTCGGGCTATGTAATTTTTAGTGGCATCAATGCCATAGTGCCATACCTTGAACACACAGAAGGAGTTGAATAGAAAGTATATAACAGGCATCACAAACAGAGATATGAATGTCAATAACAGGGCACATATATAATGCTAATCAATAAGCAATAGATTGACATTTCTAAAAGCATGATGAGTGTTGGTGTACACATCTCATTGACATGGAGGCATTAATAAACATAGATTAAAGATGCCAGGTAGCAAATGAAGAAGGAAGTAGTGCTAAATATGGAACAGTCAACATGATGTTCATGTTCTCAAGCTAAGCATGTGACAATAGCAAGCGACATGTAGCATAACATAATACAATAGAAGGCATGATAAGCTTGGGTCTTCAAGACATCAAATTTATGCAGAGATTTAAACAATCAAACACAATGCCATGTCTTTTATCAATGTAGTGCTCTCGACCGGTATTGAAGGCTCGGTACTTCTAGATGCTATCACTATTACAAGTACATATGCCTCGAGCCATGTAGTGATCCAAATAGCAGTGTATGCAACAAATACAGGAGGTATGATGTATTCAATATAGTACCCTATTCAAACAATAAGGAAATGTGTGTATTACTCTAGCATCACCATTCACGGCTTCTCCAAATACAGAGGGTAACAATATCGTGCCATAACAGAAAAATCACAATGTATCAACATAAGAGACAAGCCCTATGTTCTTAGGCTATATACATTTAAGTATCAACAATGATATTGTAATACATCTCCTGTTGATAAACAAAGAGCAAGCATACCATACTACTGCAATTACATGCAGCAATGATACATGGTGTGCCTAGCTTTAGTGCTCTTGGGCTGTTGAAAATAAGAAAACAATGAGGATATGGTAGCAGTGATAATCAAGATGCGAGCAACTCAACACATTGGAACAATGCATACACCTGTGCCCTAATGGCTTTTCAAGCTTAGCAATTACAGTGCCCTAAATTGCAAATGCCATAGAAGGAACAACAAATTAAAATGCAGAGAACACAGTGCAACATGCATCGAATAGACAGTGAACACATGCCCTAGTCCTCAAGATTTTCAAAATAGAGATAACAAATATATGCTAGCAACAAAGGCAATTCAAGCAATGCCCTAGCCTTAGCATTATTGGGCTATGTACTAAACATCAAAACCTTAATGCCCTAGTGTCACAGGCCATATCAAAATAACAATAAACACAACATTTATATTCATGATGCCCTAGTTCCAAACAATGCAAAATGTAATGCCAGTATAAACCCAAATTGCAGAGACAAGATATTGCACATCGATGCCATGATCATTACAAAGCCTTTCAAATGAAGATAGCGAGATGCAAAGTAATGAAAATGTAATCTTTGAAGTGCGTACCTCATGATGTTGCCGAATCAAGAAGGAATGTATTTGTTGTTTCTATTCCAGAATGGAAGGATGCCATCGAGAGTTGCAGTGGAGTTTTAGTATGTGCCAGTTGCCGAGTATAAAAGCCATGATTACAGGAAGATGCCATTTTCGAATGAGGGTTTCATAATAGCATATCATTCTTTTTGTCTCCCCTTTTTTAGGGTCGAGCATATACTTCAACTCCCTTTGATATTTTTCCACGGGCATGGATATATTTTGTAAAGATATTAATATAATTATCTTTTTGAAGGTAATTATATTAATTTTTTTTGATGCCTTAGGTTCCATAGTAGTCATGTTTGACTTAGGTGATAGATGTTATCACAATCATGTTTAATGTATGGGGGGGGGGGGGCTATTATTTTTAGAATATTTATATCTAATGTGGATTTGATCATAATGTAAATATTTTAGATTTTCTCCTCATCATTGAGTTGAGACTATCTTAAAATATATATTTAGGATCCACATTTTTAGTGAGTGGGGTTATGTTTTTATTGTTATAAGTCATTGCTCATATTATTGTATGATTTTTGACATGTGGTGTTCCTATAAACCACTGTCAGAATATCAGTTACAACATGACTTAGTGGGTTTTGGGTCTCCCTTTTGACTATCTATTTTAGGGACCCCACTTTTTCCGTCCCCCTAGATTCTCGGGAATTGGGCATCCGAATTTTAGAGTGATGGGATCATGGTCCTAGTGGCTGGGTTTTTCTATTCTTAGTGAGATAGTGGACTTGATGGCAGATTCTCCAGATTTCCTATATATGCCTCTCACTTTGGTGATAGAAGGCTAGTTCTTCTTTCCCTCATTCTTACGAGGTGAATGTTGTAGCTCTTTGAGAAGCAATCTAATATTTTGACTCCTTTTATTCCAGTTAATAGAAAATTGTCCTTCTTTTCTACAGCTTTGTGAGTTGATTTGATGCATTTGATGTCATGTATTGTGATTAAAATTTGATCCTTTACTTGATATTACGTTCATTTTGATGTTTGCAAGGACTGGTTTTCCTTGAAGTTTCAAATCTATGTGCATCTATATGTGTTTGAGTTGTGGAATCCATTTTCCCTTCTCATTTACAATCAGCGCCTGATTGTTTTCTAAGGGGAAAAATCAGATTTGGAAGAGTTGTGGTGTTTATGTTATATGCTGGATTGCATTGTGAGTTTGTTTTTCAGTTTGTGGATCTATCCAGTTTGGTGAATCACTTAGTTTAAATTTTAGTTATTTCATTTTTATGCAATCCCTCTCCCTTTTCCTTCAAGTTCAGTTCAGTTTAGGTGATACAAATGGGGAAGCCGACCCTTAATCCGGAGGTCTATTCTTAGTGAAGCAGTCCCACATCCTGAGAGTATTCCCATGTTTCACAGGATTGCCAGGTTTCACACTTAGCCATCACGGGTGCAATCCCTAGTGACAACAGTTTTATACTATTAAAAAAAAATTGTGTCTATTTATTGTTATATTTTCTGAATCGCTCCAAAAGATGATGCTACTGATTTTATTTTGAAATTAAAAACCTTCAGTAATAGTCAAAACGATAAGTAAAGATTCTTATAGCCAGACTGGAAGTTGAAATTGCTTGTTGTAGATCAATTTATTTATTTTATTTATCTCTTTAAATGAATATAATTTTCTCCAATCTTGGGAATGAATTTTGGATACAAATTGTTTTGATTTAGTAGAATCTTTTGTAAATTTTAAACTTAAACCTTCTAGTGAATATAAAATCAGAGATGGACCTTTATGAAGAATTTAGGGATAACACCGTGGTCATCGATCTTTAATTGGTTTTGTCAAGAAACTTTAAATAAAAGAATATTAATTTTAAACATTTTACATTTCTAATTCTGATTCAGAATTCTGTGGAAATAATGATGATATTTAAACTTCACTAGAAGCTTATTGGTTTATTTAACTTTTAGGAAATTAAATTGATAGAAATGGAAATTTTGTTTTATGAATTATATTCTGTTTAGAATTGATGCGTAATGTGGAATAGACAGAGAAGGGTAATTTAGTTGTAATTACCTGTCAGTGAAACCGATTTTTTTTTAAAATTACTTTGGCCAAAGTTTTTCATTTTGCATATGTAATTTTAATATGCTTGGTTAGTTATGATATTTTTCTCTCTACCACCTTGTGATTAGGATTTCTACTTAGACTAAAGAATGTTAAGTATTTAGATTCACAGTTGTATCATATTCTTTTGACTCATCAGTGCCAAGATACTAGTCTCCTTGAGTAGGGTTGGTGCACTTTCCATTTTAGGGTAAGTCCCAGGGGAGCTAACCACTCCATGGTTGGGTGGAAAAAGCACTTGGGCCACACTCGCGTCTCAAGATTTGTAGGTGGACGTGTTGTCTAGAGGATTAGGAGACATGGATTACTGACTATGTGGTGCCTTGTTACCATGTATTTGAGGGTTTGGGAAAAGATATTATTGATTATTGTATATTCTGATTTATATGGTATGGATCGACAGAAGGTCAAGATTTTTGTAATATGATGTATTTTTACTACCTAAATGATTGTACTCTTCGACGATTTGGTCAAATGTTGTAACTTGTACTTATTTTCATGATTTTTGTATATCGACAATTTGGTCAAATTGTAATCATTAATGACATACGTGGAATATTATTTTTCGACCTTGAGAATTTTTAGGCTTGAATAATGTTTATTTCTTTATGGTAATTTTGGTCTTTACATGTGGTATCAGAGTTGTGTTTAAACCCTAGGGCCTAGTTCTTCTATGCTAAAGTTGTGTTTGTGCATGGATCAAGAATAGATTGTCATCATGCAGATCTGAAACAATGGTCTATCTAGAACTAGCAATGAACAAAATGGGTTGCCTAATCAAAGGCTAGATGAAATCATATCTCTCTTAATTGAACAAAGGAACATTTTGTAGCAGCAAAATGATTGGATAAATGTCATTGAAAATGACTTGAGGGGTAGACAAAATGAGGATCAGCAGGATGATGAAGCTCGTAGGAAGCAGGTTGAAGATCAAAGACTTGAGGAACAACAGAAAGAGGAAGAGGATAGGATGATTGAGGAATGACACAAGAGAGATGTTGATATTTGGGCAAATGTAGGAGATCTAAATAATGACCAGATAGCTGAGGAACTAAGCAAGGACCTTAAAAAGGTCACACCACCTACTTTTGATGGGAAAACTATAGGGGATGATGCAAATGCATGGATCATCTCCATGGAAAAGTACTTTCATGTTCAAAATCTTTCTGGACAGTCTAGGGCCTTATGAGGTGCTTTCCAGCTGATTGGAGAAGCAACTACATGGTGGAATAATGAAATGATTGAAAAAAAGGTATGACCATGACAAATATCTTAGGAGGATTTCCTAGTCCTCTTCAGGAAACGATGGTTACCATAGCCATTTTATGACAGGAAAGTGTCTGAGTTCCAAAATATGATCCAGGGGGTCTTGTCAGTAACCAAGTACCATGAGAGGTTTTTCCATTTGGTAAAATATGTTCCACAATATCTATAGGATGAACGTTTCAAGACACGTAAGTTAATTTTGGGATTACGTCTAGAGATTGGATCTGAGGTTGATATGGATGAACCAAAAACTATGGAGTTCACTTATGCTAAGGCATTGTTATAAGAGGAGAAACTGAAAAGGGTACTAGTAATCAGAACCTCACAGCGAAATGATAGTTCACAAGGATTCAAGAGAAAGTATGACAATGATAAACCAAGAAACAATGGACGTCATAAAGTGCAAAACCTGAGAGGTAAAAGTAGGGATAATGTGGGTAGAAATAATAACAACCCTCAGAATCAGAATTAGAATAGGGGTAATAACAGGAATGGGAACAATAGGAATGGAAACAACTAGAGGAACTGAACTGAAAATAGGCAACGACTGAGAAATGGATGTTTCAATTGTGGGGGTAATCATTATGTTCCTTATTATCCTTGGAATATGACTTAGAGAGAGGGTAAATCTCCTCAGGTTCAACACCAAATTCATGCATCAATTGATCATCGCCAAGAATATTTTCAGGCAGCTCCCATTCAGATAGTTGGTAATCTCTATGGACATGATGTTTCTATTTTGATTGATACTGGAGCTACTGAATGTTTTATAGATCCTAAGTTTGTTTCAAAATTATCTGTTAGAGCTGGTTATTTATCTGAACCATGGATGGTTGAATACATGAATAGGACAGAGCATAGGGTTGAGCAATGTCTAGCATGTAGTAATTTAGAATTTCCAAATTTTCAAACACAAGTTAACCTTTATGTCACTCCTTTAGGATATTATGATATTATTTTAGGCATAAATTGCCTTATTGAGCACACAACCATTTTGAATTGCAAGGACAAGTCAATTCAATGTCTAGATGATTCAGGTATACCTACAGTTGTCAAGGGAATTCAAAAGCCTTTGGAACTAAGGCTAATATCTATAATGCAAATGAAGAAAGCCCAGAAGAAGGGGTGTGTGATCAATGTAGCTTATGCAAAAGACTTAGACAATCCTTCAAGTCTAAATGATTATCCTATCTTGCAAGAGTTTCAAGATGTGTTTCCAGAAGAACTACTTGAATTGCATCCTAAGAGATAATTTGACTTCTTTATAGATGTGTTGCCTGGAACCGAACCTCAATCCAAGGCTCCATATAGAATGAAAACCACTGAAATGTATGAGTTGAAAAATCAATTGCAAGAAATTTTAGACAAAGGGTTCATACGCCTCAGTGTGTCACCATGGGGAATACCTATGATCTTCGTAAAGAAGAAAGATGGCACCTTAAGATTATGCATAGACTACCGTATGCTTAACAAGGTGACTATAAAGAACAAATATCTACTTCCTAGAATTGATGAACTATTCGATCAAATGAAAGGAGCAATGGTGTTCTCAAACATTGACTTAAGATCTGGATACCATCAGCTCCAAATCAAGGAGGAAGATATAGAAAAAACAACTTTCAGAACAAGGTATGGGCATTATGAGTTTTTAGTACTACCTTTTGGTCTGACTAATGCTCCTGCAACATTCATGAACTTGATGAATAGTGTGTTCCGAGATTATTTGGATAAATTTGTAGAGATTTGCATTGATGATATTTTAATTTATTCCAAGAATCTCGAGGAACATGAGTAACACTTGCGTATAGTTTTGCAGCACCTCAGGGATAAGAAATTATATGGAAAACTATCCAAGTGTTCATTTTATCAAAAATAAATTCATTATTTAGGACATATAATTTTTGCTAAGGGAATTGTAGTGGACGCTGCAAAGATTCAAGCTATACTTGAATGGCCAACACCACAGAATGTGAGTGAAGTTAGAAGCTTCATGGGGCTTGCAGGATATTACAAGGAGTTTATGGAGGGATTCTCCAAAATTGTGGCACCTATTACATCCCTTCAGAGGAAAGGAAAGAGGTATGAGTGGACAGAGGTTTGTGAGCAGGATTTCCAATCACTGAAACAGAAACTCACATCTACTCCCATAATAGTTATACCAGATCCTAACGGTCATTTCACTATTATCATTGATGCTTCGGGTGAGGGTTTAGGAGGTGTACTTATGTAGAATGGTAAAGTAGTGGCTTACGAGTCATGAAAGCTAAAGCAGTACGAGGTTAACTATGTGCCTCATGCTTTAGAACATGTTGCCATAGTTCATGCACTTTTGATGTGGAGACACTACCTTTTAGGTAAGCCTTTCAAGTTGAAAACATATCACATGGGTTTGAGGTACATCTTCACTCAACCCAACCTTAATGCCAGACAGAGGTGATGGATAGAATTCTTGAGTGAGTATGATTTTAGTATTGAATATATCAAAGGGAAAGAAAATAGGGTAGCTGATGCCTTAAGTAGAAGGATACACATTGCAGCTATTTCCACAACTTGAAAATGCCTAAAGGAACAGGTGTTGCAGAACCTCCAGGGTGATGACCATTATGAGTTGGTCAAATCAGCATTATAGAATGATCTGACATACCATCATTTTGATGGTTACTCTTTTGATGAGGATGGTATTTTAAGATACCAAGGGAGGATGTATATTCCCAACCAGGATGGGTTGAGGAAATTGGTTTTTGAGGAGATGCATTACACTCCGTTTTCAGGGCATCCAAGAGTGAATAAGATGCTTGCAAATATGCGGCCATTGTATTTTTGGCCCATACTTAAAAGAGATGTGGTAGCATCTATAGATAAGTGTCTAGAATGCCAGCGGATCAAAGCTGAGCATGTCCATCCAGCTGGACTTCTGTATCCTCATGAGATACCAGAATACAAGTGGCAGGTTATCACTATGGACTTTGTCCAAGGTTTTCCCATGACAATGTGCAAGCATAATGTAATCCTGGTTGTGGTTGATAAATTGACTAAGGTTGCTCATTTCAGGCCAGGTAGTTTGAGGGATGGATCCTTGGTTTTGGCCAATAAATTCATTCAGGAGATTTTTAGACTTCACTGATCAGTACCTGAGACCATAATATCTGATAGGGACAAGAGGATGACATCCAGGTTTTGGACAACCTTAAATGATTCTTTGGGAACTAGATTGAACTTTATCACAGCCTATCATCCTCAAATAAATGGTCAAACTGAAAGGGTAAATCAGGTTCTTGGGGACTTACTGTGAATGTATTGCATGGATCATCAGTACAAGTGGGAAGAGTATCTTCCTTTGGTTGATTTTTCTTACAATAATTCTCATCATTCTTCACTTGGTATGGCTCCTTTTGAAGCACTATATGGAAGGAAGTGTCAGCCACCTATCAGTTGGGAGGACAGGATCATTGTTGGTCTTGAATTGTTAAGGGAGATGGAAGAGCAAATGACTCTTATTTGAAAAATGTTAAAGGAAGTCATTGATAGGCAGAAGAGTTTTTGAATAAGGTAAAAATAGGTTTTGAATGGAACTTGAAACCATTTACATCATAGCAAAAAGATAAAGCATTAAAGTTTTTAAAAAAGAGACGTCTGCTGGAAAGAACAGAGTAGGATCCAAAAAAACACTAGATCCTATAACAAAAGCAAAGAAAAAAAATCTAGCAACACTACCAGCAACACCCAGCAATGAATAAGACAAAACTAATTGCTTATCATTTTGTTCACCTTCATCTTCAGCTCCTCCATCTTCTAGATAGCATTTTTAAGGTCCTTCAGATCCTTAGGCTTCTTAGGGATCTTCCTCTGAATACACCCTCTGGTTCTAGTACCTGGGCCTGCATTCCTAGCACTATCATCAATAGTAATGGTCATTTTTTCCAGCTGGTTTTTCTCCAGGTAGTTGTGAAGCATATTCAGGTTGATGACAGCCGCATTGAGCCCTTCATTGCTGTGGCTGAGGACTTCATTAATAATTTTCCCATTGTTGCTAACTTTGACCTTAATTTCCTTCACCTTGTTGTCAACAATTTTGTTGATCTTGACAGTTATCTTCTCCTTCCAGCTTTTATTGTTTACCTTATCCAAAATCTTGTTCTCCATCTTCTCCAGCTTCATATTTAGGTTTTTTGTAGTTTTCTCTAGAGAATGAAGATGGAGCTTAATCTCCTGAATCTCCTGATTGATCCAATCCCGAGGAATACTCTAACCTTCATCTTTTTTTCCTTTGTCCATGATCGTAGCATCCTCCAAGGGAGCAGTGAAATCATCTTTTTGGATTTTTTCCTCCTCAGTGGCATTCTAATCAGTATTAGCACCTAAAACTTTTTGTTCCTCCTCTTTTTCATCAATGACAGGGGAGTTCTGACTAGTCTCAATTTCCTCTTCATCCTGCCCATCCAAAGAGCCCAAAGAGTCCACCTTAGGGGGTTCCCCATCATCTTTACTAGCCAGGTCTAACCCTTCCTCATTATCTAAGTGGGCATCATTTTTTTCCCCTTCAGCAGGGAGGTCCAGGGCTTCATTCTTATCATCCTCAATAGGGGAAACCTGGGCTTCATCTTCCTCCTCCTCAACCCTTTCCTCTTCTTTTTCATCAATCTCTTCTTCTTTCTCCTCTTCATCCCCTTCCTCACCTTTTTCATCATCATGGTAGTCCCCATCTTTCCCCTCATTCTCTTCCTCCTTCTCATCCTCAATTATGAAAATCCTACCCTCTTCCATCTCAGTGTTACCAGGAACCATATCCACATTTTCTTCCTTGTCATTTCCCATTTGCAGAGAGTTAGGGATTTTTTCCTTAGTATCATCTTCACTATTGTCGGAGCTCCTTACTTTCTTTTTCTTCCTCTTTTTACCATCTTCTTTCCTGCAGCTAGAAACCTTTTCCTTGTTTTTCTTTCTCTTTTTGCTGGATTCAGCCTTACTTCCCCCTCAATAGTCTCAGAAGTTTTACCTTTGACCCTTTTAGGAATAGGGTCCGAGATGATATCTCTGACATAGTCAGAAATAAGGAGGATCAACCCCTCATGTAACACATGGTTATTCAACTTTTTCCTATGCTCGGTGATGCTACTACTGAGGGAGCTCAAAAGAAAAAATGGGAAGGAAATCCTCTTATTATGCTTGAAGTGGTTAACCAAGATGAAATGCAGGTTGTAGATTTTGGAATAACGCCCATCAAGTGTGAAATACTCTATCATTACTTTCAACATTTTGGCCTAGAAATCCTTAATCTTGGTGATGTCAACATAGTCCCCCTTCCCTTTAGTCATGAGGGCCTTTTCATCAATAGTTTTAGGGAACAGGTTAAAAGCTTCCGAACCAAGCCTATGGTTACCTCTATGGAAATGGGTTCCCTCCAGGGGTAAGCCCGTTATCTCAACCATAAGATTAAGAGTAAGGGTGAAAGATTTACCCCATAAATCTAATTTCCCTCTAACCTAGCCCTTAGTGAATAAGGAAGTCACCTATTTGTCATAGTCGTGGAGCTTCTCGATATACTGAGAGACCCTGCCCTTTTTCAGCTTCTTCCAAATTTTCCTATCTTGCCTCCATTTGTCACAGTCAGCCGGCTCCTCTCTCCTCAGACCACCTCCCATTTTGTGTTTTCTGCTACTACCTTGGCTCAGCTCCTTGCTACTAATCTTCTTCTTACTGCAATGATTTCTTATGATATCATGCTTATTAGAATTAACCCAGGCACCGTAGATCATTAAAACTGAAATTATTATCCCACACTTCGCATTACATGTAGCCTTCCTTGAGAATTGTTTCATCCTTGTCATCATAATATTAAGTGACATGCCCTTCATTGTGATTAATTTTATCAAATGTGATTAGACTCATGATCTAGGAGTTTAGATTCCCTTCCCCTCTCCAAGATTTGATGACATCACTTTGGGTACCTTCGTTAGCTAGCCTGTCCATCGGATTATTACCTTCATGACAAATATGGGTGATGTGGCACTCTTCAAAGGTGGTGAGCAACATTTTGATTTTCTTTATTGTATGGGCTATAGTCCAGGAGCACTCCGCTTTCCCTTTTATACAGTTGACAATATTGAGGGAGTCACCCTCAAGCCAAAGTTTTGTGCAGCCCATATCTTTGGCCAGAATAATCACAAAAAGCACTGCCTCAGCCTCTGCCATGTGTTTAGTTTGAGTTCCCAGCGGAACCGCTATAGCCCCTAGGCAATTTCCAGCCCAGTCTCTTATGAGGCCTCCCCCTCCAGCTCTTCTAGGGTTTCCTCTAGCAAAACCATCAAAATTCCCTTTAAACCAACCCCAGGGAGGAGTAGACCATATAACATTGTCTCTAGGATTCAGGTCATTTCTGTTCTTCAATTTCTCCCAAGAAATAGATATATCCTTCTGAAGGCTAGGACTCCAGGAGTTACAATCCTTTCTACCACTACTTCTATAGTTCTCCATTAAACTTCTAGTGACAGAGTTAGCAATCAAGAGGGGAGTAGATTTTTTATCTCTGAAAATTCTATTATTCCTCTCCTTCCATATCTGCCAGGTAAAATGAGGAAAGACAAGTTTCCAGAGGATCCTAGCATTTTTATCATAAAAAGGGCTCTGCCACTATTGGAAAAAGTCTTGGATATTCTGATGTTTGACCCACTTCAAATTCAGATACAGAGTAATGGTGTCCAAAAATTCTCTAGCAAAGGGGTAGTGTATCATCAGATGATTGCATGACTCAACTGCCTCACAACACATGATACATCTATTTGGCATTTGGAAGCCTCTTTTCATAAGGTTATCCATAGTTAGGATTTTATTTTGTACAAGCAGCCAAAAAAACATGTTAATTTTAGGGGTAAGGACTTTATTCCATACTTGACCACAAAAAGGCAGATCTTCAAAGGGGATGAGAAGAGATGAAGTAGAAGCAATCGAGAATTTTCCAAAGATAGTAGGCCCCCATATCAGTTCATCACACTCATTATCTCTAATAAACCAATTATTCAGCTATTTATTAATCTCTTTAAGTCTGATGTCCCTCAGCCCCAAGTCATTCCATTCTTCATTTATCTAGTAGTCACTCACAAAGACTCCAATAGAGTCTTTGCATTCCTAAATCACAGAGCTCCACTCCTCAATCTCTATGAGGGGCTTGTCCAAGATCCATTTATCATCCTAGAAGAGGATTTTCTTGCCATTTCCCAGCTTCCATCTAGCCCCTTTACTGATAAGTTTCCTTCCCTTATACTATTCTAGATAAATGACCCCTGGATGACATTAAAGGAGTGGAGGGTGCTATCTAAAGAAGTGAGGTGGTATTTAATTTTGATAATTATGTTCCATTCTTTCCCTTCTTCAAAGATCCTCTAGTATTGTTTCGCTAGAAGAGCCTTATTGGTAATAGAGATATTTTTGATGCCCAGACCCCCCGGCTTCTTTGGCTTACAAACCTTCTCCCAAGCCACCAGGCTAAGTCTCTTCTTCTCTTCCACACCAGTCCAAAGGAATTTTTTTTGGAGTTTTTCAATAAGATCCTTATACTTCAGAGGGATTTTGAAAAGACTAAGAGCGTAAACCAAGAAATTTTGAAGAGTGGCCTTTAACAATTGAACTTTTCCAGCTTGACTAAGAATCACCCCTTTCCATCTCGCCAGTTTATTATGGAATCTATCAAGAATTTCATTCTAGAAATTAGCCTCCGATTTTGAACATAGTGACAACCCTAAATAGGGGGCAGGAAGCTTTCCTATCTTACACCCAAGGATGGAAGAGATTTTGTTCATTCTAGCTTCAAGAGTGTTGAAGAAATATTGGAAGCTTTTTTCCCAATTTATGAGTTGACCAGTTGCATTGGAGTAAACATTTAGAGCTTTTTTGATGTTCCTCGCCTCTTTAACTATAGATTCCCCCATGAGTATCGTGTCATTGACAAACTGTTCATAAGAACATTTTGTATCCACTAAAGAAGGTTGCAAACTAGATTTCAACCCTTGATTAACTTGATTTTTGATGTATCTCCCAAGGCTTTCAGCCATAATAGCGAAGAGGATTGGGGATATAGGGTCTCCTTGTCTCAACCCCCTAGAAGGTCTAAAGAATGGAGATGAACCACCATTCACAATCACAGAAGAGGACACTGTAGTAACTAGTTGCATGATAAATTCGATCATTCCTTCATCAAAACCAAAAGCCTGAAGAATTTTGGAGAGCAGCTCCCAATCCACTCTATCATAGGCTTTGGATAAGTCAAGCTTCATTAGGAAGCCCTGTTTCCCTTATTTCTCTAGAGAGTGGATATTCTCGTGAACCACCATAATAGAGTACAGAATTTGTCTCCCTAGGACAAAGCCATTCTGTTGGTGTGATATGAGGCAAGGGAGAATCTGTAAAAGTCTAGAAGTAAGGATCTTTGACATAATCTTATACAGAGAATTACAGAGGCCGATAGGTCTAAAGCTGTCCATTGCATTAGCTCCCTATTTTTTCAAGATAAGGGCTATAAAAGTTGAATTGAGTTCTTTGAGAATAGATTTAGCTCCATAAAATTCTTTCATTGCTCTGCACACATCTTCCCCAATGATATTCCAGAAGGTTTGGAAAAAGAACATTTGAAATCCATCCAGACCAAGTGACTTTTCTCCTTCAAAAGAAAGAATAGCCCTTTTAATTTCATCATCCTTTGGTATAGATTTAAGATACTCATTATCCTTAGAATCCAAGAGAGAGGGAATGGAATTCAGCAAGGATAGTTGATTTTCTTGGTTTAGCTCTTTTTCTTTGGAAAGCAAAGAAGCAAAATGGCCCATCATTTCTCTTCTAATGTCCTCTTTAGTAACAGTACCTCTGGTAGTGACAAGGGAGTTGATTCTGTTCATAGCTTTGTGCTTCATTGCTATTAGGTGGAAAAATCTAGTATTCTTGTCTCCCGCTTTCAGCCAAAGGGATCTAGATCTCTATCTCCAGAAGGTTTCTTCTTTCGAGATGACATTGTGATAATCAACAAGAATAAGGTTTTCCTCTCTTCTACTTTCTTCACTCATCCCAAAGGTTTGAATTTTATCTTGAACTTCTTTTAATTCAATTTGGATCTTGTTTTTGGATTGGAATATATCACCAAAGACATCCTTATTCCACTATTTAACTCTCACTTTGATATTCGCCATTTTTTTTGCCACTTGGTACATAGCTTTCCCTTCCACTTTAATGTTCCGCCATTCCCTAATTCTATTTTCAAAGTTTGGATGAGCCAGCCACATTTTTTTCAAGTCTAAAGGGGGGGTGACCTTTCCCATTGAAAGAACTAGCAAGAAAAGAAATGGGGTAGTGATCTAAACCAATACGGTTAAGAGAGGAAAGAGAGCAAGAAAACTTAGCAAGCCAATCATGAGAGAGCAGAACCCTGTCAAGCTTAACCTGGATCAAGTTAACTCCCACTCTCCGGTTAGACCAAGTATAATCAATACCTTCAAGATCAACATCCAACAAGCCTTCATTACTTATAAATTCCATAAGGTCCATTCTACTTTCCACTTGACTGTTGTTTCCACCTTTTTTTTCCATTTCTTTCAAAGGAGTGTTAAAGTCTCCCATCATCATCTAGTTATCATCTAGAAAATCTTTCCTGAGCTCATGAATTTTTTTCCAAAGTTTAAGTCTACCTGATTTAGTATTAGGGGTATACACATTTATCAGAGACCAGGCAAAGTTTTTCTTAATTCTGCAAACTTTGATAGCCAGGAAGTGTTTATCCTCTCTAAAAAGGGAGTAGTGAAAACACTTAGAATTCTAGTAAGTAGCCTGACCACCAGAAGCCCCTTCTGAGTCACTACCTAGCTTCTCACCATTCTTCAACAAGTTGATTTTAGCTATTTTGTCTTTCACCATTTTAGTTTCTTGAATTAAAAAAATGTCGGGATTAGAATCTCTAACTCAGTTCCTAACAATATCTTGTTTATGAGGACTATTGAGACCTCGAATGTTCCAAGATAGAATCTTCATTTAAAGTTTGGAGGGCAGACCTGATCGATGGTGAGCTGTCTTCCATCGATTATGTTTTGTTTTGCTTCCAGCTCCCTCTTCTCTTTTTCAGAAGCTCTTCCCCTCTCTCTCTTGGGTGTTTTGGTATCCACCTTTTGTTGTTGACCTCTAGTTTGGACTCCTCCAGCTTTGATTTGTCCTCCCTTCTTGCTAGATTTTGATTTTGAGCACCCTATTGAATCCCTAGAGTTGTTTTTTCCAGCTAAGGGGGTCTGGTTTTTGTTGGTTTCCATCTGGGGGCTAAGCCCTTTTCTTGCTGGGGATTTTTTCTTCTTGACTTGTATCCAAGGGCTCTTATTTTTCTCAACTTCTACTGTTTCAGAGTCCTCAAACTGACCTTTGAGTTGCTCCTGCCTATCACCAGATTCAGGAGATATAACATTTGAAGCTTCACTGTTATTCTGTTCTTGCTCTTTCATATCTTTTCCTGATTCTAGATGGCTCAGTTGGGGGTTTCTCCCTTTTGGGGATTCCAGACTGTCTTCCACCCTTGATATCATCTGGGGATCTATTTCATTTGAGAGAACAAAGGTCTCCTCAAGAGAACTAGTCTCATTATCTTGCGTGTTGGTGTTCACAACAGGAACTGTTGATTCTTTCTATATTTCTATATCTTCTTTCTCCTTTGGAGGAGTTTCCTGCATCTCCTCTGAGTTAGGGCTAGGGGTTTTTTGAGCAGGGGGATTTTGAGTTTCTCCTTTCTTCCTCCACTCCCATTTCTTTGAGGTCTTTGACTCCTAATATTTTTTCTCTGTTGCGATCTTTAGAGGATAATGTTTGGCCTAGTGAGCAGCCTTTCTACAGGTAACACAGACAAAAGGGGTTGCCTCATATTCTATTTCTTGTCTCCACTTACCAACTTTTTAGTTAAGGGTGATAACTTGAGGTAGTTCAGTATCTTGTTGGATATTGACACAAATCCTAGCAAACACTTGTCTAGAATGAGCCGCTGTCATTGGATCTATTGTTAGAAGTTCACCAAAGGAGCCTACAATGGCCACTAGAATGTCTTCATGCCAGTATTCTAGAGGTAAACCAGGCAGTCTTACCCATACTGGAGCAGAGATAAAGGAACTTTCATTATAATCCAGGTTCGTTGACCATTTCTGCAGTGATAAAGAGGATTTACCCATCATCCATGGGCCATCACACAAAACTTTAGATAGATCTTCTCCATTGGAGAACACAAATGAGAAGAAACCTTTGGGCATGGAAACCACATCCACCTATCCTTTGAGTTTCCACTTTTGGAAGGTAAAGGCTCTCACTAGATCAATATTCGGTCTAGGACCCGTAAACTTTCCAATCAAAGTAGAAGCTATAATAGAAATAGTATGATCTATGATTTGCTTAGGAATGTTAATACCTAATTCCCCTTTTAGTGGATCTGAAATAATATCAACCTTAGGGAAAGAAGATTTTCCAGTTGGTTTGACCCCAAAAAGGCCCGACCATTTCCACTTACCTTGGTTTGAGTTCCCGCCATGTGAGGAATCTTCTTGTTGTTTTGTTGACCCCTTTCCTTGCTTTATGGAATCAACCTTTTCCACCTCTGGTCCCAAGACAAGACCGTTGTCCTTGCTGGACTGGGCCAGGCTTGTCCCACCAGCACTTCCCCCTTTTTTGACAAGGATCTATCAACGTTAGCGTTTGAGAGATTCTCAGATACCACATCAGATCCAAGTTCAGGCTCAAAATCCATAGCAAAACCAGGTGCAGCCAGGTTTCCGCCTTGCTTCAGGTTAAAAAAATGTTCTCCCACTCTTTCTCCTCCTCCTTCCCGCTCCCGCTCCATCTCTGATACCACATCAAATCCAAGTTCAGGCTCAGAATCAGTAGCAAAACCAGGTGCAACCAGGTTCTCATCTTGTTTTAGATTCAAAAAATGTTCTCCCGCTCTTTCTCCTCCTCCTCCTTCTGACTCTCGCTCCATCTCCTTGGTAGGCAGAAGAGTTATGCAGACAAGAACCATACTTTCAGATAGTTCTTAGTGGGGGACAAAGTTTTTCTTCGTGTGAGGGCACACAAGAGTTCTATATCTTTTGGAAGAGCTTCTAAGCTCACACCTAGATATGTCAGACCTTTTAATGTTTTAGAGATTATCAATCTTGTTTCATATAGACTAGAATTGCGACCCACTCTTTCCCTTATTCATAACATGTTTCATGTATCTTTACTGAAACCTTACCATCCCAATGCTTCTCATATCCTTGATTGGTGTGCTTTACATGTACAGGATCTGGGAGTGGTGTTAGTGGAGCCATCCAGTATCATTGATCAGTGTACCATCAGGGTACGCGACATAAAGATCTTGCAGTATAAGGTCCAATGGGACCAATTCTCTGTTGACAGTGCTACATGGGAGGATGCAGATGATCTGATTAGATCTTTTCCACATTTACTTCCATAGACTTATATATGTTATTTGGTTTGTGTTTTTCAGTTAGTTTATGATTTGAGAACATATGTAGTATTTTTCATAAGACATCGGGACGACATCTTCTCTTAGAGGGGAAGGATGTCATAACTGATTTTTCAAACACTAAAACTATTTTAAATAATTGGTGACTTTTGTTGACTTTTGACTTGGTCATTGGTAGACGACCTAAGTCAATTTATTTTAGCTTTTCCATACATGTTTTTATTTGATGAATAAATTAATATATGTTTTAATTTTCTTTTCGTAGGATGATAAATTTAAAGTGACTAATGATTATCATGTTGAGATCGAGATATGTGTTATACAATATCATTTTATTTGATATGATTAAAAATGCTCATGATGAATGTTTTTCAAGTTGATTTGGTTATTGAATTTGGGAACTAACCTAATGATGGAAAAATTTTAACTATTCATCTGATGACAAGATTGAAGATGGGGGTCTGGCCGAGGTAGGGGAGCCTAGCTCCTTAGTAAGGATGGGTTCGTATCTATATGGAAATAGCACACACCACGTAGATATTTTATTAAATGGTGTAGAATCTATTTTGTTGTGTTTGGATTATTAGGAAAATGAGGTGTAATAAAATTTAAACTGATTAGAAAATTGTGTTATCAATTATAATTTATTCTAATTTATATCTTAAAGCTATGCTTGTTAAATTTATAATTATAAAAGTTGTTTTCTTTTATTTTAAATTGTAAATCTCTTGGTTTTGACTGTGTCGGTATTGACTCAAGAAGAGGGGCCAACTGTGCCTAAAGTGATGACATGTTGGACACCACTGGGAGTAAGAGAAGGGGTTGTGCACCTATTTTTAAAAGAGAGCGCACACAAGTAAGAGAAGAAGCAGTCAACAAGTTCATGGGGAGAGAAGTTCTAGAAACGAAAGTGAAGTTAAGAAATTGTGCCAGGAAGAAGGAGGAAGCACGATATGGACAAGAAATATCCTATGTACATGGTTAGAAGGACACTGCACTTGTTGAGTAAAGAGGGAGTGAGAGATATTTACAGACTCAGTCAAGATAAGAGGAAGAGGACACCAGAAATCAGTGGAGCTTTTGAATGAATAAAAAAATGTAGCAGAGGAAGAATAAAACAAAGGGAGGAAAAAAACAAAGAAAATAAAGTGGGGAAAGAAGTGTGAAGGAGAGTGGAGAAGGATATAAATAGAAAGGAAGAAAACAAAATGTAAGGGAAGAGTGTGTGGGTGAGAAGGAAACAAAGGAGTAGCCAAGTGAATGTAAGCTTGTTTGTATAAGGAGAGAAAACAGTGATAGAGGAAGGGGAATTGTTTCTTGGCATCAAACGAAGGATAATCAGGTTTTTCTTTGAGTTTTTTTTTTTAAAAAGAAAAGAGTATTAATTTATATCCCTTCGCATTATAATGAAAGTGGAGATTTTTCTTGAGTTTTTCTATTTTTCTTGTATCATTATTAATAGTGTAAGCTTCTAGAGAACATTAGATTAAATTTTGGGGCAGCTCATTTTGGCATTTTAAACTATGAACTAGAGGCATTTTTGTTGGTTTTTAAAGCTGATTGCTGGTAGTGAATTAACCACTCCAACCGTATCATTACTCTATCAAGACCAAGATAGGAAACGTAGTATGTTTCTTGTAAACTATCCTTGGAAGTGTAGGATGTGCTTAGAAAACCAACACCTGGTGTAGCTTTTCCTTTAAAATTGAATTGTTAAGCCATAACTCCTTAGCCAAAATGAAGTCTGGATGAATTTCTTAATAATTTAACCATCCTTAGAAAAGATCCTAGAATAGGTAGGAGGCAACCAGGTTATTTTCTTGAATTTCCTCAAAAATGATATGGCACAAGGAAATCAAACATTTGTTGTCAAAGTAAATTATTGATTGTCATAAATCTCTATTTTCATAAATTTAGACCACTCTGGTCCAGTAGATGGTAGGAATAGGGATTACATGCGGTGAACATGCATAGGATTAATTATATTTTGTTTTCACTGTAAGTTTTATATTGTTAAAAAAAACCATGTGTTTATTTATTGTTATATTTTTTGAATCACACCAAAAGATGATGCTACACATTTTATTTTGAAATTAAAAATCTTCAATAAGAGTCAAAACGATAAGTAAAGATTCTTATAGCCAGACTGGAAGTCAAAATTGCTTGTTGTGGATCAATTTATTTATTTTATTTATCTCTTTAAATGAATATAATTTTCTAAATTTATTTATGTTTTCTTAAAGAAATCTTGGGAACGAATTCCGGATACAGTCTGTTTTGATTTAGTAGAATCTTTTGTAAATTTTAAACTTAAACCTTCTAGTGAAAGTAAAACTAAAGATGGACCTTTATGAACAATTTAGGGGTAACACTATGATCATTGATCTTTAATTGGTTTTGTTAAGAAACTTTAAATAAATGAATATTAATTTTAAACATTTTACATTACTAATTTTGATCCGGAATTCTATGGAAATAATGATGATATTTAAACTTCACTAGGAGCTTATTGGTTAATTTAACTTTATAGGAAATTAAATTGATAGAAATGGAAATTCTATTTTATGAATTATATTCTGTTTAGAATTGATGTGTAATGTGGAATAGACAGAGAAGGGTAATTTAGCTATAATTACCTGTCAATGAAATTGATTTTGAAAAAAAATCACTTTGGCCAAAGTTTTTCATTTCGTATATGTAATTTTAATATGCTTGCAGGTTAGTTATGATATTTTTCTCTCTGCCACCTTGTGATTAGGATTTCTACTTAGACTAAAGAATGTTAAGTAGTTAGATTCACAATTGTATCATATTCTTTTGACTCATCAGTGTCATGATGCTAGTCTCCTCGAGCAGGGTCTATGCACTTTCCATTTCAGGGTAAGTCCTAGGAGAGCTAACCACTCCATGGTTGGGTGGGAAAAGTGCTTGGACCACACTCCCGTCTTAGGATTTGCAGGTGGACATGTTGTCTAGAGGCTTAGGAGACATGGATTACTGATTGTGTGGTGCCTTGTTACCATGTATTGGAGGGTTTGGGAAAAGATATTATTGATTATTGTATATTCTGATTTATATGGTATGGATCGACAGAAGGTCGAGATTTTTGTAATATGACATATTTTTACTACCTAAATGATTGTACTCTTCGACGATTTGGTCGAATGTTGTAACTTGTACTTCTTTTCATGATTTTTGTATATCAACAATTTGGTCAAATTGTTATCATTAATGACATACATGGAATATTATTTTTTGACATTGAGAATTTTTAGGCTTGAATATTGTTTATTTCTTTATGGGAATTTTGGTCTTTACAATTATATAGAACATAAATTATTAAAAATTTATTAGACCAACATTGTAAGTTTTGAAGGGGCTAAAATTTGAAGAGTTGATCAATAATGGTGTAGGATCAAAATAGAGGAATAGTGTATTGGAGTTCTAATAAAATAATGGGAAAATTGTGTGAATCGAAATTCAGATTCATAAACATAACGGTTGTTAATGCTCTCACGAGAGCCAACAATAGTGAAATTTTAATATATGTAAGAATAATTTCAGGGAGTTGCACCATTGTTTCATTTATTCAGTCTTCGATTGTGAGATTATGGAAATCAGTCTAATTTTATTAGGTTGAGGTTCCTCTCAGACCACAATCTCTTTTTTGGTGTATTCTGTAATATTCTTACAAAATATAATGTTGGAAAACTACCCGATCTCTCCCAACTTAATGAGGGAAAAACTTAGTCTATTTTTATAAACTTCTTCCAGTCTCTTATTTAAGAGATAAATGTCTCTAACTATAATATCTTGTATAAGTCTTGGCATTGATTAATTTTGGAGTTTTGAGGGTCTTTGTCTCGCAAGAAAGGGGTGTAGGTGTAGTAGGCACAAGAGAATGAGCACTTGAACGAGATACTGATTGCTATTGTTGATTTATATATTATTGAGGAGCTTAGATAAATGAAAGTAGGAAGGTTTGTCAATGGTTTATAGAAGGGAAAATATAGATCTTCAAGGATTGAATGAAGGCCATTTGTCATATGTTGCCCCTTAACGAATACATGGGTTTTAAGCACTATGGAAACTCTTGAAAAGTGTAAAAATAGTCTCTACTAAATGGTAACATGGGCTTCCTTCTCTTTACTATAGTCCACATCTCTTGGTGCCCACCTTTTGGTGAAGGCTCATACAATCCAAATATCTAATATCTAATGATAAAAATGGCAAGACATAATGTATTTGTGTGAATTTTATGATTTTGTCTTTGAGCTTCTCATACTTATGTATACTAATATTCACCTTCATGACTTACAAAGTTTAATTTGTTGTATTTGCATATGCATCTGAAAACACTGACACAGAGAAATTGTAATCTTGTGTCAGATAGTTTAAAGCATCATTGTAAATCAAAATATGATCGCCTTGATTCCTTTCATCAACACTCCACCTTTTGAAACAACACACAATGTACTACTGGTATGGCTAAAGAGTAACATTTAATATAATAAGTTTTACAAACAACTATATGTAAATAATCTCACCTAAAATTGGCTAGCATTTTTAAGGCTAAGAAATTCTAAAATTATTTAAAGAACATGGAAACTTTATCTTATTTTATTTGTATGTGGATTCAAAATATTTGTTAATATTTAAAATCCTAAAAAATTTCATTAGGAAAGTTAGAATGATATATTTAGCTTTTTAACTTACATAAACTCCATAGAAAGATGTGAATATCAAATGATGAAAAGAAAAAGACTTTTAGCTTTCAAATCTTTTATTCCCTCCCCAACTCATTAGCTAACTCAACTTATTTCGACTTGTGCCTTATCTTAATATAAAAAGATATTTTCTTATTTTGCATTTACTTGCCTAAAATATAATATATATGACTATACTATGTCCTTTGTTTGATACAAAAGCTGAACATGTATCAAAATAATAAACAAAGATTAGTTCCCTTTGTTTATGGGGATATTAAGTTCGACTACAACATAAATACAACCGATTAAAATAAATGTTTTTATATATGTAAGTGTGAGAAGTTTAAAAGTAAATATTTGTAAGTTTTTATATATTAAATGTGAGAAGTTTAAAAGTAAATATTTATAAAATAAAAATTACTTATCAGTAATATTTAAAGAATAAAAATAATCATTTATAAAATAAATATTTGAATTATTTACCTATATTTTACAATTATATCTTTCTTAATTTTATTATATAAAATATTGTTAATTTTTAAATTAAGGAGAACTTATTCTCAATCATGTGTGATGATTAGAGAGAGACTACATTTGATTTCATTTGATTTCCCCTCCCCCTTTGAGCACCCCAATATATTAAACTAGTTATAATTTGCAAATTTAGAAGAGAGTGAATGAAATTTGAATGAATAGTTTTAATAAAATCTCAGGCTGTACAGTTTATGGAAGCTACAGATAGTCAGTAAACAAAAAAACAAGTGAAATTGGAAACAGAAGGCCTCCTTGCTGTATATCTTAATCAGAACATCTGTACTCTTTATTATTTTTACTCCTTCAAATTACTCCATGTATAATACAATAAGTGAATATAAGCATTGATGCTTAGTTTATGAATATGACTGATCCGAATATCCTTATAAGCTTAATACTTCATGAACAGTACCTACCATTATTTCTCCACTATTTATTGAATTCGAGTGAAAAACAGCAGTCAAATTAGCTGCATGGCTCCAAACTCGATCCGAAAATATTGGAAATTAAAGAATTATCCAGCAGTAATTTGATTTGGTCAGATCCCCGTCACCATTGTAAATTTGCAACGGGCCAAATCAAATTTTAACTGATCCTAAACCTAAATCTACACTAAAATCATATGAATGACTCTAAAGAGAGCCGAAACGAAAATAAATCTTGAAATACTACCTCTACTCTACACCTTCTCCTGTAACTGAAGAAATCTCACTTTGCGATAAGTTCCATCATCTGGGTGAGAATCCATTGATTTCCATTCAAGCCTGCTGTGAAAAGGGCCCAATCCCAATCCCAATTTCTGATCATAATGGTGAGGAAGACGATATGTGACAATCTGAGAGCAAGAGCCAACTGAGTTTTCTTGTTCATCTTCAGGATCAAGGGGAGACAGATTTAACAGGGGTAGCCTCGATGGAAGAAAGAGTGGAAGAAGTAGAAACACGAGTCTTATGGCTCCTTTGGTGACCGCCCAAGGCTTGCCCACATGAAAATAATCTGTCACAAACAGAGCATGTGTGGACTTCAGCTTTCTTAATGGCTCTCTGATTGTTTGCCTCAGTGCCCACATTGGGAAATGTGCAATTGGAGCCATGAAAAGACTGGAGATTACCTGGATGCCCAGATTCTCCTTCCTCGTGGATTTCCAAGTGCTCTGCCTCCTGCATGCCCCGACCGCCATTGGAGGACTTGGGCTTGTTGAAACAGCTTGATCTGTGACCGCCCAGAGCTTGAAATGAAGAGAATTCCCTGCTGCATGTTCTACATGAATATGACCTCTCGACCTTACATTCATCAAAATCACCCATCCCCAAATGGGTGGATTCATGGAGTTTTAAACTGGCAATTCGCTTCCATTTGTTGGGCTTATTGGCAGCGCAAGAATTGAGTGAAACTAGAGGAAGGTGGGAATTGGCCAGCGTCATCAAGATGTGGGCGGCTTGAAAATCCTTGAAAGAAAGGGAAGTGGGAAGAGCAAAGTGTTCAAGTGCATGGCGGCTGCGATTCGACCTCTTCCCCTTCCCCTTCTTCAATTGCCATATGTTCTCCATTTCCACTGATCCTCTGCTGGTTATACTTATACCTGACTATAATTTGCTCCTACCAATACTCTTGCTTCTGCCACTGTGCAAGAGCAGGTATAATATATATATATATATATATAACTGAGGCTGCATTATTTCCTTTTTCTTTTCTGTTTGCGTTTTGCGTTTTGCGCGTCTATTTTAAACTGGTCTTTTTATTTGCTTTAGTTGCTTTTTATTTTAAACAGAGAGTGGAGTGGCAGCTTCCTAATTTAGAAGAAGTTGGTTTCTAATTATAGGAAGTTAGAGCAGAGTTCAAATTTCAACGCCTCGCATGCCAAAATAGTGCAAACGACTGCCAATCAAACTTCGCCCAACTAAAACACCATTATCTATGCAACACCCAAACTGATTCATTTACTGTAACTATTTACTAGCAATCGCACTTTAGTGTGCAACATCCAAACTGATTCATTTAGTGTAACTATTTATCAATTAAAAATATTATATTCATTGTATTTCAGTTTTTAATTAAATAATTTTATTTTTTAATTGGTTAATAACTGTAGTAAATGGGTCAGTTTGGATGCTGCATAGACGTTGCGAGTTAGCATACTGCACCATAATTTATGTATAAATGATATTTTAGTGTAATAGTTGTAATGTGGGTAAGGACTCAAATGAGTAGCAAACTTTTTTTTGTACCAAGTCTTCACAACACATTGTAGTACATTATACAAGGGCCTTAAAGCTTGGACCTAAAATAAAATTACAACATCTAGGAAAGTCTTGTTTTCTATTATATTAAGATAATAGGTTTGCATAATATTTTCCCTTATAGAAATTATCACCAATTGATACAACACCCCCAAGTACGTCAACAATGAAATATAAGAAACCGTGAGTTCAAACTTTCATCGTCTTCAATCAACACATCCAAAACTCCATCATTTAGCTCACAACTTATAAACAATCTCTTCAAGAGCCTTCTCCCACCATGGAGACTAATTGAACTCAACTCCCTTCTCTTATTTTGTAACCTCTTCATGTATAGTGCCTACTAGAAGCTTTTAGTCACTTGGTCAACCATGTAAGTCTCAAATGCATCTCTCTCCAAATTTGTGTGATTCTTCCAATGGGATTAAGCTTGGAAGTCAAGGAGTAAAATTTATAACTTTCTTCAAGGTAACTCCCTCGAAATGTTGCATTAATCATGAAGGATTAATGCAAAGTCAAGAAGTCAAGTCTAACTACACCTAGTCAATGTGAAAAAGATGATGATACAAGGTCACTTAGGCAATGGAGTAAAGTTTGCCAAGACAAAGTAATTAGCACATTGAGTGGACATGCACAAGGAGAAGATAGTAGATAGGAGTTCATACTATACATGTCCCTGACGAGTGGACATGAACCAAACTTTCTAAATATATCAATTGCATCAAAACCATGTATCAAGTGCCCTATCAATAATGTCATACTTCAAAACCGATTGGTATGTCACTAATAACATCACGTAATCCAAATAAGATTTAATATATTTAAAACTAAATGCCATCAAATACAAATGACACTAGTGAACTTGATTAAAAAATGATCAATGCCAAAGCCAAATGCTAAGTTAACTACCATCAAATTGACCCATCAAACTAATTCAATACTCAATGCCAAGGCAAACTGAATCACTAATGAGCATAACTGGTAAGTTAGTGTTTGGGCATCAAGAACAACACAAGGAGAAGAGCAAAAAAATCCCCCTTTGTCCTTGGTGTCAAAACACTAACATTTCCCCCTATTTGCATCAGGGGCAAAGGAGAGAGTAACAAAAGGATATGCATATGCTCCAAAAACAAATTTTAAGCAATATACCTATAACACCAATTATCTGGAAACTTGTGATTGATTATCAATAAACCAAAACAATATGTAATTGAATTAGGTAAAAAAGATGTCAAATGTCAAAAAAATGAATTTATCCCACTAAAACTGAAAGTACCCTTGATTTGCATGGACATCACCAAAAGCATGTAATATGAACTAAGAACTACAAACTAACATCTTGTGTGATCAGTCATAAATGGACCCTATCTTTATGTACTAACCAAAGATCTGAATCATACAACCAAGACAAAATCAGTACAATCATATAATCATCATAATCTGTGTGCTAATACAACCAAAAATGATCACAAAATAACCCATCATGCCACAAAACACCTCCAGGATTTGTTATATCAATCATATCAAATAGTTGTCAACTCTCTCAAGAATTTATGACACAAAAATTGGATCATGGAACCACTGAGGAAGTCTCAAAAATAAAGAACTGATAGGACTATAGAAATAAATATAGGGTACAAGGATGTACAAAAAATATCAATGCATCATACGGATATCTCAAGTAGTCTCAAAATTGTCATGAACACCCCCCCCTCACTTCATATCACCAAATAATACATATATTGTCATAATAGACATGATAGTAGTCTACTTGTTCAAGAAAACACAACATTGAATCAAGATCAAAGGAGGGCAAGCTATTTGTGATTGAAACTATAATCATTTTATTGAGATATGTCAAATAGAGTAGATAGAGATGCATAGTGATCAATTATTACTGTTATTGCATGTTATTACCATAAAAATTGTATGAATGTGTCATCTATGATAATGATATCAAGATTACAAAATAGTGTCCTAAAATGTTTTGAACAACTTATGAATAGAGTAAGTTCCTCATACTGAGTATCACATCACAACACTAGCACATCTATATCACCACCATGAAATTCAACTTGCATAAGACACTTCAAAATAAAATAAAAAACTTTTATGAGACCAATATCCAAATTCACCCTTATTTGAAAGAATGTTCACAACCATGTGTAGTAACAAGAAATCTTTTGAACCAAGTGCTTAAACAATTAATCATATTCTAATAAAAAATGACTTTCTTAAGGGACAAAACTCGCAATGTCATCATTATACTAAATATGTGTATATATGGTTATTCAGATCTCAATAATTAATCAAAGTATCAAATAGATTTAGTAACATATTCAAATTTTCTATTAGAACCTTTGATATTAATTATTAAATTCTTGAATAAACCAAGATATAGGTATACACAATAGAATGATAACACAGAGTGGAGTCCCAACTTCCTAATTTAGAACAAGTTGGTTTCTAATTATAGGAAGTTAGAGCAGAGTTCAAATTTCAATGCCTCACATGCCAAAATAGTGCAAACAACAGCCAATGAAACTTGGCCCAACTAAAACACCATTTATCTATGCAACACCATTTACTGTAACTATTTACTAGCACTTGTATCCAAAAGACATGCAAGGGATAGGACAATATTTCTTAAGTTTGTAATTGATGGTTGTATATTATAATTTATTTGTATGAAAATAGTGTTCTTTGTTAAATTTTATTTATAACTGAAAATAATAATCTTTTTGCAAAAAATTAACATTGCACTTGAAGGAAGAACTTGCTGCAACTAAATTTAACATTTGGGAATAATAAGAATTTGGAAAATTAATCCCATCTACACAATGGCAACGTCTAAATCATAAACTAAAACGTATATCGTACCAAGGGGGACACTTCATTTTTTTTTCATTATATTTCAAACTTCACTTATATGTTTTACATTTTAGTTTACGATTTAGCCAATACCTCTACACAATAAGTAAATAATATATCTTAAAAGTGCAATTTTTTTTTTGTCTTTTATCTCTATTTTTGTCATGTTTATTATAATTGATCTAAATCATGTATCTTTTTTCTAAAGGTTGTGAATAAATTTATTCATCCTGTAATATATTTAAAAAAAATTGTATATACTTTAGCTATATTTTTTTTAATAATTAAGTTGGTCATGTTAAGGTTTAAGTAGAGTGATTTAAAGTGAGCAGGGGTTATTATTTGTATGTTGAATGTTAGAGCATTTTATTTGTGATATGCTACTACCTTTTTTTGATTATTTGGTAATTTGTAGTGTTGATATCACTAGGTGATATCTTAGTACAAAATTTGTTAAAAGAAAGAGATCATTTTAGTGAGTACAAAAGTGATGTAGAGCACTTTCAAAATTGTAAAGCTAAGGTAAGACCAAAAAAAAACAACAACAACGACATCTTAAATCTAAATAACATACCAATTCATATATTAACTTAGTATAATTGATTTGAATCTTGTAATCAAGTATTATTGTGTAACTCTTCATTATTTATAATGAAGGAAAATTACTATTAAATAATGAAGGGAAATTACTATTTTAATAAACTTGAACAAAATAGTAGACATGCTCTAGAGAAAAAGAGGATGTTTGTTGCAATGTTTTAAGGTTTGAAATGTTGTCAATGTAGGGTAGTTTATGCAACATTAATATAAAGAAAATGTGACTTAAGGTACCCAAATTGCAAAAACAAAATATTGAACTATGAGCTACATGTGTTCTAAAATGACATAAAAAAGTAATAAGACAATGAGATGAATTTGTTCCCAAATTAAATAATTACAAGTCTTGACTCAAATTATCCATACATCCCAAGTGAAATTCACAAACCTAAGCTGAGTTCATTTTGTAGAGATAAAATATTTGTAAATCTTCTCTAAAATTATGATAGGACTAAAATATGTACAAATCCAACCTAAATTTATTCCTTTGGTAAAATATGTGTTGAAGCTATAAAAAAAAATCCTTGATTAAAAATAATTAGGTTTGTGAGGTAAAAGTATTCACACACCCAAAAAAATTATTGAGTAAATTAACTAAAATACCCAAGAGAGTAAAACTCAAATTACAAAGACAAATGTATGAGATACATTTTTTAAGTAAATTTATACATAGAACAAAATATTTACAATTGATATGGAAAAATCATCACCACCACTATGTTAGATAAAATTATTCATAATGCATGAATATTTACAAATAAAATTGTCCTTCCTAAACGTATTCTTATTTTCAAAGAATTTAAGAGAGGGAGTTTCCTTTAGTTCTTCAATCATATAGCATATGATTCATTGCAAAATAAAATATGTATCCAACCTAAAAACAATTCCCTTGATTAATAATAATTAGGTTTGTGAGGTAAAGTATTTACATCCCTAAAAAACTATCAAGTATGAAGTAAAATATCCAAAATAGTGAAACTCAAATTACAAAGACAAATGTATGAGATACATTTTTAATTAAATTTGTACATAGAACAAAATATTTACAATTGATCTTGTAAAATAATCACCAACACTATGTTAGATAAAATTATCCATAATGGGTATGGGTTTTCGAGGATGACATTTTTTTATCAAAATTTCGAGACAATGAAGAGATACAAATTAAAATAATATATAAAAATAATGTTTGAAAGATTAATTACACAAGGAAAGAAATATTAATTTATAATTTACTCTTTATAAAATTGTATTGATGTTAACAAACACGATACTTATAGACATTGGAACAAATTGCACTCTTATTGGTGTTTCTCCAATTGTCATTTCATATGTTTCTCTTTAAAGAATGATCCAACCCCATATAGATTATACAATTATTTTCTTTTATAATAATTTTTTTGGTTATTAATATATTATGTAAAAAATAAAATTAATAAATTTTTATCCAAGTATATCCAATTTAAATCTTTGAATTGAAAAAAGTAAAACAAAACTCTCTAGTTTTTTAATTCATTCAAACTATATAAAATTTAATGATGGTTATCCGAATGTAAGTTCTTAAATTTGTAATATAATTTATTTTGTTGTACCACCCTTGGTCTTTTCTGGATTTAATGTGAGTAAATGAATCCCTGGGTAGATGAGTTTTCCACAATTTTCCTTCCACAATAAAATCACAGTGGAATTTTGAAGCAATATTCTTGAAGACAACTTTAGTTTGCTTCCCATAGTCTTAAAGATGACTTCATAAACTATATTGCATAGTTAGGGCATCAATAATATACTAAGCAAATTTCTTTGCTTGAGCTTTCTTTGAAATTAGAACCAATTCAGTTTCATTTGTGACTTTAAATATATTTTTTTATTAGAATTTATCCAATATGAAAAAACTTGATGTACATGACGAATCCATGGTTAACGTCGGGATTTCTTATTGTGCTTTCCAACATCATGGCAGGGTTTGCATCCCTTCCTTTAAATTCTAAATTAGGTATATTTAATTATGTTAATATATGCTAATTTAATGGAGGTTAGTTCAAATCTATTTCCTCAATAAAGCCTCAATTTCTAGCATTTTGATTTGAATTTGTTTCCATATAAAGAGATTCAAAGCGCAACTTTATAAATAAATAATCTAGCAAGTCATATTAACACAAGAAAGAGTTTCATTTGTTGTTTTTCCCATGTTCTCTACCTACAATTCTATAATAGGTTGTCTACTAATCATGCACAAATGTCTTAATAGTGGTATACAAATGGTAATAATTATGAGCCAAAAAAGATAAAAAAAATAATCAGGTCATAGTACATGTATAACTTATTAATGGACTTTTAGTTATCAATTTGTTGGCTCCTTTAAAATTCATAATTAGGGAATTGGGTGTACAATGAATGTATGACTATTAGAAAAAATTCCACCATGGTGCTCTTCCCCTACTTTTGTAGAAAAATATTAATTCATAACTCTATAATAAATTATATTATAAGTACTTATAATATAAATAAAATAAAGCTTTAATGTATCATTCTTCTAGTAATAACAAAGGTTATAGAATCTCCTTTTGCACCTATCAGCTACACATCTACTACAAACTTTGCAATGCCTTTTAAAAACATCCATTTTGTTTATATCTTGCTATTATTAAATTCTATGGAACCACATTTGTTTAAAGAATTTTTTAAAAATCCTTGAAGCCTCATCAATGATCTATACACATATCCTGCAACCACTCATTCAACGTCTCTTGCATGAATTTTTCAAACAATTTGAGCATCATTAATGCCTAGAGGAGATTAAAAGAATTTTCCCTAATTGAATTCTAATTTTAATCACAACAAAAAACCCAACACAAATATTATCCACTAAAACATTAGTCAAGGGATGTGGACAGCTGGATTATGTTAAGATGTTTATCCGTTGGTGGCCTTACCTTTTTACTCTATTTGAATAAAAAATTATCTCCATTTGACCACTTCTTGAAATCCGCTACATTTTGAAATGCGTCAAGTGGACGCGACACAAGATTCCAATATGCTTTAGAGGACAACTAGGAATCGAGCCAACAGGTGGACAGGGGAGCCAAATAAATGTACGGGATGTGCTTTCCACCGGATTTTCTAGTCTATGTTTCTAATTTTCATTTAATTGTGTTTCTAATTTGCATTTAATTTTCACAATCACCATAGTAATCAATGGATCATTGGAGGGGGATTGTGCAAGTCCCTTCTTGCAGAGTGGGTGCATCATTGTGTTATTCTTTGATTTCTTTTTGCGCGTGTGAATAGAAGGTAGGGAGCAGAGGGGTTAGCATAGCAAGTAGGCAGGTAGTGACAATGGGTGAGCAGACAAGCACAGGTTGCAAGTAGCACTAGGATAGCAAAGATTTACAGGGATAGAAAATGAGGGCATTGTCGGCCCCAGACAGTGGAGAGGTGGGCCTTAGCTATTTTCTCCAGTCTTTTTTTATTCCTTACTTTTATTGTATCGCTTCCTGTATTTTTTAAAGTCAAAGCACACCATATACTAGTGTGAGTATCAAACCTGGCATTTGGGCATAAAAACAAAACCATCAGTATACAATATTTTCCAAACACATTGTGGTGCCCAGCCCTGGAGAGACGGATAAAAACCTTTCATTAATATGTCATGGGCCCAGCCTGAAGAGGTCCATTTTGTCCAATGGAAACAATATTTTTCATCTGACTGTTGGGGATGGGTTTGGTGTCAACTAGAATCTTAAAATTTAGCTGACAGGTCATTTGATAAACATTCTACATCAACAAGGTTGGAATCAAGCTGCAGGTGGGCCTTTGGCACCTCAATATTTAACAACTTTAGAAAGTATTATAGAGGCTTGGGAATTTGTTATGTCAGATTTTCTCAAATAGGCAGGTAGAACAGGTGAGAGGCTGGTACTGGTAAATGCAAAATAGTACAAGGGTATTCTAAGGCACAAGCATAGCCGAAAGTTTAAGCAAACAAAAAAAATGTTTTGCAATGATTTTGCCAAGAATTAATGGTATTCCAGACAAGACCTTACATTATAGTATGAGACAAACAACATAGATAGAGTGGGAAAATGAAGGACTGTGAGTACAGGTGGAAGAAAATGAGAGTACCAAGTCAAACGAGAATTGTTGAACCAACTAGAAGTTGGTGCAACAAGCAAAGGCGACAATGGAGAACATATACAAGACAGTAAAATGTATTACAACCCAACTAGAACACCGCTTTTGTGGTCTTCAGAGCTATACGTAGAGGAGCTCGTGGACTTTAAAAAGAGGGTGAAAACTATAGAGACAAGGAATTGGGAAGAGGAGAACAAAGTGTATGAAGCCATAGAATACACCAGAAAGATAGAAAAAGAGAACAAAAATCTAAAAGAACAAATCTCAAACATGCAAACCCAAATGGAGATAGGACAACAGGAACTTGAAACCATAAAACAAGAATTGGAAAAACTGAGACTAATAAAGAATAAATAAAAAGAAGTGGTGAAAGAAGTGGACACCGCACAATTAAAATAAATATAATCAGCCTTGGCAAACATATAATCTAAAGAATCTCAACTTAAGGAGTGGATAGAGGAAGCCAAATCTTGGTCACAAGTGGTAAACGGATCGGAAAACAAACAAAAGGGAATTATTGAACAACAAACCAAATTCCAAATTAGGGAAGAACAAGACATAAGGGGTAAGGCTGAAAATATCATTATAAAAGGGTTGAAAGACTTTGGAGAGAAAGAGAGAACTAATATTCTTATAAGAGATTTTCTCAGAGATAAGCTGAAATGGATAGGTGGTATTCAACAAGCCAACATGATAGGTAAGGGGTTAGAGGGAGGAAGGGATAGACATGTAAGAGTGATCTTGAGAAATCTAGAGGATAAAAATATTATTCTAAAAAATAGAGGGTTGTTCAGAGGAACACAATTCTATCTAGATGAAGACCTAACTTTGGCTCAACAAGAGGAGAAAAGGAAGGAAAGGGTAAAAGTAAAATCTGCAATAAACCAAGGAAAGTGGGCATGGTTAAAAAATGGGAAAGCTCAAATCAGTGAGTGTTTCTCAAATAAGAAATAGGAAATTGGGCCCCCATGGGATCACCTGAGCATAGTAAGTTGGAACTGCAGAGGTTATCCTTGGAGAAGAGGTCCTAGGTTGGGGCCCATAGCAGAGGGGAAAGATATTATTATTCTTGTTGAGACACATGAGCATGATGGTTTTATGGTTCCATATTTTGATGGCTACAATAAATTTTCAGTTTGGAATAATCGGAATGAAACAAGTAAAGGACATGGTGGTATCACAGTGTTTATAAAAGAGAAATGGATGACGTGGTTAAATTTGAAAAAGAACATCCAAATAAGAAATACATATGGTTGCGATTAATAATGAATGAGACTGTTTTCAGATTGGCTGCCTGTTACTTTGTCCTGAAAAACTCAAAATTCTATAAAAAAATGGAACTTAGACAATGAAGATCCATTTGCGACATTAAAAAAAGATATCTCTCTATTCAGCACTATAGGTGAAATAATGTTTGTTGGGGATTTTAATGCAAAGATGACCAACAATCAATCTTTACATTTGAGCAATGGTGAAAAAAGAGAAAATAATCCTTTATGGTTGGTAGAAGGTCGTGATCAACTTTGTAAAAGAGCATCTCAAGATGGTAACAAGGGTGTTTCTCATTTTAGGGTAGAATTATTGGGCTTGTGTAGTTTATTTGACATGGTTATCTGTAACGACATGAGGTTATGGCCAACCTCGGGGGGTATCACTTGTGAAACTTACAATGGTCAAAGTGTGGTGGATTACGTTATTTGCTCACAACATTTTACTTCTAAAGTGATAGAGTTTGACATTGGTGAACAGTTTATAGAGATGAAATATGATCACATGCACCTCTATATTAAACTAGATTTTATTCCAAATAACCAACATGATAAATAGAATTTCCACAAGAAAAAGATGACTATTTTTGATAAAGGTAAAAGTAGGTTTTGAAGGGGCCCTGAAACCCTATACATTATGGTCACTAAAGATATTCATGAAAGCCCACTAAACAAAATGGGTCAAGACCAAAGAGAGGGTTTTACAACAGGCACCCACAACCTAGATGACACAAAACATGAAAAAATCATTATGCAACCCTAAACTATATAGAAATCCAACACTAGGATTTTCCTGAGATGCCCTTCAGATGGGAACAAAGAGTCATATCAAACAAAGAGGAGGACTTCTTAAATTTTCTTCCTTTGAAAGCAGTCGAACCCTCTTCAACTCTAGTCGCCTCAACTTGCCAATGCTGAGTATCATCAACCAAGCCAAAGAAATCCTGGCTACCAACAGAGGCAACCACAAAACCAGAAGACTAAACAGGAGAAGCGACCATAGAGACACTGGAAACCATGACCTCCTCACTACAAGGAGGAGAAAAAAGAGTTGCCTCCCCCTCACACATAGGAGAAACAATCAGTGAAACCTTAGAACTCCAACATCCAACGAGACCTGCAAATTCCCCGTCGACGATAGACCTCCAACAAAAGACAAAACCCTAGCCAAAGCAATTGGCAACACCACAACAAACAGTGATGCACCAGCTACTGACAAAGCCCTAGAATCTCTAGCAACCTTCGAAGCCTGCAACTTCCTAGGAAAACCTCCAGCAGGAGACAAAACCCTAGCTAATGCAACCAGCGACGCACCAATAGATGGAAATGCACTAGCAACCGACAATACCCTAGAAGCTCCAACAACCTACAAAGACAAAAAATTCCTAGAAAGATCTCTAGTGGGAGACAAAACCCTAGTCAAAGCACCGACAACCAGCGGTCTCCCAGGAGCTGAATCATAACCAATAGGAGAGGAAGGGGGGACACACACTGCCACTTGGGAGAATATTTTATGCGACACAAGATTCTTCTCCACCAAATTATGATGAACTGAGGCACCCTTCCACCAAGATGCATCGGATTTATTTTTACCCAATCCACACTGAGTCGTCAGATGCCCAGTTTTAAAGCATCTACGACATCTGAAGGGAAACCATTCATAATCCAGAGTTTGAGTCCAGCTTCCTTTGGAGGAGTCGATCACTATCTCCGTAGGAAGACCCTTAGAAGGATCAATATCAACAAGAATGCGAGCATAAGTAGAGTGGGACATATTAGAAGAAGCACTATCTACTAGGAAAAATTCCCCAAGAGCGTTACCAATCTCCTCAAAAAGAGACTCGATCCAAAGATGCAGTGGAAAGTAAGGAAGAAGAACCTAGATAGGGAACCGAGTGAAAGAATCTTAGATGGGGTTAAAATCGATATGCCAAGGTTTAACCATGAGCATAAAATGATCCTCCCAGCTGAAGAAATGATCACACATCATCTTATTCATGTCCGAGGCATCTTCAAACTTTGCAATAAAATACCCCTTAGCCAAGGGAAATATATGCATCATATCCTTAAGGATAGGCTCCCAGTGATGAGAAATCCAATCATGAAGCTTCGACAAACTAGGCCAAAAACCCCTAAACCTGTAAATCAAGGAATGGTCAGAAAAAATGGAGATGTTGTGAGCAATATCCTCCTCAACATCCTGATCTGCCACAATAGATAAAGGAGAAGAGACCAGGACATGCCCATGATATACCCCCAGCCTCAACAATGCAACACCTCTAGAAGTAGCGGAAGGCTCAAAAAAAATCACCCGAGGGCTCTTCACCCCATGCTCACACATGGGAGAAACAACCAACAAAACCATAGAATCTCCAGTATCCGGCAAGACCTGCAATTTCCCCGCCGATGATAAACCACCAGATGAAGACAAAACCCTATCCAAAGCAACCGATGACACCCCAGCAGACAATGATGCCCCATCAACTGATGAAACCCTAGAATCTCCATCCACCTTCGAAGCTTGCAACTTCCCAAGAAAACCTCTAGTAGGAGACATAACCCTAGTTGAAGAAACTAATAATGCACTAGCAACCAGTGATGCATGAGCAACCGACGGTCACCTAGCAGATAGCTCCATCTCCTTAATTAATTTTTTCTAAAATTATTGACCCTTTGTTGTAAGCACTATAGGCAAGAAGCCCCACTATTTCACCAAGGTTCAAAGTAAGAAACTCTCAATTAAGAACCACAGTAGAGAGCTACTCTATGGGGACTTGAACCTTGGTTGTAGGCCCTACAGGCAAGAAGCCCCACCATTTCACCAAAGGGACAAGCCCAGCAAAAGATGACTATTAATAATGGTAGAATACTCATAAATCAACATAACAAAGCCATACTCAGGGCTTCTCTTAAAAAACAACTTTTTGAAATAGAAAATATCTCAGTTGATGAAAGGAGAAATAAGCAACGTGATCATTTGCATAGTAGTTTGTTGATTCCAATTATACACAAGGTGCTAAAGGCATGTAAAAGATCTTGCAATAGGAAGAGAGTTGTGAACATGTTTCCATCAAATTCATGGTATGACGAAGAATGTAAGGTAGCCAAGAGAGTTATAAGAGGGAAAGATTCGAGCAACGAAAACAAGAAGTTATATACCAAGTTGTTTCAAGAAAAAAAAGAGGAGTATGTTAATACAAGAAGGAGGGAGTTAATACAACTTGGAAAACACAATCCCAAAGAGTTCTAGAAAGAACTCCAACAAAGGAAAAAACAAGTAGTGAATAACATTACAGATAAAAAATGGTTAGAGTATGCTAAGTTACTTTATGAGAGGTCACATGAGAAGGACTCTCCCCCCATTGTAAACACAACGGTAGATGACATCAAATTTGGGAGGGGTTTCTTCAACAGTGTCATTCGGGAGGAGTTTTTGGCTGATTGGACCACTAGCATGGTTATCCCTCTCTTTAGAAGTGGGGACATCAATAACCCATCTAATTGTTAGACAATTATGGTCAATCCTCTTTGCGGAAAACTTTTTGGGAGCATGGTGGAATGTAGAATCAGCAGCTGGGCTGAAGGTGAAGGAAAAAGAACCAAAGGGCAAGCGGGTTTCAGACCCAAACACTCTACCATTGATCATTGCATCACTCTTCGGCACTTGATAGAAAAATTATGGGATAGCCAGGGAGGAGAAGCTTATTGTTATTTTTTGGACTTCAAGAAGGCTTTTGATAGGGTTCCTAGAGACAAGTTGTGGAGTAGAATGGAACATTTAGACTTCTTAGCTATTTTTAGGGTTTCAGTGCATAGGTTGTATAAGAGGATCAAAACCAAAATAAGAACTAAAGAGGGTATGTCTAAATGCTTCGGTAGTGACATTGGTGTTAAACAGGACTGCCCATTATCTCCCACTTTGTTTGGCTTATACATTGATAAACTAGAATCCTGGTTAGACAAGATAGATGGCGAAGGGGTGCATTTAGCAGGATATGTGGTGAAGCTTCTTCTTTATGTGGACGATCTTATTATGATTTCTAAAACTGTTCAAGGGTTAAGAGATCAATTAGGGGATTTGGAGCACTTTTTTCAGGAAGTGGGGATGCAGGTGAACATCACCAAAATGAAAATTATGATTTTTTCTTTGAAGAGGAAGGAAAAGCATGTTTCCTTCATTTTTGAAGGTAGTCCGTTAGAAATTGTGAAAGAATACAAATATTTAGGGATTGCCCTCCACTATAGACTCAGTTGGGAGACTTGTAGAGTGAAAAGGATTTAGGGAGGGTGGAAAGCATCCTAACTGCTCCAGAATAGATGCAAAAATGCTGAACTTTGGGACTAGAAAACCAAGAAAACTTTATTTCCCTTGCTGGTCATGTCAGTTGTCCTTTATGGCTACGAAGTTTGGGGAGGCAGCATGACCAAATCCGATTGGTGACAGGTGCAGAGGATTCAGAAACACTTAATCACTAGCAGTCTTAAAGTCAAGACCTCACCCCCATATGAAATTCTCTTAGCTAAAGAAGGTAGTTTCCTACTGGAAGCGACAATGATAACCTGGTTAATAAGTTATCTAAAGAAACTTGACAACATGGATAATAAATGATGGCCCAAAATAGCGATGAAAGAGGACTTGGCCCATATAAAGAAAATAAGGATGAAACATAATATAAAGTGGTTGAGTAAGTGGAACATCAAGTTACAAGAATGCCCCAATACCAATGCGGAAATACAAAAGTTCATCATAGAAAAATTCTAGACTGCCATGTGGACTAATAACATGGGTAGGAAAAAGGCTCATTACATCAAAATGTTCAACCCAACTAGGGAACATGGTGATAAGGTATATCTGGGGGTAGCTATTAAAGGAAAAGATAGACTGTTAGTGGCCCAATTGAGGACGGACTCTCATCACCTCAGATGCAAGACATGTAGATGGAAAAGGCCCAAAGGGGAATGGAAAGGAAGGATTTGCAGGTTTTGTGTGTCAGGTGCGATTGAGACTGAATGACATTTTATCATTGAGTGCATTGCTTATGATGACATCCGAGCTCAGTAAGAAATCAGTTCAGGAGAAAACAACATGCACAACCTATTCGAGGAAGATAAGATCAACCAAACTGCTAGTTTGATTGTCAAGATTCACAATAGGAGATCCGACTTAGAAAAGAATCTAGAGTTAGCTTACGAATGTGATCTGGTGGTCCCTTAGGTTGTTTGGTCTCATGGACATCATTAAAATCATTCATTCATTCCATTTTTTTTTTCTGGCACATTACAAAACAAGATTTGGATGTTTCAAATAGGACAAGATCTGTCTCATTAATGAACTGCTCCACGCGCTTCCAATTTTGTTGGTAAACCCTCTTTGTTGGCACACTTTGTCTATGCTCAAGTGTCCCCAAATACACCAAACCAAATCCATCATCTCCAACTTTGTTTCTCTCTATTGAAGAAATTTGTTGCCCATTTATGTTCTTCATAAGAATATGGAAAAATTACCATGCCGCTTCTAATATGCTTCCAATTCTTTTCTTTCAATCTTTGAGATCACCAAGAAGGCCTCATCTGGGATACAACATCCTCTTCATATATTTTAGCTCCAGTACTATTTCTGCTACTAGGGAAATGCCTCCAATGGTGTCCTATAGAACAACTATAGATAAAAATATCTAATTATTGATTTATTTTGAGATTGCTTTATAGAATTTGAAAGCAATAAAATTTGACAATTTTTTTATTTGATTTAGTAAAATCTGTTTTGATTTAGTAAAATCTAATTTGATTTACGAAAATCTGATTTGATTTCATAGTAAATGAATTAGATTTGATTTAATATACATGAAAGGATAAACAATAGATGAAATCACAAAAATTATCGATGGGCAAGTGTTTTTTTAATGAGCAAAACCATCCAAGGCCAAGCAATATTAGCGTTAGACATGTTTTACGTGAAACCTCACTTAATATAGCCTATCAGCTAATTAATTAAAAATATTATATTCATTGCATTTCAGTTTTTAATTAAATAATTTTATTTCATAATTAGTTAATAACTGTAGTAAATGGGTCAATTTTGGTGCTGCATAGACATTGCCAGTCTAACTTCGATGGTTAGAGCATTATTCAAGGAAAACTATCATCATGTAAATTAGCCTACTACACCATAATTTATGTATAAGTGATATTTTAGTCTAAAATTTTTAATGTGGGTAAGGACTCGAATGAGTAGAAGTTTTTCTTTTTTTGTACCAAGTCTTCACAACACATTTTAGTACATTATACAAGGGTCTTAAAGCTTGGACCTAAAATAAAATTACAACATCTAGGAAAGTCTTGTTTTCTATTATATTAAGTTAATAGGTTTATATGTGATTTGCATGAAAAAATTTACATAATATTTTCCCTTATATAAATTACCACCAATTGATACAACCCCAAGTACATCAACAATGAAATATAAGAAACTAAAAGTTCAAACTTTCACTGCCTTCAATCAACACATCCAAAAATACATCATTTATCTCACAACTTATAAGCAATCTCTTCATAAGCCTTCTCCCACCATGGAGACTAATTGAACTCAACTCCCTTCTCTTATTTTATAACCTCTTCATGTATAGTACCTACTAGAAGATTTTACTCACTTGGTCAACCATGTAACTCTCAAATGCGTCTCTCTCCAAATTTGTGTGATTCTTCCAAAGGGGTTAAGCTTGGAAGCCAAGAAGTAAACTTTATAACTTTCTTTAAGATAACTCCCTCGAAAAGTTGCATTATTCATGAAGGATTAATGCAAAGTCAAGAAGTAAGTCTAACGTACACCTTGTCAATGTGAAAAAGATGATACACGGCCACTTAGGCAATGGAGTAAAGTTTGCCAAGACAAAGTAGTTATCACATTGATTGGACATGCACAAGGAGAAGATAGTAGATAGGAGTTCATATTATACATGTCCTTGAGGGAGTCCATGGTAACAATCATTGGAGAGTATGACATATATAATTTTAATTAGTTCATTTAATGATAGTGACAAGGTGGTTGAATTTGAATTTGTAGTTGATAAATTTATTGTTGTGTGTGTAGTCTTGGTACCTAAGTTACTTGTATGTGTTTGGGGTTGAAGATTGGGTCTTTTTGGCTAGTCATCGTGAGTTTGACTTTATAGTTTAAAATTTGTGTATTATTCCAATTTTAGAACTACTGTGAATTATATTATCTCATTCAAGATTAACAAAATATAGAGATCACTAGTATGTCCTCCACAACATGCCCCTAAATTTTTTAACTTGGGGACCCTTTTTTAATTTTTGTTTTAATATTTGTTTTAACGTCTACTATTTTAGTCAAAGGTCAAGTTTTTTGCATCATTTTTAATTTTAGGTCAATATAAGTGACTTTTATTTAGGGTTTATTAGAGTGTAGGGTTTACCTATCCCATACCAAGGCTTAAGTCACACTTAGTGGCTAGGTCTAACTTATCCTTGACATTAAAGGCTAATTTCACTTTATAGGTGAGACATTTTTTTGTCTTGCATCATGTGCTCACATGAGGTTAGTCACTTAAACATCTAACCTCATTATAGGTTAGAAATATTCTCTCCTCATCACATAAGAGGTTATAGAAATTTGTGCATCACCCTATACATGTGCATATATATGGCATTCACACTTGAGGGTTAGTCATAGTTGGCTCGAAACATCTCATCTCACACCCAATTTGTATGTATATATATGGGTATTGTAAGAAAGCTAGGGTAGTGTAACAACTTTCTACACTAACCATGAGAGGAGGGTTATGAAAAGATTTTATATCTTTATAACAGTTACACAAACTTTACATAAATAACATGCATAACACAAAATAATGATTTGGATAGGGGAATACCCTTTTGAGAGAGAAGTGAGCCACACTAAAAAATTTTCCTAGTATATTATTCAGGATTCAACAACTGATTATAATTTACTTATAGAAAAATCTTCTTATAGAAGTATCACCAACGAAGATCCAAAGAAAACTCAACAACTATAAGCCTATCATGATACATTATAATAGATAGCCATAATACCTATCGCAAACTTCCCGCATACCCCTAGTTGATCAAGGGACTAAAGATCACAAAGGTGTAACCCCTCTCCCCTACAACCCCCCACATTCACATATCAATAGACCCATTTTTATGATTACAAGGTTGAGACACCATTTTTAATAGATTTTGCATTATTTACTTAATCAAGGTTATGTTATTTGATGTGTTAATTGTTATTTAGCTCATTTCTTGTTAATACCCTATGAGTGATTATTTAGACGTGACCCTATGATCTTAGGTTTCTCAATAGGATTCAAGAGTCTTTGGATCAATATCAAAGTGTTCTTGTTGAAGTTCTTTGATATCCATGAACTCATCAAACTTTTCTTAGTCTAGGAATCAAAACTTGTCTTTCTTAGGAATTTTAAGCTTGTATTTTTGTAGGTTGCAAAATTGCAATAAGGGTCCAAAACTTAATATGTTGATAGTTTAAGTTTCAAACCTAATTCCCTTCCAAATAGGACTTCCTGAGTGAATTCATAAAATATTATAAAAATTGTAAAATAGACTTTGAACCCTAAAGTCTGTTGGATGTTGCTGATGCATTTAATATGTTTAATCACTACACAAATTGTTAAGTGTTGTTGGAATTTGTTACTAATGTTGTTGTCATTCATTTTTTGTCACTGATGTCAACATATGTTTCTATGAAGATAATAAACTATCTATTACAGTGTACGAATACTGTACAGATGATTCAGAATGAGCGAACAAAGGTTTGTGCACAAGGAAGTGTTGTGATCTTATATCTAAGATCGCATGCTGTAATATTTCATATTGGTTGAGTTACAGAAGATTTGGTGAAGACTAGTTTCTGGACTGTGACAGTGGAAGTTGACAGAGTAAGTCTTTGTGTTTTGAGTGTATCTTACAAGTGATGTGGATTCAGTGTATGCAAGCTTAATAGATGTTAGATAACATATTGAGGAATTTTATTTGATCTTAGCAATTCATGGGAAGAATGATGACATCAGCAGTGACGTGTGTTCTAGAGGAAACCTATTTGGACCCAACTTCATAATTGTAGTGTGTATTATGGATAGCGAGCATGGATTATGGATTTTGGACCTTTATTGTTGAATTGTAATTGTTGTACACTTATTTTAGATACCATGTGTATCTTAGCAAGGGGTTATGTAATTATTTATATATTAGGAAAGCCTAATTGGCCGACCTGATCATTTATTGTAATAGGGTATATATGTAAGATCTTTTCTTTTGAAAAGTTATGTAGTATGGATGGAATATAAAAGAGGATTATGGAAGCTGCGAGCTTGTATCTGCAGGATGTAGAGAAGAGGATAATTTATACTTCATTGGAACTGATCAAGAAAAGATAGTTTTTATCATACAGTTCACAAGGATTGTGTATTTCCATTATATACACTTGTGTTGCGAACAGTGAGTTCTGGAGGTGGACATAACCTTCTTTGGGCAGTGAGCCTAGGAAGTGAGCCTATATTTCTTTGACTCCTAACAAGGTTTGTCCTTTAATAGGGAATGTGTACTATAATGTTTTAACAAGCTCCTAACAGGGCTAGATATTTTAGCAGAGATACTATACTCTCAGTACATCATTTGTGGGTGTTAATTCCCACCAGGGTTTTACCTTTAACAAGGTTTCCTCGACAACAAAATATTGTGTCATTGTGTTGGCATTTACTGTGTTATCATTTGATTTGGTGGAGCTTCTATTCAAAGTTTAAATTTTAATAATCCTAACAAAGTCTATGTATTGTAGAGCATGAACCTCAATTTGCATGCACGGGCAAATCCACCTCAAAATTCCAAACCCAAAGTTTGTTGGGTAGTGATAAATTGCATGTGTGATTTTTTTATTTATAACCTCATGTGCCTTGATTTTATCCCATTTTTCTCTTTGTGTTCTACATTTAAATGTTTGAGCATTCTAGAGTGTTGCTTTGGCGATTATGTCCTACTTACAATTGGTATGCAAATTTGAACACCATAAGTTTTTTTTGTGTGTCTTTTGCATACTTTATTTTATTTGTTTTGTTTATTGTATTTCATGTTGTACAATTTTATTTTTCCTGATTAAACCCTAGCCATGTCATCTTTTAATCAAATATTTCAAAAATTTGAGTAAGCCCCAGTTAAGATATTCATAAATTCATAATTTTAAAATTCTAAGGAATTAGCCCTAATTGTAAATTTATTTATAATCCTCATTGAATGTTCATTGAGTTTCAAACTCAAAAAATACAAGTATTTGTGATAAACAATCCCAATATTTTCAATTGTTTCCTTTGTAGATTGTTAAACGAATTCATAAAATATATTAATTGGCTCTTGAATTGTAAAATGTCATTGAGTTATGTTTTTAAACTCAATCTACAAATGTTTGAATTTGACATCAAGGTCAAAGCCTTAAAATCAATTTTCTCAAACTTTCATGCTGAAAATACATATGTGCAAGAATGTAATTTAGTTGTTGTAGTGCCCACCCATAGTTTACTTTTCAGTTTTATATTTCCAAACTCTTTTAGGCCACTTGTATGCATGCATCGATTATTTCAACTTTATTATGTGGTTTTGTATGTATGACATTACATGGTGATTTGATATTGGATAGTTATGAGATATCATATGTTGCATTTAGATTATGTTAGTTACTTTCATAATGAATATTTATATGTTTAAAATGTTGTTTATAGTTATGATTTTACTTACCCTATACTTGCATGTGTATGGATATCATGTATGTTTTACCTTTTTGTTTGACGTGTTTGATATGGTTGAGGGACAAAGTCGTAGTTACCTGCTTTGTGGGATCTGCACGATGTCTCGATCCTTGCCATTGCTTTATATATATATATATATATATATATATATATATATATATATATATATATATATATATATATATATATATATATATATATATATATATATATATATATATATATATATATATATATATATATATATATATATATCTTTTATGTAGGTTTTCAAGTATCAGGCATCGACTTCCTTGAATTATCAGGATGAGTGTGTCCCATCGCAAAGTATCAATGGTAAGAGAGGGGAGATAATATTCAAGTTTGAATCCCAACCTAAGCCATTTTATTGTCCTAAAATAGTGGACAAGTTTTTGATATTTTACCCTTCTAAATTCATCCAAGTGACATGAGTTCATAGTCTTTCCCTTGAGCATGTGTTGGTGTTTCAAAATGACTTACGCTCTAAGGTTGCCAATATACCTTTAGATTGATGTTAAGGAGTGGTTAGTTCCAAATATATAAGGATCTTAAGGTAACTGGACCAACTGTAGGGACAAGACTGCTCTTTGCACTTTTGGCTCTGCAAAACCAAGGAGGGTGCTCTTGATCCAGTAACATATAGCACTCTACAACTTCAAACTAGATTCAACAAAGCAGATTATGATAAGAAATACCAGATGACAACCACTCATCTGTTGATCCTCGATTATCATGAAAAACTAATACTACACAACCACAAAACTAAAAGGATTTTTAATGGGTTTTGTTCTTTTAAAATTTGTAGAATGTAAACAACCATACCAAACTTGCATCACTAAAAAAGATACTAATTTTTTATTAGTGCCTTATCCATTGGGAAATATATCTAATGCAGATACAAAACATTGGAACAACTACTTAATTCATCAAAGATCCCAAGCCATAAATATAATCAACCAAACTCATACTACTTACAAAATCCTTTTGTTGAAAAAATTGAATCTATGTTTTATCTAGAGACCCTTAATTTGATCCTAGATCAAAGCCAATGAATAGAAACATATACACAAATAACCTCTATACAATGAATTAGAAAACTCAAAACTCAAGAAGAACAACAAAAGGAGAGCTTTGAAACTGGAAAACAGTATTAAGTGCAAGGACTCAAATTCATGTATAAAAATATACTTCAGAACACACCACTTAAACAATCTACAAAAGATTTAGAAGGTTTATGTTTCGTATTGACACAACCAGTATGGTATACTACACCTTGGACTAAGAATGCATACACTGAACTTTTCAACCTTGTGTGTCTCAAAAAAAATTAGCAGCCTCTACCAAATGATCCTGGGAATCCTTTTATAGAAAAAAGGATTGCAACAAGCAACATATCATTTAGGTCAAAAAACCTAAAACAAAACCAACTACTTCTCGAAGCTTGCAACAAATGCAATCAAATTTGGTACACTTGTAAAATCACCCAACAAATTAGTCACTCATTTCTGAGAAGATCAAATCATCAATTAATATCTCAGGCAGTTCAACAATCTGATCTCTCTGAAATCCTCTCTTCCTCTTATCTGTACCTACAAAAGAAATCTTTCATGTTTCAACCATAAAATATTCTCCTCATTTATTGCTTTGAGAGGACAAAAAACCCCTTTCTCGTCTGGAAAATCAGATTTTTGACACTATTTTTGTGTTCCTTATCTCCTTTCATTTTCTTCAGTATATAACACTTCATATTTTGGAGCAAAAAGCATTTCCCAAACATTTCCTTCCTTGCACAACCATTCTTTAAATCTTTCAAATTTATCCCTATAGTCTGCACAGTATAAATTTTTTAATCTTTTTGCATAGGCATTTAAATTTATGTGGGCCCCCACACGCCACATGGAACCTCTAGATTGGCCTGACTAACCACCTCACTGCTCTGTTGGAACTGTTTGCATCGTCACCACTACATAATCATTACCTTGCACCTGCATGTTCCACGTGTCGCTCACTGATTTGTTACCTCTCCAACTGGGCACTCAACTGTACTAGTTCTGCAACCTCATTGCAGGATACATGTTGATCAAGCGTGGTCCTGGGATGATATCTACCCTGCAACTCTGCCTTCACAAGATCACACCCACCATTGATCTTGGGCGCACATCCCAAATTTCTCCATCCTTCATCGCCATGTGGCACCTCCCAGATGGCTCAACTCTAATTATTTTCACATGAGAAATGTCAAAAACCCACCATGTGTCACCTGGGCCCAACACTATATACATTACCAACTATCCACCTCGGCCAACCACCTGTCTCCACAACACACCAAGTGTGTGAGCTCACCTCTATCATGGCGTCTAGTGCTTTAACACTTATGGAGTGTGTGTTGGCATATATAAACCTCATCAAACTCCCCATACCACCAATGTGGGACTACAATCCCCTTTGATTTCATTTTTAAAAAATCTTTATACTGGCGGGCCCGCCAATAGACCATCACATCATCAAGGCCTACCCCACACTACTCCACGCTCATGCATGTGTTGAGGCTTCTTAATAGCATACACTACCTTTCGACATTACATGTGTGTGTGTGGTGGTATAAAAACATATTCCAGCGCCCCCACACTGCAAATGTGGGACTAAAACCCACTACACAGAGCCAAACTCACTGTGCAGCCTGTTGCGTATTGAGCCCAAACTCAATGTGCAATGTGTTGCGCATTGAGCCAAGCTCAAGTGCATGTTGCCAATGATGCACAACACCACATTTTATCATTCACCCATTTCTCCAAATCTTTAGACCCATTTAACATATTCATTTGGGTCATTTGTTCACGCACACACTCCAGGTGACCACATTAATTGTGGCAATTTCTATGGCTTCTCAAACAAGATCCTTATATGTCTATCCTGTAATCATTTTTCTATGACAATCTGTTAATTTTTTATGTGCCATGTTTAGGATTTTCACACTTTTTCAAACCTGTTAACCATGGTGTTTCCAACCATTGTATACGACCATGCTTTTGAGAGGTATACAAATAAACACATGTTTATTTATATTTTAGGGATAGACCTTTCATGATACGTAATATAAATCATTAATTTTTGAACTGGACTTGATTCGAACAATGCTAGATCACTTAAACATGATTTTCAACAACTTTGCAAAGTTATCAAAACTGAGCAAACAACCTCTAGGAACACCTTTAAAAACTTATCAAAATATATCCCTGGACGTTGGCACTTGGCGAACATGAACTTTGTAGTATAGAAAATCACTCTACTAGATGAATTCCCATGACGACACATAGGGCAGGAGATTTCAACACTCAAAGTCACCTGCTCCAATTTTATTCTGTAGACACAAGTTCAAATCACAGGGAACCGTCCTCAAACTGATGTATTAAAAATATCAATCAGAACCTGGGAAGTTGAAAGCTTGAAAATGAAAACATTGAGATATCACCATCATGGAATAGTCACTGGAACCTCCTAACATCAAATAGGGCACGAGATATGATCTTCTCAAAAGAACAAATTTACCGATGGAAAACTAATCATCCACAGAAATTGAATAAATTGCTTCAGGAATGAGTTGCAAAAATTCATCAAATGAAATCTCCATGATATAAAAACTGGTTTGTTGGTTCTTTGACATACACACAATACAGGGAAGCAATTGGAAAGATGTAATAAGAAATTTGGGCAACTATTATCAACATTCAAAAATGACCATTCAGATTTGTTGGCAATGCACACATAAGGAAACAACACAAACTGGGTACGAAATCAACTGAGAAAACTGGACAAATGGATTCATCAAGGTCTGAAACTTGGCCAAATGGATATTTTTCATGACGAAAATGCAAGGGAAAACCTAGGTTTCAATTATGATCAACAAGATAAGAGAACTAAGTCCTCAAAGTAGGCCACTTGAAATTTTCTGAAACAGGGTACAATGCATATTTACACAAAACACCTAAAAGACACACTTCACACAATGATCAAATCTACATGTGGGGAGATGAAAATGGATAAGTGGGATGAATGTAATGAGGGGAACATACCTCAGAAGGCGTGATTCATGAAACTCACAAGGTAATCAGATATTCAACTTTAAAACCAAGCCTCCTAGATAGTACACAAAAGGAACCTTTGATGCCTTAGCAAAATTTTCAACGAGGATCCTCAAAATTTTTGAGGTTGCCAACAGCATGATTATTATTTTTATTAGGTTCAGTTGGTCTTTAGCTGGTTGGTGTGATTTTTGGTGAAATGATTAAATAATTTACTAAGACTAATTATGTGATCTAAATAATTAAATCTTATTAAATATAGGAAACTAAATGTGAAGTTATTTAATTAACAGAAATTAATTAAATAAAATTATTAATTAAAAAGACTTGATTAAAAGTCTAATGGTGGAATTAAAGATTTAAATAATTATTAAATTCAAATTTGAGGAAAATTGAATAAAAAAATAATGAAGTGAATTAAATAATATTCTTTTAGTTAAAATTGATATGTAATTAGTTGCACATTCAATTTAAATAAATTAAATAAATAAAGTAATTCTTATTAGTCAAGTGAACTGATAAAAACAAGAATTACAAAAGTGCATGGAGTTATTAATTAGAAAATGGAATAAATCAAGCAAAAAGAGAGATTGATTAAAATAAAGTTGTGGAGTTAAGTTGAGTTCTAGATTTGCATGGTTGAGTTTGAGTTTTAGAACCTTTTTCTTTATGAGGAGGAATTTGGCCATTATTCCACACAAAAGTTGAAGGTTTTGGAGGAAGGATTGAATAGAAGGTTTTTTTAAAAGCCTGGAATTTTTCAATGTTGTTATGGTCTTCTTTGTATTTCTTCAATTGGAGGTTTGAGGCAGGGTTTGAAAACCCTCGTAGATTTAATCCTTATATATTTCCAAAAGATTGTTTTCTTCATGTCTGTTAGATCTGGGTGATATTGCTATTTTCCTATCATGTTTGAAATTTTGAAATTAAGCTTCTGAGATTTTATGCTTGGTATGTTAAGACTTTCAATAATTGAGTTTCATTTTAAATCAGCTAGGGTTTGATAAATTTGTGGTAGAAAACCCTAGGGTTTGTATCAATTGAATTTTTTTAAGTATTTGTGCTCCCTGATAATAGTCGTTATGAAAATTCTTTGTTGTTAAAATTCTATTAGAAAAAAAAAAGAGAAAATAATTGTGTGTGTGTGTTGTAGACGCTTAAATTCATCCCTTAGCATTATAAATATTTAATTATATTTGTTATATTCTTCTACCTATTTAATTAAATTTGGTTCATTATTCTATAGTATTTAAATTTAATTTAAATACCTCCCTCTTAAGTGTATTAAATTTTATTTGATTCATTTCCTTCATTTAATTCCTCTTTAAATAAATTTTAATTTATTTATTTTCCCTTACATTCTATTATTCTCATAAACCATGATTAATCTAAAGTTTTAATTAGATTAATCCTAAATTTGGACCTAGATCCTACCCTACCCACATCACTTTCAACAAATAGACCTACTTGCTAATTAACTAAGGCTAATTAGGCTAATTTTTGGATTCCTACACCCATTAGTCCTAATTATTTGCTCACACATGTGTGAGCAAATTTCTATAATTGTCTTTTCAAAAGAATTGCAAAAATGTGTAAACAAGTTTTCTTACAACCTTGATGACATTTTCTTACACTTGCCAAATATGTTTCATTGAACCAAACCTATGACAACTATGACACATTTCTTACACATCTACTTGAAGTACACATTGACCCATCACATCCCTCAAGTTTCTCACACGTGTGAGAAAACTTGGACTCTTGCATGGATTATGTGTCCCTCATGTGGCACCTATGTGAATGCCACATGTGATCCAACTCACCCCGTATCTCCAAAATCCTATAAATAGAAACCTTGTCAAGAGTAAATCATCCATCATTTGCATATTAGAGTTATCGCACTAGTTTATTACTTAGAGTTATTTTCTTGAATTTAGTGTTTTTACTAACTTTTTTGGTAGCTTGTTTGCATTCATTAATGGTAGATAGTTTGCATTTAGTTCATTTTCTACTTCTGATATTCACATTGAATGCTTGAGATTAGTTCTTTATAACTAGTTCTTGAGTTCATTCAATACCATCCTCATTTAGTTTGCATTTAGAGCTTTGCATTTTACATTTTCTTTAATCAAAGTGAGATTTAACATATTGTGTTGGGAGAGGACACCTACAACCATATTTAAGAGCTTAAATCAAGCAAGTCTTAGGTGCACTTGCTTCATGCTCATCGGAGGTTGTGGTGGAAGCTTTTTATTTTGGTTTTGCAAGCTTATGAAAATGTTAGATTAATTGAATATGTTGTTTACCCCCATGTTTTCATGTTTGAGCTTGCCCAATGGGTAGGTTTTCATCATAAACATTTTGGTACGCCCAGTGGGACCCACATCCCTAAACAAATTTTCAAAAAAATTGTCATTTCTGGAAACTGTCATGCAGAGTCATCTCCACCTTGGAACAGTCATTTGCGCAGATTGGTGTCACCGCTTGGAGACTCTCATCTCCACCTGGGTTAAAAAGGACTTCAAAATTTTAATGTTTAAAAGTATTTTTTGAGATATTTTAGGTTTTTAACTCAGGTTTATGTCAAAACGTCAATTTTACAAAGTTAAATGATGTCAAAATATTTCAAAAATTTATGTTAATCACAATAAACTGACTCTAGTTTTTTTAATTGTCATCTGCGTAGGTTGACCATTGTCTCAGTGGATGATCATTTGCGGTTGTGTTCAGTTGTCTGTGTTCCTCAAAAATCATGTTGTCAGATGTCAGGTATACCTTTTTTGAGTTTTCATTAAATTTTCATCTATGCTCTCTAACAGTCATTTGCGACTGTTAAATACATCTATGTAGTCTGTCATTTGTGACCTGGAACTATCGTCTGCGCTTTGTGACAAAATATTTTAATTTTCTAGAAAGATTTTATGTTACTGATTCATCTAGTTTTTTGCAGCACCTCGAATCTAAATATTGGTTATTCAACACTACTAATATTATGTGTCAAAGGCTATTAATAGAAGGCATTCCCAAATATCAAACCACCCACTCTTTTGTCTTGCGGGTTGCCTAGGCGAAATAAGAAAATATTGTGTTTTCTTAATTTATTTCTTAGGCTCATTAACAAAACTTCACTTGTAGTATTTTATTAAGTGATAGGGGATTATGCTCTTGTTATGAGACAATCAGAAACCTAGACTCATTTGACAATATACTTAGAAAGGGACTTTGGGAATGAACAATCTTGTTTGATGTTTTTGGGAGAAAATAACATTAGATAAGAGATTATGTTCTTTTCTCCTTGACGGAAAATTAGAAATCTAGACTCCTTTTGTTGCCAATCCATTCTTTTGAATTCATCTTGTAGATGGGTCTTCCAGTTGAGGTAAAAAGATCTCAGGAACGACCCACATGAGAATGAAGTGTAATCCCACCACTCCAACTCGCGTTAATCAAATTTTCTTCTTGGAGTTAAAGCATCAGAATTCGAATACCATTTGAGCTTATACACGGATATCACCTAACACATCAGTAGGACCTTTCCATCTAAATCATGTTTATGTGACTACCTATGCTAAGGCTCTTTGTCGGACTATAGGCCTAAATTGTGCTTGTGTGGACACAAAGAATGTATTTGAATTGGAGACCCTCACTAAGATCCAATATAGAATAGAAGTTGCCTAGTTCACCCCTGAAAGTGTGATAATCCAAGTGCAAGGAGTATAGTAACCTCCCTAAGACACTCACCATATCATGCCTTCCTGAGCATTTTGATTCGGATAATACGACATCATGCATAGAGCCATTGTGTGCTTGGTGATGGTTGTATTTTGATTATCTCTTGAAGTGTGCCTAAGCCAACAAGAAAAAGATCATGAATCTTAATTTTCATGCTTTACTTATTTTACATTGTGTTACTTAATCAAGTTTATGTTAAGAAACTCAATAATATAAACTTCACATTGGATAGAAATAGATCAACTAAACATAATAACCGTCAAGAACTTAGTTTTCAAAGTAAGTCCCTTAAACACCTAAAAACATTGGTCTTACAAAGTCCTCAACAAGATGATTGGCTTTACAAACTGAGAACCCCTTGACTAGAGTTGAGGTGGTATCAAAATGAGCAAAAGACTCATGCATGTATTGACAATGGTTAGACATAATCCTTAATCAAAGTATCAAAACCCTAACAAAAATAAGATATAAAAACTAGGGTTTAAAGGAATCCATAACGACAAAGAGAAAATAAGAGAAGACATAACCCATGTGACTTTTCATAAAAAATAGGGTTTAAGAAGACATGCCTAGGGTTTGAAAAACTAATAAGAGATAGACAAATGTAATAGACCAAAACTCTAAACCCATGCTTCATAAGTTAAGAAACATTATATAGATTTAATCAATGAAATATACACAAACTATTTCTATAAACTTACAAATGAAACCCTTAAGAAACAAACATGGATAAACAAAAAAATCTTAACAAAACCTTAAAATCTTGAAATAAATATCAGAAAAGGTTCAGGGAAAAACCACAAGGAAAGAAGACACTTGTTGAAAAATATTGCAAACAAAATCTTCAAATCTCGCATGATCTGCATACCAATCTCTTTCACAATGCTTCACAAGTCCTTTCTCAACTGAAAACTATCAACTATCAAGAGTAACCACAAAATTTCCACCTTCCAACAACTGGCATGGTGATCCAAAACTCTGTCATATCTCAGGTTGAGCCATATCTCACTTGAGCTCTAGGACTTAACAAAATGATTATTACAAAATGCCTTTACAATTACATGCCGACAACTTTGAGATACATAGTACATGCCGATAAGAATGACATGTCTTCTCATGCCTTAATTACATTGATGACACAACCTTAGTAGCATGGTGCTAAGTGTTGTGTTATACAATAATTAAATACATTTTAATCACCTAAGAAAGGCCAACCCAAAGACTTTCTTCTTTCATTACAAATATATGTTTCCCTTTTCTAATGACTCCAAGTCATTCAATATAATAAAGATATAATCCATTTTTCAAAGCATGTAATCTAACTTTGAATGCAACTTTGAAATTATTGTGATGACTTGTAAATCATATTTTGCATTTCATAATCTGATTGTCAAGGTATTAAAAACTGACTGAAACTATTCATGTATCAAACTGAACCAAACTTTCTAAATATATCAATTGCATCAAAACCATGTATCAAGTGCCATGTCAATAATATCATACTTCAAAATTGATTGGTATGTCACTAATAATATAATGTAATCCAAATAAGATTTAATATATAAAACTAAATGTCATCAAATGCAAATGACACTAGTGAACTTGATTCAAACCAAATGATCAATGCCAAAGCCAAATGCCAAGTTAACTACCATAAAACTAATTAATTAATTAATGCCAACAATACAAGGAGAAGAAAAAAAGTATCCCCCTTTTTCCTTGGTGTCAAAACACTAATCTTTCCCCCTGTTTGCATCAGGGGCAAAGGAGAGAGGAACAAAAGGATATGGATATGCTCCAAAAACAAATTTGAAACAATACACTTGTAACACCAATTATCTGGAAAATTGTGATTGATTATCAATGAACCAAAACCATCTGCAATTGAATTAGGTAAAAAATATGTCATATGCCAAAAAAATGAATTTATCCCAAGTTGAAACTGAAAGTACCCTTGATTTGCATTGACACCACCAAAAACATGTAAGTGAATACCAATTTTTCAACTAAAACATGGATAATAGTGTCAAATCCAAAGATGTAGAGTAGTAATATGAACTAAAACTAGCAAACTAACATCCTATGTGATCAATCATAAATGGACCCTATCTTTATGTATTAACCAAATATCTGAATCATACAACCAAGACAAAATTAGTACCATCATATAACCATCATCATCGGTGTACTAATACAACCAAAAATGATCACAAAATAACCCATCATGCCATAAAACACCGTCAGGATTTGTTATATCAATCATATCAAATAGTTGTCAACTGTCTCAAGAATTTATGACACAAAAATTAGACCATGGAACCACTAAGGAAGTCTCAAAAATAAAGAACTGATAGGACTATAGAAATAAATATAGGGTCAAAATACATCAATGCATTATAAAGATATCTCAAGTAGTCTCAAAAAATTTATGAACACCCCCTCCTCCCTCACTTCATATAACCAATTAATCCATGTATTGTCATAATAACCATGATAGTAGTCTACTTGTTCAAGAAAACATAACACTAAGTCAAGATCAAAGGAGGGAAATCTATTTGTGATCAACTATAATCATTTTACTGAGACATGTCAAATAGAGTAGATAGAGATGCATGGTGATCAAATATTACTACTTGATGGGCTTCTAAATAGCCATCTTTCTTAGTACTTTTTATCTTCTTTTCAAAATAGTTAATTGCAGATAGACATGGATTTATAGTTTTCAAGCATATGAACTTATGGTTTTTATGTATATGTTATATATATGTGAAAACATAAAATGGAAATATGGATACTTTTAAAACATGCTATTTTCTTGAATTCATGGACAGGAATGGTAAATGCAATAGCTATACATGTTAATGAATGTTTCCTTGCCTAAGCTATGTTTTGGGGTAGTTACCTCCTGTAGCCGTAGGACTTGCAAGAGTGTTAATTAGAACTTACACCTTTTCCTAATAGTAATGACATAGATATATATATATATGGTTGGATGTGTGCACATTGATTGTTTTCTAGGTGTTGACAGTGGACATTCAAAGACCAACATAGTGGTGCTGGAGTAATCAAATCCAGCCGTGGAATTGCAGAATCTTTGCAAGCAAAGCGAGTCAATTGATGTTTTATGTTGCATGCAGCACGCAGATTTAGTTTCCTTAATGTGCTATATTCCTGGAGATTATTCATGTTCAATGATGTTTCTGTTTTGGAACTTTATGAGTTGTAACTGATCCTCATTTATGAAGTGATCATAGATTTAGGAGATAGTTGTAGCTTTCCTTTAAATAATCAATTGTTGTGACTCTTTTGGAGTTAGTCGAATAAACTAGTTTTTATAACAGAACTCTTTTAATATTATTTTCAATCAAGTGTAATCATTTTGTTATGGATGAATAGAATGCTCAGTTCAAGTTTATATCTTTTATCTTGATTGTATTTCCTATTCACTCATTCAAGGGGGCCCACTTGATGAGTGAATTGTTCTGTTAGCGTAGAGTTAATTTTCTTGTTTATTCCTAAGTAATTAGAACTTTGATGTTCCTACAGCTACTAATAACAGAATTGGTAGCATGTTCCTGCAGTACAGGTGATTGGAATAATTCCTAGCCGTGAATTCCTACTTTGTTAGAATAACTTCATTTACCAAGTTCTAGAATAGTTTTCCTGAAGCATAAGCATTTGAATTTCATATATAGTCTTAGACTGAGAAGGTTTGAAGTATATACTTTGTGAATGTCATTCCAAGTTTATGTCCCTGGTCGATAATTAAATGAGACTGAATAATCCATTTAGAAATCATTTAGGGTGTCCAATCCTAAAATAGGTAGTACATTGATATGGGTTTCTGATACTATTATTTGGCCAAGCATTTTTGGCGTCATTGTCGAGGATGGTGTTAATTCAAACTTATCTTTGTAGTTGAATTCTCAGTCCTAATCTAATGCTTAGCCTTAAGTAAGCATTTTATGCATAGAAGGAGAGACCACCTTGGGAGATTTCTTCCTCGTAACTGCCAAGAGGACCCATTTGATATTTTTAATCCTGAAATTGAAGAATGCCAAATCGAGAATTAAGAAGAAGAACCCTTTTGAAAATCTATTTGCTAATGCTCAGGAACACATATCCTCTTCATCATCTGAGGAATCACTGCATTTGAACAACCTATTTGCTGAACCTGAATACCAAGACAACCCACTTGCTCTTATTATCTATCAGCCACCACCACCAGGTCCTCCTCCCAGAATGGCTGCTCAAGCTCCCTTTCCTTTTCCTATCCATCCTTAGCAAGGTAATCAAAATTTGAAGAACATACCTACTGCTGTGCTTCCCAAATTCTATAGCCTCATTATAGAAGACCCTGAGACCTTCCTCTTTGAGTTTGACATCCTTTGCTAGAGCTATGACTATACAAATGATGCCCACAAGTTCAAGTTGTTCCCATCGACTCTAAAAGAGGCTACCTTGAGATGGTTCATTGGGTTGGGTGCCAATGTTGTAGCAAACTAGAATGTCATGCGCAATCTATTTCTTTCAAAGTATAAAGAATACTGTAGGGGTTAGGATTTGAAAGGTGATGACATTTTCAAAATGTCTCAGGAGGATGAAACCTTGGAGGATTATGTATCAAGAATCATGTTCAACCTGTAGCGTAATACACAACACTAGCTAAATGAGGCATCTCAGAAACACCTCTTCTTGAAGGGTGTGAATGATGGAAGCATTGAAGCTTTGGACCTAATGGTAGGAGGAGATATCACACAAAAAAGTTGGGCTGACATAAGGAATATATGTATAAATAATTTGAGGGCCACTATGAAGAAGGGTAGGGGACTTAGAGACCTACCACACAAGTCTAATGGTGGTTCAAGAGTATCCAAAATGGAGTTGTCTGATTTCAAGCAGGACATCATCGATGACATTGCCACTTAGCTTGATAGTATGTAGGTGAGGAGGAAGAAGGAAGAGGTAGATGCTGTGCTGGTCGAGTTCTGTTCTCATTGCAGAGAAAAGAAAAGAAATTGTAAATGCAAAATAGTTGCATCCGTGGACATCAATCCAATGCCCACTGAGTTTAAAGCCATAGATGAGAGAATGGAGAATTTTTCTATGTTACTCAAAGATGTCCATGGGCTTAGAGACAAGGTATGCCTCCAGATCCACTGAATAATTTTGGTTATAATAATAATAACAGTCAATGGTCAAACCATAACCCCCAAAATTCTGCCCCTCAAGGTCAGAATTGGAATTATAATTGGTCAATCAAAAACCACACTATAACCAAGCTTATCAACAATAGCCACCATTTAACCCATACCAACAGCATTATAACTCCTATCAATAGCCAAAACAGAATAGCCAATGGCCACCTCATGGTAACTAGCAACCACAACCTCAATGGGGACCCAATCAGTCTAGTCAGCAGCAAGCAATTATGCCTCCACCTCAGCATCAAGCTATTATGCCACCACCTTCTATAGCCAATAGAAACCCTCAAAAGCCAACTCAACTTCCTACTCAGCCAACTCCAAATCCTAATAACAAGCAAAAATCTTATTCCTTGCAAGTAAATGATATCCATCTCAGATCAGGAACTAAACTGCCTGCATCCAAGGAGCCAATAATAACTAAAGTTTCTGATGCCGAGGACATGCTCGTGAACCAGCCTACTGATGTTCCACTTGTTGTTCAAACTACAACCCTCAAAATCCAACCCAACTTCCTGCTTAGCCAACTCTGAATCCTAATAACAAGCAAAAAGCTTATTCCTTGCAAGTAAATGATATCCATCTTAGATTAGGAACTAAACTGCCTGCACCCAAGGAGCCAATAATAACCAAAGTTTCTGATGCCGAGGACATACCTATGAACTAGCCTACTGATGTTCAACTTGTTGTTCAAATTGCACCAGTGCCTAAAAATCCTCCTTTTCCACAAAGATTGTCTCAAGCAGTTCCTCCAAAAGAAAATCTTGTAGCAGCTAATTCGATCAATCAGCTCAAGCAAATGATAGTGCAAATTCCCTTGTTGGATGCCCTTAAAGAAATTATAGTCTATACCAAAGCAATCAAAGAAGCCTGTATCAAGTAGTCTAGAAGAAAGAAAAAAGACCCTGATACTGTCCATGTCTTAGGCCAGCTCTCTGATCTCATGTTAAGAAAAGTTGTAATGCCTAAGTATTTCAACCCAAGAAGCCCAGTGGTCACTATACATATTAATGGTGTCCAAATTTAGAATGTCCTAATTGATTTAGGAGCATCAATCAATGACATGACAAGGGAAGTTCTGCTAAAACTTAGTTTTATTGGTTTGCAAGATACACCTACAATATTGCAATTAGCTGATAATTCTACTATCAAGCCAGATGGTATGGTCGAAGATATTATTGTCACACTGGATTCTTTAGATTACCCTTTGGATTTCATAGTCTTGTCACCCAAAGCCACCTTAGGAGGATACCCATTAATCCTAGGATGACCTTGGCTAGCCACAGCTGATGCTTTCATTACATGTCACTCAGGAAAAATGACCATATCAGATGGGATAAATACCAAGAAGTTAACTCTATATTCCCCAGAAAAACCCCAAGTAGACCTTGATCAAGTGGTATGGCTGGATCTAGGTGATGCTGCCCTTGAAGCAAACTCTATGCAAAAACTTATAGTCATTGAGAGAAATACATTCGTGATATCACAAGAAGAAGATGATATACTAGCAGCAATCCTTAGCAACCAATATGGTTCTGAGGAGTCATCTTGTGATGTTCCTAATTGTTCCCTTCAAACAATAATGCCTAAGAAAACCACATCTCAGTTTCTTACAGCATCTAATTATCTCCATACCTTGCTACCCCATGAAATAAAGTCTCCATTCATGGTAGCAGTCCTGATGCTAGACAAAGTCAAAAGAGTTGAAATTGCTTCAGGAAAGGAGTTGAATGTTAATAAGAACCTCACTGAATCTCAGATGTCTAGTCTTCTCATGATTTTGTATGAAAGTCAGCAAGCCTTTGCATGGGACTACACTAATATGAAAGGGTTGGACCCTAAACTTTGCACTCACAGAATCTAGATAAGCCCTGAGTACAAGCCAGTGAGGCAAGCCCAAAGGAGAATTAATCTTGCTTTGAGAGACATAGTGAAGATTAAGTTGCAGAAGCTTCTTAGTGTCGGTTTCATTTATCCTATTTCTGATAGCCAGTGGGTTTCTCCTCTAGTAATTGTTCCAAAGAAAGGGGTTAAGTGGAGATTTTGTGTGGACTATAGGGAGCCTAAAAAAGCCACTAAGAAGGATCACTTTCCACTACCTTTCATTGACCAAGTACTTGATAATCTTTCTGGGAAAAAGTACTTTTCATTTCTAGATGGCTTTAGTGGATATAACCAGATACAAATATCACCATAAGACTAGGATAAGACAACATTTACCTATCCCTAGGGAACATTTTCTTATTCAGTCTTTCCATTTGGGTTGTGCAATGCACCTGCTACCTTCTAGAGAGCGGTGCTGGGTATTTTCTCTGACATTGTTGCTAACTGTGTTGAAATTTATATGGATAACTTCACTACTCATGGAAGCACATTTGAAGAAGCACAAGCTAACTTGGAGAAGTTTCTTAAGAGATGTCAGGATTACAACCTCTCCCTTAACAGTTAAAAGTGTTATATGATGATGGAGGAAGGAGTTGTCCTTGGCCACTACCTCTCATCTTTTGGCCTTCAAGTTGACCCTGCAAAAATTGTAGTTATCAACACACTTCCCACACCAGTTAAGTAGAAGGCTCTCAGGAGTTTCCTTGGTCATGTTGGTTACTACAGGAGATTCATAAAGGATTTTAGCCAACTTGTAGCACCATTGTACAACTTGCTGAAGAAGGAAGCTGAGTTTGAATGGACTAAAGACTGTGAAGCCTCATTCCAGAAATTGAAAGATGTTTTAACAACAACATCTATTCTTAGAGGACTTGATTGGAAGCTTCCATTCCACATCCACACAGATGCATCTGACTATGCCATTGGAGTAGTCCTTGGACAAAAGGAAGGTACTGTTAAACATGCAATTTACTACATTAGTAAAAATTTGCAAGGAGTTGAACTAAATTATACTGTTACTAAAAAAGAGTTGTTAGTAGTTGTCTATGCACTAAACAAATTTAGGCACTACATCACAAGTTATGAAGTATTATTTTATACTGATCATTCAGCTATCAAGTACTTAATGAATAAACCTACCATTAGTGGTAGATTAGCATGCTGGTTACTCCTCATGCAAGAATTTGATGTGAAGATAATAGACAAACCAGGAAAGGCTAATGTAGTGGCTGATTTCTTGTCAAGATTGCAAGTACCAAATGATCCTATAGAAATTGATGACAACTTCTCTGATGAGCACTTATTTTCCATTTATTCTTTTAATCCATGGTATGCAAACTTAGCCAACTACCTTGCTACATGATGAACACTGCCTCACTTCTCTCCTAAGCAACGCCATCTATTGGTTGAGAAGAGTTTTAACTTCTCTTGGATCTCGGGCTTCATGTTTTATATAGGACCAGCCCAGGTCACCAGGAGATGTGTTCGTGAAGATGAAACCTATGACATTCTCTGAGCATGTCACGATGAACCATATGGTGGCCATTTTGTAGTAAAGTAGACAACCTATAAAATTTTGACAACCGGATACTACTGGCCTAATTTTCATAAAGATGTAGCAAATCATACCAAGCATTGTGATAAATGCCAGCGAATGGGGCATCCAAAAAAATCTGATGAAATTCCCCTACAGCCTTAGGTAGTTGTCACACCCTTTGACAAGTGGGGTATTGACTTCGTTGGACCCATTGAACCTTCTTCTCATGGGAAGTCATACATCTTAGTATGTACTGACTATGCCACAAAATGGGTTGAAGCCAAAGCTATGAGGCATGCCAGAGATCACAAAGTTTTTGAGTTCCTATATGAATGCATATTCACTAGATTTGGAGTACCAAGGGAAATTGTCACAGATCAGGGCATGTAGTTCACCTCTAATCTTATCACAAATTTGATGCAGGAGTATATGGTGTTGTGTGATGATATTATTCACCTTCATGAAATTAAGATCAAGTAGCAACAATTTAAGCTAAATACAAAGGAAAATTACTCTAAAATGCAACTAAAATCTATAACATCTCATGGATCTCTAGAAAGAAGTGGTAAGTGAGCTCTCAGCTGCAAATCCTCACTAGTGACACCTCTAAAATGAGAACAATGCTGCTATGATGCTTCTAAATGCTTATTTTATGATGAATTTATGCTTAATCTAGCTCCATTGATAACCATGCAATAATAAAATGTTAAAATGATAAACTCTAAATGCTCAAATGCTTCAATTGCTCTTAGAAAATGATCTCAATTGACTATAGTAACAATGCTTTTCAATTGAAATTCTAAGATTGAAATGCTCTCCAAAATGCTTCATACTTATAGTAATTTCCCAAGGGTAGGGGGTAGAGTGAGTTGATCATGGTTATGCTTGGGTAAGGTCAATTGGCTTTGCTTTGTCCATAATTGGGGGGACAAGGAGGGGATAGTCATTTAAATGGTTTCAAAAGGCTAGACCATTTCAACAAAAGTGAGTGATTTGTGTCCATTTTGTCTCCAATTTGCTTTGTTGAGGGAAATTATGATTTATTAATTAATCAAAGTAATTAAATTTAGCCATGAAGGGTAAGAGGTTCATTTTTATTTTTGCTTTCAACAACTATGTCATTAATTGAATTTAATCAATTTCATAGTGTTTTTCCCCTTTTCAAGCTTTATTCAATCATTTAATCATTTAATTGAATTTTCCTTTGATTTGAATTGCCTTTGTTCCATTTATTGATTTTTCGTGCTATTTTGATGATTTGATGCGCCTTTTGATTAATTTAAGCCTTTTGCCAATTTTCCATGTCTACAAATGCCCCTCTTTGAGTCGATGTGCGAAGAACACCGATTCAAAGATTCTTTATGTCCTGATTGTGATTCCCTATGTGATTGATTGCTGCCTCTTGATACAAAAAAAATTTATGATGCCCCACTGATTTCATGATGTATGATTGCAACTTTGATTTGATACCCTTATTGCCCCCTCAGAAATTAAAACATATGAATTGCATGATTTGAAAATGATTATTGATGTTTGATATAGCAAATATGTTTTAGTTTCTGACTATTGATGATATGCCATGACTCACAAATTTGCATATCCAAGATAGATAGGTCTGTTGTAGTTAAGCAAAACAAGTGATTATAATAACAGGATAATGGTACCAATGAATGTGATTTGTCAATCTGATAGGATAGTAAGACTGATATGGGATAACTGATCGGCGTGAAAACTGATACAGTTGATAGGATTGATCTTTATCAGTGTGAAAATCGATATGGGATCCTGATAGGATTGATAAACTGATGCTTCGCTCTCAAGACATAGAGACACGAACAAATAATGATAGGTTTGATTGCTTTGATTGACTTGATTGATTGACATAAGATGATTCACTGATATAAAATACTGATATGATTCCCTTGATTTGCAAAATAGGCACATTTTACTAAATGATATATATACGGACCTTAGCTTCTTGGATATTTAGACTTAAGTCATGAGTTGACCCAGCCAGAGTACATGTTATTGAGATGATTGATTATGGAGCTCCTCCAATTTGTTGATATTATATCATGTTTTAGTTATTGATCAGGACTTGGATGTATCACTTTGATGACATTGTATCCTTGATTAGATAGACTTCATGGATCTATGATGTTATGGACACTTATTGATGATTTATGGACTTTCCTTGATTCTTGATTGAACCCCCCCATTTGATGATTGATCAAGATTTTGATTGAATGAACCCCCTTGTCCTTGGAAAAATACTACAAACAAATGCACATGCAATTAATCTAACATGATAATGCAATTAACCTAACATGATAATGCAATGCAATGCAGCTAAGTGTCACTAGCTTTTAGCAAATAAATGCCTTGAGGATAAATTTTCATCATTGAGCATTTTGGGACCGGAAAGTCGATACAATCACCACTGCCCATTGGCATGATGATATGAATACCACTTTTTTTTATCTCATTTTGGTAACCTCATTGTTGGACCAAGTACAACCCTCACTAGTTGGATGACCAAACTATGGGAGTCTGAATACCGGTGTCAATGGATTCAATGTTGCAAGTGGATTTTTGGTATGAAGATATAGAAAATATAAATAGCCAAGGGATCCGTTTGCGTAAACAAACAAAGGTCAATCCATCCGCTTATGAGATAGTCCTCAATGGTTCTTTGATGACCATGTCGTTAGACAACTTCTCATAAGGTGATGAATCTTCCTCCAAACAGTCACTCAAAGGCAATAAAATATCGTATCTCTATCATTGCCAATACCATCAATTAGCTAAAGAGACTTGATATAAATCAATCGATATAAGCAAAGATATTTTTAACCAACTTTCAAAAGAATCTTTCAAGTGTTTTGCATTGTTTCTTGATTTTCAAATAGTATTTCCAAGTACCTTGATCATTAATGATGTTTGATTTTTATTTAATCCCAAATAATAAAGTCAATTAAGGCTCAAGGATTTTGTTGTGGTAATCAATTTCTTGGTTTATGAACAATGATATCTATCAAAGGTTCACAAAAATATGCTTCTTTCTTCTGAAATTTGGATCTCACTCTCTCTCTGTTTGACTCTGACTGAATGTTGTTCGTTTGAATCCTTTTTATGTACCAACTTCCTGATATGCTCTTTGTTGCCCCCAAGTGTTTGAATATACCCGTTTTGACAACTTTGGGCAATGCAAATGATGAAGCTACAAAGCTTTATTAGGACTATGTACAAATGACGGATGCAATGAAGGTTTGGACAAGTGGGATGATGAGATGCATTATGTACAAATGCAACCTAGGAAAGACCAACTGAAGGGAACCAAAGGTGCTTGTTTACCAAGTTTTCACCCTTTGGATGGATCAAGCTCTTTTTTATTTTATTTTATTTTTTTGCAAGCTTTTTCTCTCTTTTTTTTGCTACCAAGGTGCCTATTTACTAGGTCTTCACCAGGGCACTTTCTTCTTTTTCAATTTTTTTGTATTTTTGTATTTTTCTTCTTTTTTTTTTATCATCAAGGTGCCTATTTACTAGGTTTTCACCAAGACAACATCATTTTGGATGTTTTTCCTTTCTTCATGCTCAATTTTCTCAATGTTTTTATCCTTTTGTGCTTTTCAAATGTTTTTGGTGTTTTCAAGATCTCTTTTGAACTATGTACAATAAAATAGGATGCTCTCTCATCTGATACTCTTTATACTCTTTCATCTACCTCATGTATAGAACCTTTTAAGATGAATACTATTAATAGGTTCTTGAAGTTCCTCTCCATCACAATTTGATAATTTATAGGTTCCTGTGCCAAATGAAGATATTATGATAAATGGGCCTAGCCAATTAGCCTCCCATTTGCCTTTCTTTTCCCTCTCAACCTGATTCTTTGGATTCTCTCTCAACACCAAGTCTCCTACCTAAAAAACTCTCGGTTTGATATGTTTATTATAGTTCCTTGAGATTCTATTTTGGTACACTTTCAGGTGCTCATAAGCTTGTGTTTGATGTTCTTCAAGTAACTCCAATTGTTGAAGTCTAGCAACCCTATAGTCTTCATCTGTGATCAATCCTTGTAACGACACTCGTAAAGATGGGATTTCAACCTCTAATGGTAGAACTGCTTCAGTCCCATAGACTAGTGAGAATGGTGTGGCTCTAGTGGGTGTTCCTATGTTGGTTCTATAGGCCCATAATGCTGGATTAATTTGCATATGCCAATCCCTTCCTGATTTTTTGACCGACCTTTTCAAGATCTTCAATATATTCTTATTTGTGGCTTCGGCTTGCCCATTTACCTAAGGGTAATAAATTGATGATGAATGGTGAGTGATATGAAATGTAGCACATAGTTCATCAACATCCTTATTCTTGAACTGTTTTTCATTATCTATTATTATGGCATGAGGAATACCATATCGGCAAATGATATGATTCAAGATAAACATGGAAATTTGCTTTCCTATTGTCGTTATCAATGGAACCGCTTCAACCCACTTAGTGAAATATTCTGTTGTGGTTATGATATGTTTGTGCCCATTTGAAGAAGGTGGATTTATGACGCCAATTAAATCAAACCCCCATTGATAGAAAGGCCATGGTGTGACAAATGGATGTAATGCTTGTGCCGGTGCATGTATCATATCGCCATGATAGTGGCATTTGCTGCATATCTTCACAAAGTAGCTTTCCAATGTCTTCCAAAAATACCCTAAGCAAAGGATTTTCTTAGCTAGATTTAACCCGCTTGAGTGCGACCCACAAATGCCTTCGTGAACCTCTCGTAAAGCTAACTTAGACTCTTCTTCCTCTAAACACCTAAGTAACATCTCGTCTAGACCCTTACAATACAATGTTTCGGAAAGGATTAAGTAACGGGAGGCTTGGTGTATGAAATTGCATTTTTGAGCACGGGTTTGGTCTAAGGGTAGTACTTGGTCTTTAAGGTAGGTATATATAGGTCCATACCAAGGGGAGTCATGTCCATGTAAGAGGGAAACAATTTGGGTTTCGGGGAGGTCAAATGCTGATTTTACCAACTCTTCCACCAAGAACTCATACTTCTCATTTTGATCTGGTTTTTGTAACAAAGAAGCCAAGGTAGCCATGGCATCAGCTGCTCTATTTTTCTCTCTAGGAATCTGTTCAAAGGTGATCAATGCAAATTATTTCTTCCATCCATCAATCATAATCTTATAAGGCATCAACTTTTCATCCTTAGTGTTATATTCATTGTTGACTTGATTAATGATGAGTTGAGAATCTCCATAAATTTGTAGCTCTTTTATATTCCATTCTAAGGCCATTTTGATGCCTATGACTAGTGCTTCATATTCTGCTATATTATTTGTACATGGAAACATAAGCTTGTAGGATTTGGGAATGGTGTAACCTTGAGGAGTTACCAATAATATGCCAGCCCCGGAACCTCCTTCAGTATAGGATCCATCAAAGTATAATTTCCACATTTTTGCCTCTATGTTGATAATGGCGGAATCCAGAAATTCCACTTGAATAGTCTGTGTAGAAGTCATGGGATTTTTAGCTAAATTCCACTTGAATAGGACTTTAATAATAATATTTTTTAAAAAGGGAGACACCTATTCATAGGTGAAAAGACACCATTTCAAAGAGACATAATATTTTATTTTAAAAAAAATGAGTATATATATTTAGTCCTATTTTGAAAAAGAAATAAGTCAGCATGTGAAAGAAGAAAAGGAAGAGCAGTCAGAGTATAAAAAAGAGAGAAGAATTAATGTTTATATAATTAGATTTTTATATTATAAATATACTGTCATAATGACATATATTTGAAAATAAGAAGAAAAAATATTGGCTGACTTAGAGAGAGCATATTGTGTCCATCATCAGTTGAATAAAGCAACAGCATCCAGGTGGAAGAAAGTTTGAAAAATAATGAGTTGGTTCTCAGAATCCGGACAGGGGGAGTTGGTGCTCAGAATCCCGACAGGGGGAGTTGGTGCTTCCAGTAGGTCGGTGCCTGCGAAGTGTGGGAGTTGGTGCTTCCAGTGAGTCGGTGCTCATAAATTTAGAAGTTGGAGCCTCTAGTAGGTTGGTGCCTACAAAAACATTGTAAAAGAATAATATTATATAAAAAGCAAATTATTTTGTGGTTTTCTCCCATATTGGGTTTCCACGTAAATATTGTGTTCATGTGCATAATTGTTTGTTTGAGTAATTGAAGTCATCTTTGAATAAAAGCATTTAAATTTAAAAAGGTTATTATATTGATTCACCCCCCCCCCCCCCCTCTCAGTATAATCGTGTGCTCTTCATATACTTGGTACCTAAGTTACTTGTATGTGTTTGGGGTTGAAGATTGAGACTTTTTGGCTAGTCATCGTGAGTTTGACTTTATAGTTTAAAATTTGTGTTATTCCAATTTTAGTACTATGATTTATATTATCTCATTCAAGATTAAAAAAATATAGAGATCACTAGTATGTCCTCCACAACATGCCCCTAAATTTTTAAACTTGGGGACCCTTGTTTTAATTTTTGTTTTAATATTTGTTTCAACTTCTACATTTTTAGTCAAAGGTCAAGTTATTTTGCATCATTTTTTATTTTAGGTCAATATAAGTGACTTTTGTTTAGGGTTTATTAGAGTGTAGGGTTAACCTAACCCATACCAAAGCTTAAGTCACACTTAGTGGCTAGGTCTAACTTATCCTTGACATTAAAGGTTAATTTCATTTTATACACTAGACATTTTTTGTCTCACATCATGTGCTCACATGAGGTTAGTCACTTAAACATCTAACCTCATTAGAGGTTAGAAATATTCTCTCCTCATCTTATACAAGGTTATAGAAATTTGTGCATCACCCTCTACATGTGCATATATATGGCATTCACATTTGAGGGTTAGTCATAGTTGGTTGGAAACATCTCATCTCACACCCAATTTGTATGTATGTATATGGGTATTGTAAGAAAGCTAGGGTAGTGGAATAACTTTCTACACTAACCATGAGAGGAGGGTTATGCAAAGCTTTTAGATCTTTATAATAGTTACACAAACTTAATAATCATATTTTGAAATTATTGTGATGACTTGCAAATCATATTTTGTATTTCATAATCTAACTGTCAAGGTATTAAAAAATGACTAGATCTACTCATGTATTAAGTTGATCCAAACTTTCTAAATATATCAATTGCATCAAAACCATGTATCAAGTGCCCTATCAATAATGTCATACTTCAAAACCGATTGGTATGTCACTAATAATATCACGTACTCCAAATAAGATTTAATATATTTAAAACTAAATGTCATCAAATACAAATGACACTAGTGAACTTGATTAAAAAATGATCAATGCCAAAGCCAAATGCTAAGTTAAATACCATCAAACTAATTCAATACTCAATGCCAAGGCAAACTGAATCACTAATGAGCATAACTGATAAGTTAGTGTTTGGGCATCAAGAACAACACAAGGAGAAGAGAAAAAAAATCCCCCTTTGTCCTTGGTGTCAAAACACTAACCTTTCCCCCTATTTGCATCAGGGGCAAAGGAGAGAGGAACAAAAGGATATGCATATGCTCCAAAAACAAATTTTAAACAATATACCTATAACACCAATTATCTGGAAACTTGTGATTGATTATCAATGAACCAAAACAATATGTAATTGAATTAGGTAAAAAATATGTCAAATGTCAAAAAAATGAATTTATCCCATTGAAACTGAAAGTTACCTTGATTTGCATGGACATCACCAAAAACATGTAATATGAACTCTTAACTGCAAACTAACATCTTGTGTGATCAATCATAAATGGACCCTATCTTTATGTACTAACCAAAGATCTGAATCATACAACCAAGATAAAATCAGTACAATCATATAAGCATCATCATCTATGTGCTAATACAACCAAAAATTATCACAAAATAACCCATCATGTCACAAAACACCTTCAGGATTTGTTATATCAATCATATCAAATAGTTGTCAACTCTCTCAAGAATTTATGACACAAAAATTAGATCATGGAACCACTGAGGAAGTCTCAAAAATAAAGAACTGATAGGACTATAGAAATAAATATAGGGTGCAAGGATGTACAAAAAATATCAATGCATCATATGGATATCTCAAGTAGTCTCAAAATTTTCATGAACACCACCCCCCCCCCCCCCCCCCCCCCCCCTCTCACTTCATATCACCAAATAATACATATATTGTCATAATAGACATCATAGTAGTCTACTTGTTCAAGAAAACACAACATTGAATCAAGATCAAAGGAGGGCAAGCTATTTGTGATTGAAACTATAATCATTTTACTGAGATATGTCAAACAGAGTAGATAGAGATGCATAGTGATCAAATATTACTGTTATTGGATGTTATTGCCATAAAAATTGTATGAATGCATCATCTTTGATAATGATATCAAGATTACAAAATAGTGTCCTAAAATGTTTTGAACAACTTATGAATAGAGTAAGTTCCTCATACTGAGTATCACATCACAACACTAGCACGTCTATATCACCACCATGAAATTCAACTTACATAAGACACTTCAAAATAAAATAAAAAACTTTTATGAGACCAATATCCAAATTCAACCTTATTTGAAAGAATGTTCACAACCATGTGTAGTAACAAGAAATATTTTGAACCTTGCTTAAACAATTAATCATATTCTGATAAAAAATGACTTTCTTAAGGGACAAAACTTGCAATGTCATCATTATACTAAATATGAGTATAAATGGGTATTCAAATCTCAATAATTAATCAAAGTATTAAATAGATTTTGCAACATATTCAAATTTTCTATTAGAACCTTTGATATTAATTATTAAATTCTTGAATAAACCAAGATATAGGTATACACAATAGAATGATAACAACACAAATTTTGATCAAAAGAAGGATTTAGAAATAAACTAAGGAATTTAATTATTGAGAATGATCCTTCCAAGAACAAAATTGTGTTGGTTTGCACAAGGGAGGAAGAACTTGATTCCCTTGCAACTATAACTTCCTTTGTTACATTAATTTGGGAAGTACATTATTCATATACTTCTTCCGTAAAGAACCATGATCTTGTTTATTACTTTGGAATCTAAAAAATATCAGATTATTCTTTAGTCTTTTTGCATGTGCTTGTATTAATCTAGATTCAAAACCTTTGTCAGCCTATATTAATTTATGTTTTAGCCAACGAACATCTTTTTCAAGCAGTACACACTTTTGTTCCTTTTCTCTTAACTTAGCCCTTATCTTTACTACTAATTTTACCGCATTTTCTATCTACCAAGCATGCATTTCAACACTTGAATCAATCTATTTGTCTAACTTATAAATGTACTCTCTAAGAGTTTTAATTTCTTTTAGAGCACAAACCAATTCTCCCTCATAATCTATCTGACTTCTTAAAACTTCAATTTCAACTAGTGTACAAACTAGTTCTTCTTTCAAATTTACAAAATCTTTGGAAACTAATTTTGACTTAATATTTAGTTCAGGAATTTTTTCAATTGTATTCATGAGGCAAGTTTCTTCGTAATTAGTAATTACACCATTAAGTGTATACACATTTCCATATGTTTTGATACTTGCTTCAATTACTCTTTCGGATATGTCATAAATTTGACAATCTAGTTCATTAAAGGGGACCACAAGATTGTTCTTATAGATTTGACTCACACTTAAGAGTTACTCACCATTTATTTAACAAAATAAACATATGTAACAGGAGATAGACTATTTAAGAAGATGGTTCCTAACCCTTCTATCTGAAAGCAAGTATTACTACCAAATCTAACAATTCTATAATTAAATTATTTATATTCATAGAATTTATTCTTATCACCTATCATCTAATGAGAACATCCACTATCCAAAATCCAAGTGTCCTCTAATTGTGAAAACTGAACTCCTTGAGTAGAGATGGCAATTTTCTTAGGTTTCCAAACCATCTTTGTTTTAGAAACTTTGTCAATTCTATTGAATACAACCTCTTTACAAAACCTTGCTATATGACCTAGCTTGCTACATTTGAAACGCATAAGTTTATTCAAGAATTGAAAAAGATTTCCATTGACAAGATTTAGATTTCTTCTAGGTGTCATTTTTCATTCATTAGCCTTACATCTTGATTATTTGCAATTGAAATAGTATCCAAAGAAGTGAGAGTTAGATTTACCTTTTTCATCTTCCTTGGATGATTAACCTTTTTTTTTGTTAGATATATCTAATGATTTGTTGCAAGAAGCAAGTTGTTTCCTTAAATCAACAACTTATAATTCTAAAAAGCAGCAATCATGTTCCTTGCAACTCAATTTTTCTTGAGTAACCTCAAGAATGTATTTTTTCTCTTCAACATGCAATTTTAGAGCAGAAACTAGATTTACATCTTCTTGATTTTTACTCTTTTGTGCAATTGCATCCTTCTTTAATTTTTTAACTTCTTTAAGTGAATCTTTCAGTTCTCCCTTAAAATCAATTTTAAACTCATAAATCTCAAATAAACTACTTTCTTAAGGAATGTTTGAAGAAAAAATAGCCATGAAAAGTGTTTCTGCATTTCCGTCAAGTGGTTCATCTAAACCACTATCAGTGATATCAACATACAAAGCTCTGTTCTTTTTTAAAACATTTTTCTTCTTGAAATTTGATTGCTTCTTTTTCTTAGATGATTTATTATTCTCTTCATCATCACTTTCAATATCCTTATTAGGACACTGAGAAGCATAATGACCTATTCTACCATAAGAAAAGCATTTCAAAGGTAATTTTCCTTTGTATCTACCAGTTCCTCTTCTAAGCTTACTAACAAATGAAGATTCATTATTTTCAGTTTGATCTGGCTCATAATTTGTATCTACTTTAGTGCTCATAATTTGTATCTACTTTAGTGCATTTAAAAGTAGATTCTTTGCTAAAAGGATCTATAGTAATCCTCATCTCGTATGTAGTAAATATACCATGCAAAGTATCAAGAGTGATGTCCCTTTCTTCAACAGTTGATATCTTTGAATCATATTTGGATGTCAAAGATCTTAGAACTATCTTTACAACAATATCATCTTCTATGGTTTCTCCAAGACCTTGTATTGAGTTTACAACATCTAACACTCTGAGAAAATAGTAAACTATTTTCTCTATGTGGCACATGCTTTAAGTGACAGCGCTTTCTTGCAAGTGGTAGGAATTCCTTTATTGATATTTTGGTTTCTTTTGTGTAAATTGATAAAATTGAATCATATGTCGCTAATATGAATAGTAAGGATCTCTATCTAGTTTATTGATGTCTTGTACATATATGTGCCTTGAGGTGATGTAAAACATCTTAATTTGGAGCATAGGCCAATTTAAGAATCCTTCTACATAAAAACAAAGCAGAGTTAAAAATTGGGGATGTGGGCCTATAACATGTGAGTGCTAAGTCGAATTGTATATGACCCTTTGAGATGCATGCATTGTGGTGCATTGAATTTCATATTTAATAGTCCTAAAACATTTTGGAATTTTGGTAGTCACTATAAGTGTATGGTTCCTATAACAGTTGTACAAATATAGATACAAAGATCTGATTAGGGGACGTAATCATTTGATGGTGAAGAGAGGTTGATTCAATACTCATGGGTTTAATAATTGAGTTTTATACATATATGTGAATGAAGGACATTTGAAATGTAGTTTTGTTTTAACTGTGAGATTGAACACAGATAGAAGGATTTGAGGATCCAAGCAAATATATGATTTTTATCTGATAGTTACAAGAAATTTCATTTCCTGTAACCATTTGAGTGAATGTAGTTTTGGGTAAGCAGTGATTGCAGGTAGCATAATAGAGAAAGAAGAACATTCTCCAACTAAATTTGGGTAGAATTTTTTAAGACAACACCATAGTTGCAAATGTGGGTAGAGCTATATGAGGAAAGAGAAAGTGAAGCTCATGAAAGTGAGTAGAGTGTGAGGGCTTGGAGGAGAAAAGAAAGCTCAAGGGTTCTAGAAGAGAGAACTAGTGTTACAAAAAAGAAAATTTTAGAAGAGATGATCTTGGTGAAGTACTTATGGTAGGGTGAAATAGACTTTCTATTGTAGAGGCTTAGTCCAACTCACAAGTGAAAAAGAAAAGTTCACAGAGGAAGAGTGAAGATGACTGTTAATAGTCATGAAAAGGACTTGAGTAAAATCCATAACATAATGGAGAGGGATTCCAAAATGAATGGCATAAAGATGAAGAGAATGAGTTAAGAGTAATTTGACCGAGAAATAGATCAAATGAAAGAACAAATCAGCATAATGATGATTTTTCTATAGGGAAGTATAGAAAATAAGATATATGGATGGAAAATGAAGAAGCGGGTTAAATGTCTTGTTAAGGAATTTTTTTCAAGAAAGATTAGGAAAAATCAAAGACACATGTTGAGTGCTTGGTTGAAGGAAGAAGAACTTAGGGTAGCAAAGTATGAGGAAGTAGTTCACATATGTGAACCTGAGAAAGGGGCAATTATTGGAGATATTGATGCGAGACGTGATAATATTCTCATTGTGTATATGGAATGGTCATATTAGTGCAAGGAGATGATACTAAAAGGATCAATAGAGGTTGAGGAATATCTAGTTTTTTAAACCAATCATTTGAGTGTGATTGCAGGTGGTGGTGATGGACAATCCTTTGAAACTATTATGAAGATAGAGGAAGATGGAGGAGATCAAAATTAAAATTTTGTTATAAGAAAAGATGAAGAGAAGCACTTATATTTAATTCTCATGAAGGTTTATGAAGAGTCACAATTGTTGGAGAAGTTGTTGAAATAACTACGAGAAAAATGAGAGAATTCAATCAATGATAGAAAATTTATACAAGTATTGAACAGAGAAGACATGCGTGTAACATCTAAAGAGGGAAAAATGTTTATTAGTGATAAAACTGATTATGTGTATGCAAGTGAAGCAAAATGTTAAGATAGAAAACTTCCAAAAGTTTTATGAACAAGGATGCATTTAATCCAAAGGTTGAAGAAATTACAGACAACATGAGAATAGAGTTCAATCAGCAGTTTGAAATAGAATGAAGATTTCAGGAAGAAACTCTACAAATAAATGAAGGAAGGAGTATGTGTGAAGGTATATTTGTTGGTTTTTATACACTTAATTTTATTATTCTCATAGTTGGAAGAGTTCCACTTGAAATGGTGAGTAGAATCATGATGACAAGTAGATGGATGAAGATGAATGTCTTGCATAATTGTGAGAAGAAAGAAAAGCAAGAGTGGAATCATGGTGAAGTTGAATAAGAAATAGAACAACAACATAGTTAGACAATTTATCAAAAACAAAATCAATTATGGGAACTTGGAAGATTGAGGTGAGCAACACCATATCAACAACTACAAAACGTGAAGATGGTGCAGGAGCACCTAGGCTAACCTCCATAGTTTATGATCTTTTGGCTTGTATCTAACATTAGCCAAGTCAGAATGGTGAGATGAGTTGTGTGTTTAGTTTAGACCTTAGAAGGTCATTTCTATGTGGACTAGGTGAGTTAGTCTTAGGACTAAGGTCACTAATTAATCATTGTTAGTAGTTTTTAATAGTTTAGCCTTAGAAGCTTAGGCTTAGGATTTTGAGTCATTAATGTGTTCTAAACACATAAAAGATGTTGGAAAGATGCCATGAGGCCATAAATGGAGTTAGTTCTTTGATATACATGGTTTAGAGGTCCTAGAAGTTAGGATGGTGGCATAAAGACAAAGATGCCAAATGTTGTTACAAAGTTGTCATGACAACATTTGCAATAATGGCAAATGTTGCATGCAACTTGACAACATTGGATCCCCTCAAAGGTAGGAGTGGGAGATTAACCAAAAGGCCTAAAAACATGGAGGAAGGCATCTAAGACTCATAGAGGCTTGAAATTCAAAGTAGTCATTCATTGTAACAAGTATGTGAAATGAGAATAGAGCTCTGCAACCCTGTTTTGTGAAGAATCCAAGCATTTCATTGTGGCAATGATATCGTATGAGTTGAAAGCTTTGATTAAGTGTTATTTTTGTGTTCATAGAGTAGTTTTAAGACTTTTTCATTTATCAAACAAGTTTATTTGAGTGGTTTTTTTGCCTTGAATAAATTGTTTTAACTTAGGAGGGTTTCCTGGTCCTGTCCTGACCAGTTTGTCATTTCATCGCTCCCCCATGAAATCTAAAGCATGGAATCTTCCTGAGGGTAGATGAATATGTTAGGGGAGCCAATATTCTATCTATATTTAGGATTAGGAATCATGAGGATTTTGGTTGCTATTTTTAGTACCAAGCCCTAGGCAAGCAGATAGTGCCCAGTTAGAGGTTTGAAGGTGAAGATATGAGGATTTCTTGCAGGGTATTGAGGCACAGTACAAAAAAAGTATAGTTCCAGATGGGATATAAACATATCAAGTCATTTTATGAGGATTATGATCATACCAATCCATTAGAGTGAGTTTCTAACAAGTATTCAGTCTAGTCCTAGGAAATAGGTCTTTTAGCCCTATTAGGCCTAGATTATAGGAAGCCTATGTACGGAGGCCATCAAGCCCTAAAACTCATAGAATCCTTTATAAAATCCAAAAGGGTATCCAAATCCCTGATTTTTTTTGTAGGTCATTTGGAAAGTTTGGAGTAGAAAGCAAGAAAACACCCTGTCAAGGGCTACAAGGATTTAGGCCTAATTAGGCCTCCTCAAGATGAAATCTTGAACCCAATGAAAAAGGGCTTGAAGATCCTTCTAAATGGATCCAAATAGAATCATTTGGAATGTTTCCAACATGTTTGGAATCCCTACAATGAAATTGGATGTTTGTGAGGAGATGGCACTTAGATCCTTCTAAGTGTAGGAGAAGAAATGAAGCAACTACATGGTGTTTGTCCTTCAAGGTGAAGCACAAGGAGTGAGGCTCTTGGAGAGGAGATAGATAAGGCCTTAGTTAATCATCTAAGCCTTTGGAGATCCTAGAGGAGATTAGGATCATTGATAGAGACAAGCTAGGTCTCTTAGAAGTTGTGCAAGCAAACCTTGGAACACTCACATCAGAAGAGGACAAAGTTAATGAAAAGTTACAACACTGGAATTGAAGTTGTTGGACATGTTCAAGATAGAAAGGGAAGTGGACAATGAAAAAAGAAAATTTTGGATCTAGGAGGGAAATAAGTTGCAGTAAATGCACCTGCAATTGGAAAATATGGAACAAGGTACAACCAGCAAAAGAAATTGGAAAACTCATAGACAAGAGTTTATAAAAAGTCTTATTTCTTTGGGAATCTGATGCAGGTGCATCAATTATTTTGGGTTATTTCTTGAAATTTATAGATGGCATGTGGAGAGGCTATGATCTCTCTCAAATAATTTTGTTTCAACCAAACCAATAAGTTAGAGGGAAACTATGAAATATATTTTAGTTTCCAAAATAAAGGGGTGTGTATTAGATTGAGTTTGGGCTTAAATTGGCTAAATGCTTGTATATAAATTAAGCCTTATAAGTGGTAATAATTCAAAGTTATGGGCAAGAAGTATAGGAGTAAAATCTCATTCAAACATATATTTATTAAAAAAAAAAAATTTATTTTTCCTATGATATTGTTACATTTCTAAGTGTTTATTCAGGGGGGTTGTTTCCATCAGTGATGGACATCAAAGGTTGAAGATTTTTTTCATCTTGAGATAGCTTCTTTCTTTGAGAAGCATCATTGTAGTTGTGTCCATTCTTGGAGAAAGGGGCACTTGGTAGTTTTGAAACAATGGTAGTTGATTATAGAAGTTAACACTTTGAAGATAGAAAAAGATATAGTGTAGATGAAACCCAACATGGATGGTTGTCTAGGTAGTTTGGGAGTTCGTGGATCTATTCTTTAACAAGGTTCATGAGACAACTTGATGGAACATTGTGGAAGTAGCTCAACATGAATGGTAATCTAATAATTTGGAAATTTGGGAAGATCGAATTGGAGAAATCATGTATGTAACTAATTCATTAGATCAAATCATGAAAATCTATTCTCATCAATGGATTATTCATTTTCATATGAGCCTTGGACATATTTTGAATTGTTGAAGAGTAAGTCATGTATATTTTATTGTTCAAATCATATTTACATATTGTTTCATGTTTGGAACATTCTATTTCATATTGTTCAAAGTGAACAATCACCCGATCAGGTTATCTACACCCACAATTTTCTTTCCAATCTACAATTAAGATATCCACTTACAAAAGAAGTTAACAATTTATTTCCTCTACATAGATTGAATTTCAACAATATAAGTGATAATCCTAGAAGCCTAATTTTTCAAAGTCCTATAACATTCACACAAAGTGAGGTCATATTGCAACCCTAATAGGATATTGCAATTAATATTTTTATTCAATATTATAATACTTTTGATTGTGTATTTCATAGTTGGAAAACTTGGATTCAATAATATTCAAGAGTTATTAGCCAAGTAGTTGACACCTATGTTGGACTCACAAGGTTTTTCATCTTTGGTCCATTAGCCATTGTGATATCTATAGTCTACTTAAAGTTGTGGTGTTGACTTCAACCTATTAATATTTGGGTTTCTAAGTCAATGTTATATGCTTCTTTCACATATGTGAACTTTATCCCTAATTGCAGTTAATTGTGGTATAATTGAATAATATTTTATTTGTAACATTATTTCTACTTTATAAATCCATTGTAACAATACCTTGTTTGGGTTCCCTTGGGTCTATCTCTTACTCTCAATATTGTTACTATTGTTTTGTCTTTTATTTCTAAAGATGTTGTTTTTTATTACTATTGTTCTATCTATGATTTCTAAAGTTTGATAGAGTAACTTTATTTGTCATGTCTAGGCCTTGGATAGTTTCATGCTTTAGCCTGCATAATTTTGAAATGGTTTGTTAGAGTTACTCTAAATTGCACTATTCATTGCGGTTATTTTATTTGATGTGCCAAAACATTATGCCCTTTTTATCCTCAAAATTTATAGATTAATCCCAGCACACAAGCAAAAAATCTCCATATAAGTCTCTTTTTTTCAAAATTTACAATCCTTGTACTTGGGTCATTTCATGCCTTACATATTCCATATTGTGCAACTAAGACATTTTTTATGTAACTAAAAGGATGCAATCTTTAGATAGAGACAAAATTTCACTAGTTCACATTTCTGAAGCATATATATGAAAACAGTGTGGTCTATCAACAATCAAAGTCAACAGGACACACCCATTTATAGATAAATGTTTCAACCCTTGGGAAAATATGATTTGATTTTGAATTCTCATTGATGTAGAATAATAATATTTATTCATTCAAGAGGGTTTTTGATGTCATATATATTTATACTATTATCATTTTAGTGAAGTGATAGTGCGATTATTATTCTTTGTTTCAAAGCATTTATCCTTCATATACCTATGAACCTATGGAGAAGGGAAAACTAAATTTGTCTTGAAGCAATGGTGCATCTGTAAAGGAGAACTTGGGAGAAACATAAGAAGTATTTGAAGAAGAATCAAAGTTAAGTTTGAGAATATTTTTTTGATCCATGACTGCAAGTTTGATGCCCTTAGGCTACAATATGTAGAAGCCCAACCAATTTGGGAGGATTATGTAGAGACCTATAGTCTATTGATAATAACTATAGTTCTTAGAGTTTCTCTTTCAACATTATTCACAACACCTAAGAGTAACTACAACAACTATAGAAATGCTTAAGAATTTGCACCTTTGACAACCATCTTGATTGTAGATCCTTTTTATGCATTAAGGGAAAGCTTTGTATATTATATGGAATAGCTAGAGGAGGAACAAACCCTACAAGCTTGTGATAGGATGCTCTTGCAAGAACCTATGAAAGGTTTCTACACAGCTTGTTTTTAACAGATCTATTTCTCTCTAATTTTGGGTAAATGCTTGGAGAAAAGAAGTGTGAAGATGCAAGAAAAATGCAAGAAAGAGACATTTAAACGTAATTCATGGGTTTGAGTGAAAGTTTAAGATTTTTAATATTATTTTATTTGAATTGAAATAAATTATCCATATGAAATTTACTGAGAAAATAATGTTCAATTATATCCTTGAAGGGTGAAGGTTCAAATCCTCTTAGTATTAATAGTGTGTTTGGTGATTGATGTTAGTTTCAAATTCAAAATTTTTGCTCTTCACAATTTAATCTTGTAAAATTGAACACATAAACTTTATTTGTAAAGGTGAATTATTAGTAGAAATCGACAATGGGAACATATGGTTTCCATTTTTTTATGTGAGCTTGTCAAAGAAACATGACTTTTGAGTAAAAAGTGGAAGGTGATTATGAGGTAGACATTGATAATAATGGAGAAGGTAAAAGGTAGATAATTATTTAAGAGTAAGTACTAGAATATCAAAGAAAAGAGTGGTGGATATTGAAGGTTGTTGCATCATTATTCTTAGAGCTACCTTCTCACTTGGAGATATTTGTTGTTTCAGAAGTGCCACCACATTTGTGTCATTTTTTAGAGAAGGGGTGATTGGTAGTTTTGTAACTATATATAGTTGATTATGTAAGTTCACACTTTGAAGATAAGCATAAATTTAGTGGAGATGAAGCTTAGCATAGATAGTTGTCTAGGTAATTTGGGAGTTTGTGGAACTTATAAATTATACCTCTACTGGTGCCATGAGATAGGTTGATGGAGCACTATAGATGTAGTTCAACATTGAGAGTTCTTTAATAATATGGAAATTTGAGATGGAATTTAGAAACTCAATAATTCTACTCAGGAGCTATATAAATATATGAAGTTTGAAGATATTTTGATGGAATTATACCTAGTATAGAACCACTTTCAAAGGGAAGCTTTGGTGAATATGAGGTTCTATTTGGTTTCAATATGATAAGACGGTGTAGGAACATTACATCTTAGTATATTAGGGTAAATGTACGTACCTGTGTCACAGTAGATGACAAATGAGATGTTTTGGCCGAAGTAAGTTTCGGCTGAAACATATTCAGTTGAATATTGTCTGGCCAATCACAAGTGGCAGCCACGTGGTGCCACCTAGCATCGCATGGCACCAATGTTTTGGCCGAAACCGGTTCGGCCGAACGGGTTTCAGCCGAAGCAAGTTCGGTCAAAAATTGAAAACATATATATTCTCTGAGAGCCCTCTAAGATCCTCATTTCATCTGTAGCATCTTTCCAGAGATTGAGGAGCTCTTAAGACTTTCGGTCGAACTAGGTAGGTTTTTTTTTTGGTTTTTTTTTAATTAATTTTTTTAAAAAAATTTCATTGAGTATGTATGCATATTAGTTAATTTAATGTTTATTAGGATAATTTATAGTTATGTTAGATTTCTAATGTGTATTAATATATTTTATTTAACATAGTTATCATTAGTTAATCATAGTTGAAATCTAGTTGACTTAGTTAGTCATAGTTAACTTTAGTGAATTTAGTTAAATTTAATTAATATAGTTAACTTTTAGCTATCTTATTCAAATTTAGTCAACGTAGATAACCATAATTCAAACCTACACAAAATTAATTTTAACCTTAGTTAAATTTTCATAATTCAAACTTAGTTAACTTAGTCAAACTTAGATAACCTAGTTAACCATACCTAAACAAATATAGTTAACCTAGTTAACTTAGTGAAACTTAGTTAACCTAATCAACCTTGATGTACTTCAAACCTACTTAACTTAGTTAACGTAGTGAAATTTAGTTAACCTAGATAGTTCCATACTTCAAACCTAATTAATCTAGAATAAAATTTTAATCATGCACATGTGTATGTTTTATTTATGTGAGTTACCTAGAAATGTGATTTGTGTACATGTACACACACATGTACATATATAAATTTATGCTTGAATTATAAATTTATCATTCAGTTTTTTGTCATGTTTAGATTAAATCTGTAGTTCATATTTAATTTCTAAATGTTAATTTGTAAAATGTTTAACAAGTTCACTTTGAATCATTTGAAACATTATAAATTTATTCGAGCCATAACATTTATGTTACTTGTAAAAACATCACTAGATACACATAGTTCAGATATAACAAACTATAATTGAAATCTAGTTGAGTACTTAGTTTTAATCATAGTTAACCTAGTTAATTGTAGATCTAACTAACCTAGTTAACCTTAACTTTTTTATTTAGTCATATTTATCAAACTAACTTAAAGTTAACCTTAGCTTCAGAGATAAATTATTCAAATTTAGTTAGTTCATAGTTAAAACCATGTATAATTCAAAACTATTCATTTGATTACTTAAATAACTAGGCAATTAAAGTTGGACATATATTTCAAACTTAGTTTTAAAAATTTAAAGTCAAACTTAGATTTAACCTAGTTAACCATACTTTCAACCAAACATAACTTTAACCTAGTCAACCTAGTTAACCTAACTTCTTGAACTTAGTTTAAAAAATAGACCTAGTGAAATTTAGTTAGTTACCTAGACTAGTTAGTTTCATCCTTCAAACCTAATTAATCTAGAATAGTTTTAAAACCAAAACACGTACACATTTATGAACTTTATTTATATATGTTTTCAAAAGTTGTACAAATTTTTAATTTACATGTATATATACATGTATCATCTTAAAATGGAAGCACTTCCATCTTGATAGGTTTAGCACCCTCTTTTAGTACATTTATCATGATAAACTTGCATTTAGGATGCATCTTGCACTTGTTTCCTTCATTCTAGGTGAAATTAGGGTTAGGATCCCGAGGATTCTCCTTAATTTCCCTTCTCTATAGCTCTATTTTCTAGGTAGGATCTAAGCATAGGTCTTCCTGGTCTTCATCATGTTCATCAATAGGACTATGTGCCTCTCTTTGGTACTCTGCCTTGATCTGTCATCATTTCTAGGTCTTCGGGCACCCCCGGGACCTCCTATTTTCAACATAGACTGGATCTGGACCCCTAGGTCAAATTTGAGGTTGACTTTGACCTAGGTTAGAGTTAAGGTCATCCTTGACCTCTATTGGGATTTGATCCCCCTTTTCAGATTTTGGTCTCAGAGGACCCCAAAATCAGTGTCGGGCTTCCGAATCCGAATGCGGAAGGGTTTTAATTTGAAATTCATTTAATTATTTTCCCTCCTTAGTTGGTTATTGTGATTGGACCATAATTCAAGGAGAAATTTGAATTATGGGTCCTCACATTACTCTAGGAACCTCGCCTTGAAACCTCTATATAAAGACTCTCATTTGCCTTCATTTACACAACACAAGATCACAATTGAGCAACAAGAGGATCAAGACTTCAAGCAAGAAAGTGATGGTGAAATGAAGATGCAAGATTGCAAGAGGATGATATAGAAGATCAAGCCATTGTTGATATCAAGCATTTTTGGAGCACACCATTGTGAACATCTATTTGGAGCAAGATAGATTTCTTCTTCCTTGATCCACCATTATCAATATTCAAGCATTCAAAGATACAATCATGGGGTAGAAATTATGGATTGTGAGTTTGGTAAGAGTACTTTATCCTTGGGGGCTTGGTATGCTTTCTTATCTTATTCAAATCTATGCATTGCTTTCTCATAACCATTCATGCTAGGGTTTCAATCTAGAGGATTAGATCTTGGCATTACACATTCAATACACACACACATTCTATTATATCCAACTATTCGTGGAGGTGGAGATCACCAAAATGGGGGTTTGACTAAGGCAAAACCCTATATAGACGCCCCAAAACACCATTTTCAGATATCTACAGTCGTTGTTTCAAGAATTGTAGAGCGGATCTAAGTACCCTTTTCATCAAACTTTCAGGATCTGCAAACAAAAATTTTGTCAGAGTTGTTTCAGGTCAAAGTCGACCTTCAGTGGGGGGTAAGATTGTGCCCCGGTATCTAGGTCAAAGTTGACCTCCCTCAAAAAAGATAATAGTTTTCTGGGTTTTCTCTGTTGTAGTTTTCTAGTTCTGGATCTAGTTGCAGAATTTCCCAAAACTGTACATAGGCATCAGAAAATAGGTATTTCCAGATTATTTCATTATGAGGTATGTATCTTATCTTATCTAATTTCAAGCATTTCCAAATTTACATTACTTGTCAATTCAATTCAAATTATACATGAATAGGGGAATGTTAGATGCATTGTTAAGCTCCATTTTCACACTATTCATTTTGGTGAACCCGATTACGAAAACTCTTTCTTTTTGGTGTTAGACTTAGATCTTGCATGCTTATAAAATTAGATTTCTTGCATTTATATTCTCAAAAATACAAAAAAAATTGCAAAATCTCTTTAAAATACTAAAACATTTACATTTTCGTGCTTTTAGTATTTATTTGTATTCAACATGTATGATTCTTGTTTTGAATACTTTGATGAGGCTTTTATTGTTTAAGAGGATATATTCCCTAATGAGGTACATGGTAGTGAGGATGAAAATTGTCCGAATGAGATTTCCATTGATCCTATTCCCATATCACTCTCCTCCACAACCTCTCCAATTAGCCTTTACCATAAGGTGTGTGCATGGCTACCTTCATGTCCCACTATTTGCAACATTGATAAACCTAATATGATATATCCTACACCTTTGAGGATGGTAAAAGGATGTCCTCGAATAGTAATTAAGGGTAAACCTAGAGATCCTTTGGATTTCTTTGATAATACTGATTCCATCTCACATGCTTATCGCACATACAATAACCCTCAGCCTACTGTTCCAGTTTCTTTATCACCTTCTCAACCTATGCTTCCTCAAGCTCCTAGGTTTCCTTCTACCTTTAAGGAGTATAACTTAGTTGACCAATTACGTGCTACTCCTGCTAAGATATCTTTAGGGGAATTACTTCAAACTTCCTCGACATATCATGAGGCATTGCAAAAAACTTTATCTACTCTTCCTAGTTCACCTCCTAATCAAGACCATTCATTCTATTTTGGAGTGCATGCATACTATGCCTTTTCTACCTCCTATTGTGTTTACCAATGATGATCTACCTTCTCCAGAGGTGCAAAATCAATATGATGCTCTTATGGTTGTTGTTTCTATTCATCAAAGTATCATTCGTAGAACATTAATTTATAATAGATCTGAGCTTAATGTTTGTAGCATGGATATGCTTAAGGCAATTAAGGCTGATCTCAGAACTATTCAACTTGATAATGTCCCTATATGTGAATTTGACAATATTGCAAAGAGAACTTTGGGCATTATTACCTTACCTATTAAAGTTGGTCTGGTTATTCTAAATACACCTATTCATGTTATGCCTGGACCTCTCAATTATAACCTTCTTTTAGGAAGACCATGGTTACATACTATGCATGTAGTTCCTTCTACTCTTCATCGCAAGGTTAGGTTAATTTATAACAACTTAATGTATACATTACATGTGGATGATGTGCCGAATCCTTGTCTGAATGCAGAATATGCTAAAATCTTTGAGCCTCTTCAACCAAGCAAGCAGATTAAAAAAAAACCTGAGATACAACAATCTAAAGCTTCATCTTCTTCTTTAACTGAGGATGATTGGGGGACATTAGATTTTAATCCTACTTTCATTGGAGAATATAAGGTTTCTAATTTAGAATTCATGAAGTAACAAAGCAAATTTGAGAAACAAGTTTTTAATCCTTCCCCGCTTTCCGAGGAACTAAAAAGTAATTTTTTTGTTGCCTCGGTTAAAGAAATGATTGAAACAATAAAACCTGATTGCTATGATATTGTGACATATGTCACTCCTTGGACTCCATCTAATATGGCTGATCGATATGGTTATGGTTATCATTTTCTTAATAAATCAGGATTTAATGGGAAAGGATGTGGTAAATATGAGCAAGGTATACAAGTACCTTTGGATAATGAAATTTATGATCATACATATGGATTAGGATTTAATCGGTATAGACAACCATCAGCTTTTCCTCCTAATATTAATCATATATGTGGTGGACAGTTGAAATTGGTTAACCCACTCCTCATTGACATTAATCAAAGATCTACTTTAGATATTTTCCTTGAAGATGAAGCCTTAATGGATTTTTTAGGGTTTTATGAGGATTTACCTAAGTTTCATCACAAATGATGAAAGCCTTATTGTTTAAGTATTGACGCTTATTTTGGAGAACATGATGAGTAGGATATTCTTCCTTTGCCAATGGATTCTCCTATATGCAGTGCACTGTTAATAACTGAGATTGTTGATATTCAAATGGATGATAATGACTCTAGTGCAAGGGGAGGGATAGAAGGGGTCAAAATAATATGGCACACCCTACCTAACCCACCTTGCTCAACAACACACGGAAGCAACAACAACACAGTGAGAGAGAGAAAGTAGGATCATTGATATATTATCATTCAAATTGATTCATACATGTCAGGTTGTAAGGCCTTCCTAGTTTTGGCCATATATTACAATGAATTACAGAAGTCCTCAAACATGCAAGGATCTACCAACAATCCTAATTCTCCTATCTTCTATCTTCTATCCAAAACTGACTCCCTAAACTCTAACCAAACAACTATACTTATACAAGAGGCTACCAAACTGAGTTTTCCTTTAAATCCACAATCAAAAAAATGAATGGTCAAATCTAGGACCACACGCTTCCCAATGATGGATACCAGCATTAAATCTATGACCCATAATCAATGCACAAGTCAGCCTCAACAGAAACTCAAAATAAACTATTCAGTAAGAAAGGATGACCGAGCAACAGATAAGCATCACCTAGCACCATTGAAACAACTAACTGCCCAAGAGATAACTGACCAAACTCAGTAACCAAAGGGAACCGACCAACTTTCGAGCCAGCTCAGCCAAAGAAGGAACTGAGCAACACAGACAATCTTCAAAATCTTTTTTTGGTGACACAGGATTGCCAAGGACCTGAGATGCTCCTACATCAAACACCTGGGATTATTTAGAAATGATTCTTTGAATCATTCAGGTATGATCTGAGCTGCATCCAACTCAGACTGTGAAATCCATGAACTGTCTTCAATTGGTCTATTATTCCACTTTACCAGATATTCCATATATTGTTTACCTCTTGTCCTTTTGCCAACTCTTTGCTCCAAAATCTGTTCAACTTCTTTGTCTTGTTTCTTAGGAAACTCCATCGGTACTGTCATGTCTTCATCAAGTTCATGATACTCATACAAATCAAAAATGTTGAAAATTGGTTATATGTCCATGTCATCAAGTAACTCAATCTCATATGCATTTCCACTATCAAATTTCCTCAAAATCTTGCAAGGTCCAAACTTCTTCATCTTCAACTTCCCATATGTTCCAACAGTAAATTGACCTTTCTTCAAATGAACCATCACTTCATCACCAACATAAAAATTCTTATGTCTCCTTAATCCATCAGCTCTATCTTTGTATTTCTGATTACTCTCTTCCAACTTAATTTTCACATCTTCATGCAATGTCTTCATGTACTCAACAAACTTCACTCCTTTAGCACTTCTCTTACTTTCATCAACAATATCCCTTAAATCAGATATACCTCTCAGTTGTATGTCATTCACAATCTCAAATGGTGTTTTTCCAATACTCCTATTCACTGAATTATTATATGCAAACTCTGCTTGTGCAAACACAGAATCCCAATTACTAGGTGTGTCTCTGACTAAACATCTCAAAAGATTTGCCAAACTTTTTCTTACAACTTTTTTCTGTTCATCAGTTTGTGGGTGAAATGTAGAACTATATTTCAACTCAATGCCAAACTTTCTCCAAAGGGTCTTCCAAAAGTATCCAACAAATTTACTGTCTCAGTCAAAGATAATACTCTTTGGTAATCCATGTAATCTAACAATTTCCTTAAAGAAAATATCTACTACATGTACTGCATCTAATGTCTTTGGTAAGCCAGGAACAAAATCCATACTGATGTCAATCCAAGGTTCCTCATGTACAACAATCAGTGTATACAATCTAGTATTCTAACTTACTCCTTTTGCAACTTGACAAATTCCACAACTTTTCACAAATTTCTAAACATCTTTATACAACTGTGGCCAAAAGTATTTCTCCTTAAGAAAATTCAAAGTTTTATCAATACCAAAATGTCTAGCCAAACCACTACTATGTTCCTCCTTTATCAAATTAATTCTCATTTTTCCTCTTGGTATACATAATTAAATACCTTTAAACAACATACCTTCTTGAATGAAATATTCTTCCCATTTTGTACTCGATTGGTCTTGAATAGTTGCTTTGCACTTTCTCCATGGCTCAGAAAAATCAAGATCAGTTTCACACAAATTTGTCATCTCATCAAAACCAAGAACTTCAATTTTCATCTCGGTCATCAAAGATCTTCTTCTACTCAATGCATCAGTAACTCAGTTAGTGACTCCACTTTTATGTTTTATCACAAATGTGTAACTCTGCAAATACTCAACCCATTTCATATGTCTTTGATTCAACTTATTCTGACTACCCAAATATTGTAAAGCCTTATGATCAATATACAACACAAATTCATTCGGTATCAAATAATGTCTCCATTTCTTCAATGCTTGAACAATAGCATAGAATTTTTTATCATACACAGAATATTTCCTTCTAGCATCATTTGACTTTTCACTAAAGAAAGCAACAGGTTTACCTTCTTGACTCAACACAACTCCAATTGCACTTCCACTTGCATCACATTCCACTTGAAATACCTTATTGAAATCAAACAATGCCAAAATAGGCAATTCAGCAACCTTCTACTTTAGGGTCTCAAAAATCTTATCAGCTCCATGTGTCCACTTGAATTCTCTTTTATCTCCTCTCATAGTCTCAGTCATAGCATTACAAATTGAACTAAAATTCCTTATGAACTTTCAGTAAAAACTTGCCAAACCATGAAATGATCTTACTTCACTAGCATTCACAGTTGTAGGCCAATTCAGAATAGCTTCAACCTTTTCAAAATCCATATTCAAACCATCAATTGAAATTACAAATCCCAAATACACAATCTCTTCTTCATGAATGAACACTTTTTTAGATTTATCAGCAACTTTTATTCTTTCATTCTCTGCAAAACTTGTCTAACATGCAACAAATTTTCTTCTCTGGTCTTACTAAATATTAGAATATCATCAAGATATATAGTCACAAACTTACCCAAGAATTTCTTCAAAACTTCATTCATCAACCTCATAAAAGTACTTGGTGCATTAGTTAAACTAAAAGGCATAACCAACCACTCATACAAACCTTCTTTTGTCTTGAAATCAGTCTTCCATTCATCACCTTCTCTGATTCTGATATGATGATACCCACTTTTCAAATCAATCTTTGTAAAATACTTTTCTCCAGTCAAACTATCCATTATGTCATCCATTCTCAGTATAGGAAACCTATACTTCATTATTATCTTATTAATTTCTCTGAAATCAGTACACATTTGCCATTCTCCATTCTTCTTAGGTGCCAATACCATAGGTACTGCACAAGGACTCAAAATTTCTCTAATCAAACCTTTATCCAACAACTCTTGAATCTGTCAGTTCAATTCTTGATTCTCAATAGGTGTCAATCGATGAGGGGCCTTATTCAGTAAACTAGTTCTAGGGATTAGATCCATGCAATCATCAATGCTTCTTTTTGGTGGTAAACCATTAGGTACATTATAAAAAATGATATCACTGTACTCAGTGAGTAACTTATCAATCTCCTCAGGAACATTATCCTCTATTTTCTTACTCGGTTTGTTAAGAATCACAACAAAACATACATCATTCTTCTTCAAATCCTTAACAAATTTTCTTCCTTCCATCAAACAAACTTTCACAGATGTGCAAACATTACTAATAGGTTCTTCCATCAAAGGTAACAAGATTTGTTTTCTTCCATCAGCTACAATAATATACTTATGCAATCTCCCATCATATATAGCATGTTTATCATATTGCCAAGGTCTACCCAACAAAATATGATAACAATCCATAGGCATGATATCACACAACACCTTATCATAGTACTTTCCAATTTTAAAATTCACATAACATTGTTCACTTATGAAGAGTGTATGCTCATCTTTGATCCATGAAATCTGATAGGGCTTTAGATGTTTCAACCTTTCCAACTGCAACTTTGTGACCATCTCTTTAGATGCCAGATTTTATGAGCTACCACTGTCAATGATTACCTTCCAAAATTTGTTAGAAACTCTACATCTAGTCTTAAACAAACTTTTCCTTACCAGATCTTCCTTTTACTTTCATTCCACGATGCTCTTCTTACCATCAAGTTATTTTCCTTTTTAGGTTCATTCGGTGACTCTTCTTGTACCAAAGCATTTCTACTACTACCAGCCTTCTTACTAGCATGTGTACATTCAAAAGATCTATGTCCATCTGCTCCACAACTGTAACAAGTTCCTCAAAAATTACCTCTGCTATAACCACCTCGGTAGTTACTACCTCTGTCTCTAGATGAACTTTCACCTTTCCATTCAATCTTGCCTTTATCCAAATTTGTCTTTTCTGGTTCAGATCTACTATTTTCACCATAATATCTACATCTTCCTCTAGGGAATCTACCACCTCGACCTCTTTGTCTCTGCTCATGTCTCTTGTTGAATTTCTCCTCAACTTTCAATGCAAATTGATAAGCCTCTTCAATGTTCTCCAATTTGACCAAACTGATTTCTTCTTGGATGGAAACTCTCAAACCATTCAAGTATCTAGCAATTCTTTCCACCTCATCCTCATCATGTCCAAATCTGATATCTATTCTATAGAATTCCTCAATATAATCCTTTACTAAGCTATCTTTCTGCCTTAGACTTTGCATTCACCTAACTAGGTTAATCTAATAATCACAAGGTAAGAACTTTCCTTTCAATTTATTCACCATTTTATTCCATACCTTGATCTTGTCTTTGCCTTTCTTTTTCTGATCCAACTGCAGATGCTCCCACCAAAGGGATGCACGACCTTTCAACTTTGTGCTTGCAATTTTCACCTTCTTTTCCTCAGATACATTTTCATACTCAAAATACTTCTCCATCTCAGTGATTTAGTCTATCAATTCATCAAAATCCAATTTCCCACTATATTCAAGAGGATTGAAATGTGGTGTCGACTTCAAACTTGTCAAAGCCTTAAAGAATCTTTCCTCACCTTGATCCATCATAGGTGCAGGTTCTACTTCACCTTGTTCCACTTCATCATCACTAACATCTTCAAGATGTCTACCTCTTCTCTGGTCTATTTCAACAACTTCTAATCTAGCATCAAGTTGTCTCAACATGCCTGCCAATCCTGGATCCACTTCTCACCTCCCATGAACCATCTTGAAAACCCTCTGCAATTACAGGTTAGATCGCAATCTACCACCCCACAAAAATTCAACCAGGGCTTCGCAAGAAGGAACCTACAAACCTAGATCCAAAGATCTAGATCCACATCTCACCTCACTCTAATACCACTTGGCACAAGGGGAGGGATAGAAGGGGCCAAAATAATATGGAGCACCCTACCTGACCCACCTTTCTCAAAAATATGCAAAAGAAACAACAACACAAAGAGAGAGAGAAAGAAGGATCATTGATATATTATCATTCAAATTGATTCATACATGTCAGGATGTAAGGCCTTCCCGATCTAGCTAGATATTACAATGAATTACAGAAGTCCTCAAACATGCGAGGATCTGCTAACAATCCTAATTCTCCTATCTTCTATCTTCTATCCAAAACTAACTCCCTAAACTCTAACCAAATAACTATACTTATACAAGAGACTACCGAACTGATTCGGCCTTCAAATCCACAATCAACAGAAGGAACGGTTAGATCTGGGACCAGAAACTTCACAATGATGGATACCAGCATTAAATCTATGACCCATAATCAATGCACAAGTCAGCCTCAATAGAAACTCAAAATAAACTACTCGGTAAGCAAGGATGACCAAGCAATAGATAAGCATCGTCAAGCGCCAGTGAAACAACCGACCACCCAAGAGATAACTGACCAAACTCGGTAACCAAAGGGTACTGACCAACTACTAAGCCAACTCGGTCAAAGAAGGAATCGAGCAACACAGACAATCTTGAAAATCATTTTTTAGTGACACAAGATTGCCAAGGACCCGAGATGCTCCTGCATTAGGCTCTAAAAAGATGATAAACATTGGGAAATGTTTGAATCAGGATGAACGTGATCAGATGGTTTCCCTTTTACTTGAATTTAAGGACATTTTTGCTTGGACATATTCAGATATGCTGGGTATAGATTCTAAGATTATTACTCATAATATTGTTTTAAAGCCAAATATGAAACCTTTGAAGCATAAAATTTGAAAGATGAATCCACAAATTGCTTTATTAGTTAAAATTGAAATTGAAAAATTATTGGATTCTAGATTTATCCGTTCTATCGATTACTCGTATAATTGTATTTCGAACATTGTGCCCGTTTCAAAAGGAGAAAACAAGATAAGGATGTGTACTGACTTCAAAGACTTGAACAAGGCATCCTTAAAGGATGATTTCCCATTACCTAATATTGATATGATTGTGGATTCAACAGCAAGACATGCCTTGTTATCTTTTATGGATGGTTTTTATGGATATAATCAAATCTTTATTCATCTTGAAGATCAATTTAAGACCGCATTCATCACACCTTGGGGAACATTTTGTTGGGTCACGATGCCTTTTGGATTAAAAAATGTGGGAGCAACTTATCAACAAGCTATGACTTTGATTTTTTATGATTACATTCATAAGATTCTTGAAGATTATGTGGATGATATCTTAGCAAAATCTATACAAAGAGAAGATCATGTTCTTATTTTACAACAAATATTTGAAAGGATTAGAAGTTACAACATGAGATTGAATCCTAAGAAATGTGTCTTTGGAGTTGATTCTAGTAAATTATTAGGATTTATAATCTCTAAGCGAGGCATAGAAGTAGATACTGAAAAGATTGAAGCTATTGTTAATATGCCTCCTCCTCAGAATATTTCTTAGTTACGGAGTTTACAAGGAAAAATACAAGCTATTCGTCACTTTATTTCTAATTTAGCAGATAGAACTATTCCTTTTACTTCCTTGATTAGAAAGGATACCACTTTCTCTTGGAATGATGAATGTAAACAAAATTTTGAGCAATTTAAGGAGTACCTTGCAAATCCTCCTATCTTGCAACTGGCTAAATTTGATAAACCATTTCATTTGTATACTTCAGCAACTCTGAAGGTCGTGAGTGCGTTGTTAGCTCAAAATGATAATAACGGTAAGGAAAGACCTGTGTTTTACATTAGTCGAACTTTACTTGATTATGAAACAAGATACATAGATTTGGAAAGATAATGTTTAGCTGTAGTTTATGCATGCCAGAAACTCAGGCATTATCTTATAAATGTTAAAGTTAATGTGATTGTTAAATTTAATCCTTTGAAACATCTTTTCTCACAAACTGATCTCTCTGGCCGTTTGGAAAAGTGGGTGATGTTACTTATAGAATTTGATCTGAATTTCATTTCTTAGAAGTCAATTAAGGGACAAGCCTTAACAGATTATTTGGCTGAAGCTCCTTGTCCTCATTCTGATACATGCTCTACTTCAATATAATTCTCTGATGAAAATATTTTAGTTGTTCAACAAGATGATGTTTGGGAATTATATTTTGATGGTTCTAGATGTAAGACAGGTTCTGGTGTTGGTATTATCTTGATTCCTCCTATGAAAAAACCAATCCCTTTATCACACAAGTTAACCTTTCCTTATAGTAATAACATTGTGGAGTATGAAGCTCTTGTAGCTGGCCTATGAGAAGCTTCATCCCTTAAGTACATCAAACACTTACAAATATATGGAGATTCGCAATTGATTGTTGAACAAATTAAAGGAGGCTATTAGACTAAGAATGATAAAATGACACAATATAGAGATTTAGCTCTTGATTTTCTTTCGCAATTCTCTTCTTATATGATTCAAACCTTACCTAGGAAAGATAATCGACATGCAGACCCCATGGCAAGTGTAGCTTCTTTGGTTTGTCTTGATAATAATGCTGAAAACTTTCAATTTACTATACAAACTCTTAAAAACCCTGCAATTTCTAAAATGATTACCTCTGATTGTTTCAATTTGCATTCGGATGAATGGTATTCTCATATTTTTCATTTTTTGAAAGATGGTACTTTTCCTGAATCAACAACAAGGAACACGTGTAATTGTATTAGGAAAATTGCAGCTTGTTACATCATTTTAGGTGACATGCTTTACAAATGCTCTTATGAAGAATTATTATTAATATGTCTCAATAGAACCAAAATCCCAGTAGCTTTGGCAGAAGCTCATTCTAGTTCTTGTGGAGGACATTTTGGTGGAAAATCTCTGGTTAATAAATTTCTTAGAATGGGATATTATTGGCAAACAATGGAGCAAGATTCTTTCATGTTTGTTAAGAATTGTCCTCAATCTCAACAACATAGTAATTTGATTCATGCTCCTACTCGTGAGCTTCTTAATCAAGTTTCTCCATTGCCTTTTAGTATTTGGGGTTTTGACCTTATTGGAAAAATCTCACCAGCATCTTCTCAAGGACATACTTACATCTTGACTGCTACAGATTACTTCACGAAGTGGGTCGAAGTTGTCCCTCTTCATTGAACGGCATTGGATGTTATTTGTGATTTCATCCTTAACAATATCATAACACGATTTGGCATTCCTTTAATGATGTTTCAAATAACGGTACCTCTTTTAAAAATAAAGAAGTCACAAAATTATTGGAGAAATATCAAATCTAACATAGATTTTCAACTCCTTATTATCCTCAATCTAATGGTCAAGCTGAATCATCAAATAAAATCATTGAAATTTTTTTGAGAAAAACAATTAGCAAGCATGTGAAAGATTGGCATACTCAACTGACCTATGCTTTATGGGCTTATAGGACTAGTGTTCGTACTACCACAGGTATTTCTCCTTACAATCTTGTCTATGGTATTGATGATATTATGCCTTTGGAATTAGAAATACCTTCTTTACGTGTTTCATTTCATGGGATAATTGACCAGGATACTTTTTGGGAACAATGCTTACAAGAGCTAGAAATGTTGGATGAACAATGAATACATGTTAGAACATATAAAAGCTTATCATAAATCTCTTTAGAAGCAATATAATCATAAGGTAATTGAATGAACATTTTCAGTTGGTGATTTAGTCCTATATGAGAATCAACGAAATGTGAATGCTTTACCTAGTGAAAAAGGAAAGTTTAGCCCTAATTGGCTTGGACCATTTGTTGTCATTGAAGACTTTGGTTCAGGTGCTTATAAAATTTCTAATATGGATGGTATTTCTTTTAAGAAACCTATTAAAATTATGCATCTCAAACGTTATTATTCTTAATTTCCTTCTTTCTTTCCTTGTGCATTTATGTATTCCTTATAAAGTTTGTTTTATAGGTTATGTAGTTTTAGAAAATTACATTTTGAATATATTTATGTACCTTTTTTCTTTCAGTTAAATTTTATATTGATGAAAATATAGTAATCAAACATAGAACTAATTAGTAGAGAAATTTTTTCATTTATAATATCTTTTTAGTTTTGATACATATGTGGCCCATGGCCCTATCTATCACTCTATTTCTCTCTATGCTCTGATGGTCAATGACTCCCAATTCTCTCTCCTTTATGATAAGAAGATGATGATCTGTGTGTCTATGAGTGGACCCTCAATATGCTCATACACTACAGGTGCTCCCAGACACTCTATAAGTCAGCTATCAGTTTCTCATCTCTCTCTCTACACAACCTTAGCTCTCATTGGACACATGCAAAGATATCAACATGCCTATCAGGATCTTTATAGCCAATAGAAGACTCTCACTCATTGGCTGGTAGTTGGTAGGATATACATGTATCCTTCAGAACCTCTAATACAAAGCTCCTCCACTCTACAACACTAGCTATAGAATGAAAATACATTTATCAATCTAGAGCCTTTTTCATCTCAAATTAAGTTACATATCTAATCAAATCTCATATTTCATACCTAGGTCTCCCTCCTAGAAATCACTAAAGTGTCTAGATGGTGGGGGCATGGAGTGACTGCTCCTCCATGCTCACTATGTCTAGGCCTCGGCAGTGGTGTCTCTATGTGGGCACGTGGAGGTCATCATGATCTCAGTGGTGATGCATAAAAAATGTGTACACCTGCACTAGTATCACCAGCTAGGGGCATCTCCTCTACTCTCTCTTCTACTCTCTCCTCCTCCATAGGGTCTCCCTCAAAGATTTTCTCCTCCTCATCTTTGAGATCCTCATCCTCCTCTATTGTACCACTATCTAGGTGGGTCCTCTCTGAAAGGCCTAGATCACCTGTAGGATAATCCTCAGGGAAGATGGGGTGGGTCCCCTACAGACTCCAATACCTGATGTAATCTTAGCTCATGCCTGAATAGTTCACATGTGGTAATACCTATATATCCTTTGTCTCATATGCATTAATGTCCTTTATGTTTGCTACCAATGGTCGGCGTATGGCATCAAGTCTCTGATAATACCTCATCAGATGTACATAACAAGGTACTACTCCGGGGACTCCTTGTAATAGGTTAAACTATCTCATCACCTAATCATAATAGTATGGCATCACTATATGATTCTGATGACCCTCTAGTAGCTTCTACCGCTATGAATGTCTCATTTGGTATCATGTATCTGGCCACTTTGTCATCTGGCAGTAGGGTCTCCATATCACATATGTGCCTAGAATATGGTCTAGACATACCCTCCAATAGAGGATATCTCTGAACTGCCAGGCATCTCTTAGAGGATAAGAAAATCCTCTTAGTGTACTTGATCATATCTACCATCACTGGAGCACCCTGTGGACGTGTACATGCCAAATGATCAAACAACCAAATTTGTAAGAGTGTGCATATCGAAAGACTCTCTCTGATATCTCACTAGCTGACATCGCTCATGGTATAGCTAGACTAACATGTTGTGACCCCATGAGAACACAATCCTATCACTCTCCATCCTTTTTGTAAGATGGGTAAGAGGTGCAGGAAATATTGTACCCTTTGTGTCGGGTAACACAACCAAGGATACTATACAAAGCATCTCTCTCCATACCAAAGGTATAGGGTCTAACAATATGTATGACAAAAGGATCTGATCTAACCAGGTTCACATCTATGGAACCTATCCCATGCAATACTCTCCACCTACATGGATCTCCTCAAAAAATTGTGTCCTCGGTCTAATAGTCTTGCCTCAGATTAGAAGCCGCAGGATCCTGTAGAAATCCTCCATTGTCACTGTAATCTCTCCTGAGGGAGGATGAAAGGAGCATGTATCCTCATCCCACCTCTCTATCAGAGCTGATAACATGGCTTGGTGTAGTCTGATCTATGGTAGGACTGATACCCAGTATAGTCCCACATCTCTTAGTAATTGCATCTCATCCTCATTTAGCTCAGACAATCTCTCTCTAACAACCACTAGCAACTCTCCAAAAGGATGCTCTCGGAGATAAACCATGTCTTGTAAGCACAAATAAAAATCACATCAACATTCTATATCATAAAGTCTACAAGTCCAACTTGACTATGTCAAGGTCGACCTTAGTTAGGTCAGGGTCGACCTTCTTGGGTCAAGGTCAACTTTCCTAGGTCAAGGTCGACCTTCTTGGGTCAAGGTCGACCTCATCCCAGATAAGGTGGAGACCTTCCAGTTCATGTTGACCTTTTTGGGTCAAGGTCGACATAACTGGTTCAGGGTCAACCTTTAAGGGTTAGGGTCAACCTTGCCTATAGAAATCAAGAATTTGGAAAATATAGGAATGAATAACAGCAAACTCACCTTAGGAAGCAACCGTCTAGTAGCCAGGCATTGTCTCAGTAGCTCCATGCGTGTTGCTCGAAGTTTTTCTCTCCTCGGCATCTTTCTTTCTCTCTTTGAATTTTCAAATGGTAAGAATGAGTAAGTATGACTTCTTTTTCCTTACTTATAGTTAAAATTAGGTTTTTGTCAGGGTTTTTTTTAGGGTTTTTCTTAGGGTTTACTCATGGTAAATTTGGATTTCCCTTATTATGCATTTAGATAGACATTCACTCTTTTCATCATAACTTGAGTTTGGTAACTCTATTTTCAATGCCGTCAGTGGTAGTGGAATCATGATTCAGATAGCTAAGTCCTTGAATTAGTTTAGGAAGGCTAGGAATCCTTCTAATTGGTTTAGGAAAGAACTTTTCAACAAACTACATATCCAGTTTATAAAGTTATCTTTATTAGCCTGTTTCACCTTTCAAAAGCAGCAAGTCGAAACAAGGGGGCATAAGGGGATTTATGAACTTCTCATTTTTCATTTAGTAAGCTCTAGGTGATTCATGGCTTTTCATTAACCTTGAGTGTTGCAGGTTCTAACGGTTTTCTACAGGATCTCTACATCGAGGACTTGGCTATATCCTTTTTATTTACTATGATATTTTCTTACTTTAGCTTGCATATTCATGTAGTGTCATATCTAAGCTAAAGTGGGGGCTAAATATATCATCTTAAAATGGAATCACTTCCATCTTGATAGGTTTAGCCCCCTCTTTTAGTGCATTTATCATGATAAACTTACATTTAGGATGCATCTTGCACTTGTTTCCTTCATTCTAGGGTGAAATTAGGGTTAGGATCCCAAGGATTCTCCTTAATTTCCCTTCTTTGTTGATCTATTTTCTAGGTAGGATCTAGGCATAGGTCCTCTTGGTCTTTATCATGCTCATCATAGGACTTTGTGCCTCTCTTTGGCACTCTGCCCTATTCTGTCATCATTTCTAGGTCTCTGGGCATCCCTAGGACCTCCTATTTTCAACACAGAATGGATCTGGACCCCTAGGTCAAAGTCAAGGTTGACTATAACCTAGGTCACAGTTGAGGTTGACTCTGATCTAGGTCAGATTCAAGGTTTTCCTTGACCTCTATTGGGATTTGATCCACCTTTTTAGATTTTGGTCCCGGAGGACCCCGAAATTAGTGTCGGGCTTCCAGATCCGAATGCAAAAGGGTTTTAATTTGAAATTCATTTAATTATTTTCCCTCCTTAGTTGGTTATTGTGATTGGACCATAATTTGAGGTGAAATTTGAATTATGGGTCCTCACATTACTCTAGGAACCTCACCTTGAAACCTCTATATAAAGACTCTCATTTGCCTTCATTTACACAACACGAGCACAATTGAGCAACAAGAGGATCAAGATTTCAACCAAGCAAGTGATGGTGAAATGAAGATGCAAGATTGCAAGAGGATGATATAGAAGATCAAGCCATTGTTGATATCAAGTATTTTTGGAGCACACCATTGTGAACATCTATTTGGAGCAAGAGAGATTTCTTCTTCCTTGATCCACCATTATCAATATTCAAGCATTCAAAGATACAATCATGGGGTAGCAATTACAGATTGTGATTTTGGTAAGAGTACTTTAGCCTTGGGGGCTTGGTATGCTTTCTTATCTTATTCAAATCTATGCATTTCTTTCTCATAACCATTCATGCTAGGGTTTCAATCTAGAGGATTAGATCTTGGCATTACACATTCAATACACATAGATTCTATTATATCTGGCTATTCGTGGAGGTGGAGATCACAAAAATGGGGGTTTGACTAAGGCAAAACCCTATATAGCCACCCCAAAACACCATTTTCAGATATCTACAGTCGATGTTTCGATAATTGCAAAGTGGATCTGAGTACCCTTTTCATCAAACTTTCAGGATTTGCGAACAAAATTTTTGTCAGAGTTGTTTCAGGTCAAAGTCGACCTTTAGTGGGGGTAAGATTATGCCCCGGTATCTGGGTCAAAGTCGACCTCCCTCAAAAAAGATATATGTTTTCTGGGTTTTCTCTATTGCGGTTTTCTGGTTGTAGAATTTCCTGAAACTATACATAGGCATCAAAAAATAGGTATTTCCAAATTATTTCATTATGAGGTATGTATCTTATCTTATCTTATTTCAAGCATTTCCAAATTTACATTACTTGTCAATTCAATTCAAATTATACATGAATAGGGGAATGTTAGATGCATTGTTAAGCTTCATTTTCACACTATTCAATACATATACATGTATACATGTGCATTGCATATTTATATGCTTGAATTATAAATATCATTCAGCTTTTTGTCATGTTTCTAGATTTTAAATATGCACATTGTAAATTTAAATTTCAAGTTAAAATTTGTAAAATGTAGTTCAAGTTCACTTTCAATCATTTAAAAAAGTATATTTGTTTAATTAAACTCTCATTTATATATATATATATATATATATATATATATATATATAACGAGTTCTATGCATTTAATAACATCGCTATAAATACATATATGTAGTCCAGGTGTAGTTAACCATACTTCAAACCTAGAACTAACTAGGTTACTTTTAGTTCCTAGTTTTAACGAACTAGTCAACAGATAACTTCATTTAATTAGAACTAACCTAGAGTTACGTTCCACATGTACTTCAAACCTAGAGTTAAAGTTCACCTACATAGATAGTCTTGAATATAATGAACCATATATATATATATATATATATATATATATATATATATATATATATATATATATATATATATATATATATATATATATATATATATGTATGTATGTATGTATGTATGTATGTATGTATGTATGTATGTATGTATGTATGTATGTATGTATGTATGTATGTATGTATGTATGTATGTATGTATGTATGTATGTATGTACTTTAGATATCACTCATTTTTTTGTCATGTTGAACTTTTAAATTATATATGTGTACATGTTTTTAAGATATTGCATTCTTGAGATAGATATATATAGTTAAATTACAAATTCTCTAGATGATCATAACATGTGTACATGCACGTTCTTTAAAAATTAAAGATAGTTTTTTATTTATATTGTACATATATTTTTATGCATGTGCAGATATTTATATACATATTCATGTCCACATACTTTCAAGTGCATATACATTTTCTCTAGATCTATATATATCATACATGGCATCTCATTTTGAGGCAACATCTGCATCATCAGGAGATGCTAGTGTTTAGGGGGGTAGTTCCCGCTCTACACGTAGGTCTAGCTCTTCTAGAGAGGAGAGAGAGAAATTATTTTCATATTCTATTGCTAGATTGACTCGTTTGATTGAGGTTCTCAATTGTACTATTGAGACATCCATCACCCTCCCTAATAGGGATAGGGTGAATAGTATTAGAGAGGAGTTGTTTTGTATGATTCAGATAGTTTAATCATACAACCCTTATGATACCATTACTATCAATACTTTTTATAGTTTTATGTTTCACAGTGTTACTAGCACTGTGAAGTACAGACAGATCAACTTTGGGGTCTCCACCGCTATGGTGAAGACTATGTTTCCTCATTATACAAACAAGGCTCAAGTCGGAGGCTACATGGTTACCAAGTGTACAGATGACCTTGTTAAACCTTTTATATATCCTCAATGGTTGGTTTCACATCATAGGTGGCCCCAAAAGGATGAGCTTCCTTTATATTTTTGCAAACAATTATTTGCATGATTTCATTTGTAGCATGAGGTCAATTACACATATTTTTTAGGTTATGTTGGTCAGGGGAGGGGACATCTATCAAATAGATTAAGGCCAATTGATGCCCTTGCACCGCTAATAAGTGGGAAAAGGTGGGTCCAAACCTTTTGGCTATGCTAAAAGGTTTGGAAATGACAGGTACAGGACAGAGTGTACCAGATGACACTAGGAGGGATATGTATTCTAGTATTGCAAGTATCGCGACACAAGTTCACAAGATGTCATTTGACCGCTGCGAGAGATACATGTTATGTTCTCGTACTACCATTCCTACACCTTCATCCTCCAGCATAGATGATCCATACTAGATAGTAGACATACCATCTCCCCTTGAGGTTGTTGCTTTATCATATGTTGTTGCTTTCTGTCGTATGGGTGCATGTTTATCTAGTGATCTAATTTCTACATATCAAGATTTACAAACACTCACTAGGATTCCTCTGAGTGGCATCTCAACACATGTTTACTATTGGCAAAATATTCAGTGCTCCCCTTGAGTTTTGTGACATGGCTTAACTGCCTCATGTGTCTTCTATAACTCTAGTGGTTGTATCAGGCATTAACAAGTCGATCTTTTGGTACAACGACAACTACTACTTGTAACAAGTGTATCAGAGCTTGGTCATAGGTTTGAATCCCCTCAGGTAATGATGAGGGAGAGATTGTTGGCAAAGCATTCAGTGCTCCCCTCAAGATTCGTGACATGGCTTAACCGCCTCATGTGTCTTCTATAAGTCTAGTGGTTGTATTGGGCATTAACATGTCAATCTTTTGGTGCAACGGCAACCACTACTTGTAACACCACATTCTTTCACAAGATTCTACTGGACCAAGTGCCTAGGGTGTACAAAGAGATGAGGATATTCCAACACCATCTACAGCTCCTTAGCAGACTGCAGTTGATGATGATGCACCTTCCCCTACCCAGGATCCTCTTTCATGACATCTAATTTTCACTACATTGCTTATAGACGATCAGATTGATCCCTCACAGGTGTCATTACATGATTCAGACTTGAGCAATATTAGGAGAGCATTATATGCTTCTACTGTATATATGTTTATTTAAATTTTTATTACATTTAAAACTTATTACACATGTGTGTGCATCTAATCGAGTACATATATTTCTTTTAAAATTTTGAATTAAATGATTAATAATTTATAAATTTGTACTTGCTCCAGGGTCTTACTGATAGTATGTTAAATTATGGAGATTTATAGACACTTGGTGATCCCATGGAGCATGAATCATAGGTAATTTTAGATGTACATTTATATAATATTTTTTAATTTATAAGTATTTAATTTATTTGACATGTATGCATGACATGTATATATTTTTTTATTTCACATAGAGATCCGAAGGACTTAGAGCATCATCAGGTCATGGATCAGGACATGGCCCTAGTTGACATTACATGTTATTTTAGACATTTGATATATAGACATGTTATATTCTGGATATTTTATATGACCAGTACATATATATACACATGTACATGTTATTTTAGACATTTGACAGAAATGTTATATTCTGGATCATATTTTATATGACCATTACATATATATGTACATGTATGTTATTTCATACATGTGTTATTTCATAAACACGTGCTATTCTATGTACTGTTCATTTTATATGTTCATGTTTTTTATGTTCATGGTTATTTATATTCATGTTATGAATGCTCATGTGTGAACATTAAGTACACTTATTTTATGTATGTTCATGTCATTTGTATATTTTTCATGCATGTCAGTTAAAATGAAAAATTAATGTTTAATTAATTTACATTTCATGTGCATGTAGTTAGAATCAATTGGACATTTAAATTAATGTTTAATTAATTTACATTTTATGTACATGTAGTTAGAATTAATTAATTTAAATTCTCAAGTTAATGTCTTAAAAGAGAATTTCTTAAGGGGACGTAGATAAAAGCATGAACATAATTTACGCATGTATGTATAACAGAAGACATGTAAAAGTGCATACATATTAAACATATACAAATTTCATGTAAGAACATACTAAATTAAACCATCAAAAGATACTTGATGTTCATGTACGTAATGTATATTTTTTATGCACATGTCAATTCAAATGTAATTAATAAGTTTATTTAATTAATTTACATTTTGCATGTACACACACAATGCACATGTACTTAAAATCAATTAAGTTATATTTAAATTTCATAAGCCTAAAGCACACATAAAAATATTTTAAATTCTTACTAATGTCTTAAGGGGACATACATCAAAGCATGAACATTATAAAAGAATGTACGTAACATATGACACGTAAAAGTGCATATACATAAGACCATATACAAATTTCATGTACAAGAACGTACTAAATTCAACCATCAAAACATACATGTGTTCATGTTATGTTATGTGCATGCATGTTCATTATGAATGTCTTAAGGGGATGTCGTAAGGGGACATACATCAAAGCATGAACATAATATCATGTGTCTTAATGTGTTGTAATCCTAGGACCTGTTAGGAACTATTGAGACTCCTTACAACATATTTCGACACATTAAGACACATTAGAACCATAAAGTGTGCCTTAAGGGGTCCTAGACCCCTTAAGGTACACTTTATAGTTCTAATGTGTATTAATATGTTAAAATATGTCATAAGGAGTCTCAATGGGTCCTAACGGGTCTTAGGACCCCTTACGACACATTTTGACACATTATGACACTTTAGAACCATAAAGTGTGCCTTAAGGGGTCCTATGACCCCTTAAGACACGTTATGGTTCTAATGTGTATTAATGTGTTGAAATGGTTCATAAGGGTTCTTAATGGCTCCTAACGAGTCCTAGGACCTCTTACGACCCATTTCAACACATTAGGACACATTATGACACATTGATACACATTAGAACCATAATGTGTCTTAAGAGGTCCTATGACCCCTTAAGACACACTTTATGGTTCTAAAGTGTCAAAATGGGTGTTAATAGGTCTTATGATCCCTTATGACACATTTAGACACATCACGACACATTTTGATACATTAATACACATTAGAACCAAAAAGTGTGTCTTAAGGGGTCATAGGACCTCTTAAGACACTTTATGGTTCTAATGTGTATTAATGTGTTGAAATGGGTACTATTATGTCTCAATGGATCATAAGGGGTCGTAGGACCCATTAGGACCCATTAAGACCCATTTGGACACATTAATACATATTATAACCATAAAGTGTCTTAAGGGGTCGTATGACTCCTTAAGACACACTTTATGGTTTGAAAATGTCAAAAAGTGTTGAAATGAGTCGTAAGGGGTCCTAGAACCCCTTAAGACACATTAATGGTCCTTACAGCACATTTCAACACATTATTACATATTATAACCATAAAGTGTGCCTTAAGGGGTCATAGGACCCCTTAAGACACTTTACAGTTCTAATGTGTATTAATGTGTCAAAATGTGTCGTAAGGAGTCTCAATGGGCTCAAAATGTGTACTAATGTGTCAAAATGTGTCGTAAGGATCATTAATGTGTCTTAAGGGTCCTAAGTGGTCCTAGGACCCCTTACGACTCATTTTGACACATTACGACACTTTTGAATCATAAAGTGTGTCTTAAGGGGTCATAGGACCACGTATGACACTTTATGGTTCTAATGGGTATTAATTTGTTGAAATAGGTACTAAAGTGTCTAAATAGGTCTTAAGGGGTCATAGGACCCATTACGACTCATTTTGACACATTATAACCATTAATGTGTCTTAAGTCATCATATGACCCCTTAAGACACACTTTATGTTTTTAAAGTGTCAAAATGTGTCATAAGGGGTCTTAGAACCCCTTAAGACACATTAATGGTCCTTACGACACATTTCAACACTTTAGAACCATAAAGTGTGTCTTAAGGGGTCATAGGACCCCTTAAGACACTTTATGGTTTTAATGTGTATTAATGTGTCCAAATGGGTCTTAATGGGTCCTAACAGGTCCTACGACCCCTTAAGACCCATTGAGACACATTAGTACCCATTTCAACACATTAATACAAATTAGAGCCATAAAGTTTCATAAGTGATCCTATGACCCCTTAAGACACACTTTATGTTTCAGAAGTGTTGTAATGTGTCAAAATGAGTCATAAGGGATCCTAGGACCCCTTAGGACCCTTAAGACACATTAGTACACATTAGAACTATTAACGTGTCTTAAAGGGTCCTATGACCCCTTAAGACACACTTTTTTGTTTTAATGTGTATTAATATATCAAAATGTGACGTAAGGACCATTAATGTGTCTTAAGGGTTGTAAGGGTTCCTAGAACCCCTTACGACTCATTTTGACACATTACGACACTTTTGAAACATAAAGTGTGTTTAAGGGGTCATAGGACCACTTATGACACTTTATGGTTCTAATGGGTATTAATGTGTCAAAATAGGCACTAATGTGTCTAAATGGGTCTTAAGGGGTCATAGGACCCGTTAGGACCCATTACGACTCATTTTGACACATTATAACCATTAATGTGTCTTAAGTGGTCATATGACCCCTTAAGACACACTTTATGTTTTTAAAGTGTCGAAATCAAAATGAGTCGTAAGGGGTCCTAAGACCCCTTAAGACACATTAATGGTCCTTACGACACATTTCGAGACTTTTTGACACTTTAGAACCATAAAGTATGTTTTAAGGGGTCATAGGACCCCTTAAGACACTTTATGGTTCTAATGTGTATTAATGTGTCCAAATGGGTCTTAATGGGTCCTTACATGTCCTACAACCCATTGAGACACATTAGTACCCATTTTGATACATTAATACACATTAGAACCATAAAGTGTCTTAAGGGGTCCTATGACCTCTTAAGACACACTTTATGGTTGTAGAGTGTTGAAATGTGTCATAATGTGTCGAAATGGGTCATAAGGGGTCCTAGGATCCCTTACAACCCCTTTCGACACATTAATACCCATTAGAACCATAAAAGGTTTTAAGGGGTCCTAGGACCCCTTAAGAAACACTTTATGACCTTCTAATATGTAAATTAATGGGTCCTAATGGGATTTAAGGGGTTTAAGGACATAAAAGAAGAAATGTAATCTAACATATATATATATATATATATATATATATATATATATATATATATATATATATATATATATATATATATATATATATATATATATATATATATATATATATATATATATATATATATATATATATAATATACTTGAATTTTTTCTATTGAAACATCAAAGCATACATAACAACACATGAATAAAAGCATAAATCAAAGCATACATAATTGAACCAAGCATGCATAATTGAACCATCAAAGCATATATATTTAAGAACATGTACATATATATATAAACTACATACACACTTGAACATTATATTTAACCACATGATTTAGCATAAATAAAAACATGTATATATCATTTAGCATACATAACAACATGAGTACAAAATCATTTTATTAGATTACTAATTTATCATAGACTTAATCTAACTAGTAATCAATCTAGAGTTAATGTCATGTATAATTAATCTATCTAATTTATATTAAGGGGATGTATTAAGGGGATATATATATATATATATATATATATATATATATATATATATATATATATATATATATATATATATATATATATATATATATATATATATATATATATATATATATATATATATATATATATATATATATAATCAAACATGTATAATTATATATCAAAGCATATCCAGTATCCAAATTGTAACATCATTTATGAGTTCTAAGCTATAAAAAAAACTTGAGTTCAATTCTAAAAGTACAAAAGCTACAAAAAACTTGAGTTTCTAGGCTAGAGCTCCTAATACATATAGTCTAGATCCTTTATCTTTTATTATCTCCAAATAAAACTCATGTTCTTCAATAGGCAACCTCCACTTTTGGTTTCCACATCCTCTTTTTTGAAATGTCTCGAACTGCAACTTTGTAGCTATAACCAAATGAATGTAATGTAGAACTTTTTGTCCAACCATGTATTCAACAAATTGAACACCATTTTGGTCTATCTTCATTTGCTAATAATATGTGCCTTCAATGACAATTGAACCAATTGGATATGATTGTCCATCACCATATACAATTACTTCTGATAACTTATATTTTTCTTTGGTGCATCTTAGAAGATAATAATCTACAATTTCTGCATTGTCAAGATCTGCAACCACAACAAGAATATCACCTATGTACATGTGTTACACAAATGTCTATTGCAATTTAAAAGTTAAATGAAAGATATAAATAATTTGATCGTGCACAACTTGTGATATAAATTAAAATTTTAATAAAAATAATATACGTGTACATGTGCACACACCTGTAACAACTAAATCAGAAACACATTCAAAATCAGCTGAATATATAGGATCATGAATGTTTATGTCAATGCCATCATCTTCATAAGGAGGCATTCCAATCAACTCCTTCATATATCATCATGAAACATATCCATTTGCAATATTCTTACATTGACTCATTGGATTGTCCTCAACACAATCGACACAAAAACATGATTGTTCTCTTACTTGAATCAATGGTTGTCTGTGTTGTCATGTAGTCATTAGTTGATGTAAACTTCTGATACAAATAATTCTTTGACAATTGTAAGGATTGGATCAATCTATATCTGATATGTAAATATAAACAAAATTTAAAATTTGCACACATTAAATTAGATCAACAATTACATGATAAAAGTGAAAAACACATATGATTAAGAAAATTTAATATTTATTTTTAAAAAATTAAACTTCAAAATAAATTTTACCTTTCACTTCCCAAAAATAATGTTTGTTGTATTGGGTGTCTCGACCAACAAAATGACCTTGACACCAGTCAACAATTTTATTCACATTCTCTATCATGTTACCTATGTGTAACATGTAAATTTATATATGAACTAAATTAGTTTAAAGAAAATGGATCTAGAAGTTTCTTTTAAGACATTATAAATAATTTCAAATATCATAAATACATGTACCTACAAGTTCATGTTGGTGAAGTGCATGTTTTACGCATGCTCCTGCTCCATCGTGCTCCCCTTTTCCATGGCCACTTTCAAAGAAATTCCACATAAACTTAACATTGTGTCTAGCATGTTGCATGGCTAACCAATTAAAAGCTTTTGCATATTTAAATTGCCCTACTCAAGATAACGTTGTATATGTGCACATGTACATAAATATATATACATAAGATATCATTTAAAAAAATAGTTTGAATCATGTGTACACACACAAATTTAAAAACTTAAAAAAAGATGAGAATTAAAATGAATTGAAATACATGTGTACTTACCCGCACAACCATCAAACCATATCCAGTGTTGTGAAGCCTTTATCCCATGATTTGCAAGATCTTCAAAAAATATTGCAAAACAATGAGCCACATAGCTCCTATCATGAACTCTATCATCACTGGTATAGAAATGAACCTCCTTGATGATAATGTGTTTCTTTTGATCAATACTTTCTATCCCATCCAAATCAAATTGTGCATGTTTGTACATCACTTGCACAAATATCGCAACTTGTTCAGAATGATAATATTGACCTTGAAGCTCCAATTGAGGGGAAAATGTATAGTTCTGAGAGAAATCAACAAATAAAAGAATACAACCAGGTGGAAAACAATTTTTGGAATCATGAAATTGTTTGGCTTTCCATCATGCACCATCACAATGTTGGATATGTGGATATATCATAGTAAAAAATATGGTCATAAACTCAAGGTAGGGAAATTCACTCTCCTTCGATGCAATTTTTTTGGATTCATCTCTTGTCCTAGTTCGGTATGTCTCATATTCAAATCTCTTCCACAAAATTGGCATTCAAATATCAATATTCTCAATTTGTAGTGGAAATTCATACAAATATTCATAATCATTACATGTATTTTTCGTACATTGTACTTTGAACTCATCTAAATCTTTTGATTTATCACATAAAATAGACTTCACAAATTATGTCATACTTCCAAGGATAACTATATTTGGATTAAGTAATGCCATAACTTTTTTATATGATTGCAAGTATAGATTAAATTCAACATGATTTCGACAACAACAAGTTTCACGTACCTTATTTATGCGTACAAATATGGGACACAACCTCTCAAATATTCTCTAACATATTTTCACATCTAAAAACTCTAGCTTGAATGCTTGAAATAGTTCACTTTGTGTTATATCTATAAAATGTTTTGGATGTTCATATTTCATTTCTATATCTTCATCTTTCATCTGTATAGTATCTCTTCTATTGGAAGAAACACAACAGCAATTAGTCCAATATTCAATGACTTGTCTTTTTACATCTTTAGAAATTCTATCTTTTCAAGGAAGTCTATAAATATTTACCCTATTCTTTTTAATGTTTTCATCTAACATATTTCTCCTCCTGATATATCTTTGAACAATTCTTCTAGATACTTGCATTAAATTAGAAGTTGCGCAAACTTTTTTTCTTCATGTCAACTTCCTACTAGATATTGCAGTTATCAATGCTCTACGTGTAGCACTTAAATTAGCTCCTCGAGTTGTGTTCTTAATGTTGGTTAATGCATCTTGCAAATTTTTAACTATTATACGATTAACATTATCCATAGAGCTTTTCCTATTATCAACATCCAATAACTCTAAAACAGGAGTCATCTCTCTTTTCCTAAATAACCTTGCAAATAATTGTGCTCTTCCAAACATGCTTTTATTTTCAAAATATTCATCCCAATTCTTTTTGCAATGCAATTTAATTGTACTTTCAGATACCATGTGTTTAGATAAAAATTGACTGAAAAGTGTGTCTTCATTCATCTCCATCAAATTTCCCACGTCAAATGATATGTTTCCACATTGAGAACTACCAATTTCTTCTCCTACTTGAATTGTAATGCCCAAAATCTAAGGCAAAACATACAACAAATTTTTTTTAAGCACAAAACATCACCTAGATTACACACTAAGAACACACGACATGAAACACGAGGCACAACGACCAACACAAATTCACTCGCAAGGGGAATCATGGCATGCACTGGCATGCCAACATCCCTTGTTCGTCAGTCTGCATCAATCAATGAAATCCCTAGCTAGGTTTGGCATAAATAATTGATAAATTTAAAATATATTTAATGTACCCCTTCATTGAAATATAGTTTTATTTAAGATACATTAAACATTATTTATGTTTCCACTAAGGGATTTAAATTATTAAATATTATAATTACTATTCAAATATTAATGTTATATTATATTAGGGGCAATTAATTCACCTAGGTTCTTCCTAGGATTTATAAATTAAACTATTTCCCCTAATGATCTATATAATAAATGATTGATAAACAAAAAGTCAATTTAATAAAAATAATAAATTAACCTTCCTCAACTTTAAATACGACATTGATTAATTCCAATAATATTAAAATATATAACACATAAAATCTAAAACTTAAATTTCAAATAATATTAAATTAATATAAAGATTTATTAAATAATTTTTTCGACAATAGCATCTTAAATAAATTTAATATTTCTTTTATTAACAATTAAATAGAAATATGTCTCACTTGACAATTAAACCCACCATTTCAAAAATTTTAAAATAATATAACATAAAATAATATTTAAATTTATTTTTATAAAAGTGACTTTCTAAAGTCACTTATCTTTATTAAACTAAAACAAGATTAAAGGTAGACAAAAAAATAAAATAAATTAAAGTGCAACTTTAAAAAATAGAAAAGGAGAGAATTCCAATTAGGGAAACCCTAACCCTAATTTGAAATTAGGGTTAGGACCAATTTTAAAAGTCAGACAAAACCCTAATTTCATCATTTGTTTGTTGCAGGGTTGAGCCAGAGGCATGGGTGATGGTAAATGAAGTTTTTTTTGTATACACATGTACATGTGTGCTTATACACACCTAGGGTGTGTATATATACACATATACACTTGTGTGTATATGTCTAACCAGATATAAGAGGGGTTTGCAACCAGCCCTAATAGATCAAGGGTTTTCAACAAAAATCCTCTTTCAAAAAATCACATCAGGGTAAGAAAATTAGCTAAAAAAAATTTTATCTCGGTGTTTTAAGTTCTATGAATACTACATCTAGTTAACTGAATATATGATTTACTATCATATTATTATTTTATTGCTTTAGTTTATCCTCTCTGTTTACACAGGCTTTCCACTATATGAAGCCAAAGAATACTACTATGTTTCAAGTTTATATTCTTTTGTTTATCCATTAGATAAATAGATCTGTCATTTATTTACTTTTCTTTTTTTTATACATATATTGTAAACCTTCTAAATTTTTTTTTGTAAATTAAAGAAAAATAAAATTTTAGTGTATTCTATATTTTGTTCTTGTTCTAAGTTTACAGAATTATTTCCCTTTTAAATGTTCAATGAAATAATTGGGTATTCATTTATTTATTAATATATATACATTTTAAAGTGTATATATAAACATAAACTTTAAGATAAATAAGTTTAATTTAAGTTATATATAATTCTATTGTGTGTGTGTGTGTGTGAAAGAAATGCATCCTTTAAATATATATATATATATATATATATATATATATATATATATATATATATATATATATATATATATATATATATATATATATATATATATATATATATATATATAACAATAAACTAACGGTTTCTTTTTAAAAAAAGGGTTTATATCTTTTTTGGGGGCATTGTTTACATAGCCACCCCTACGTTGCCTTAGGGTTGTGCTCACGAAAGGGCAGTGGCCTTGCACCACCGTCCCCACTTGGGGGGTAGTGGGCAGGGAATCCCCCGCACACCACTGGTGGTGCGGAGGGTTTAAAGCCCACACACCACTAGTGGGGTGTGGGAGGGCTCATGCCTCTGCTACCCCTTTGTTAAGGGCAGTCAGACTAAGCACACGCAGCCGCCAATCCGCCCCCTTAAAAAAAATCAAAACAAACTTCCATTTTAATATATTTTTTCTTTAATAAACAAAATATAAACCCTCAAAAAAATCTACCCAATGGGTATTCGTTAAAATATAAAGGAAGGATATTTTCGTCAGATATAGTTGCTGTATAAAAAAAAGAAAAGTAAATAAATGACAGATCTATTTATCTAATGGATAAACAAAAAAATATAAACTTTAAACAGAGTAGTATTCTTTGGCTTCATACAGTGGAAAGCATGTGTAATTAGAGAGGATAAACTAAAGCAATAAAATAATAATATGATGGTAAATTATATATTCAATTAACTAGATGTAGTACTCATAGAACTTAAAACACTGAAGATATAAAAAAATCTAGCTAATTTTCTTATCCTGGTGTGATTTTTTGAAGAGGGTTTTTGTTGAAAACCCCTGATCCATTAGGGCTGGTTGCAAACCCCTCTTAGATCCAATTAGACATATACACACAAGTGTATATGTGTGTATATACACACCCTAGGTGTGTTTATGCACACATGTACATATGTGTACATACAAAAAAAACTTCATCTACCATCACCAATGCCTCTAGCTCAACCTTGCAGCAAAGAAATGATGAAATTAGGATTTTGCCTGACTTTTAAAATTGGGCCTAACCCTAATTTTGAATTAAGGTTAGGGTTGCCCTCATTGGGATTCTCTCCTTTTCTATTTTGTTTAAGTTGTACTTTATTTTATTTTATTTTTTTGTCTGCCTTTAATCTAAAGATAAGTGACTTTAGAAAGTCACTTTTATAAAAATAGATTTAAATATTGTTTTTTTTTTTTTTTTAAAGCCAAAGTGGGAGACCCACCATAATTATATTTATATAACTGGTTCAATGACTCATTCGTGGAAGAGCCAGAAAGAAACCCCGGAGTCGTAATCATATACATGCTAGACAATATAGATAATTACATTTGGTTTTACGTGTGAAAACCACATCACCATACTTGATGGATGAAAAATACACAGCCCCACTAAATGGGAAGATACAATGCAGTTTAACATTACAAGCCAAAAAATCCATACTCCACCATGGACCAAAGACTAGTGCTCATCCATTGGGGATGATGGGCGGGGCATGAAATTCCAAGCGTGATCCCAACTAGCAGGCGGCCCTGAAGCAGATACAGCTTCCCACCCATCCACTGAAGGTTGAGCAGCTAGAGGAATAGTAGATGAATGCACTAGAGACAAGGACACATTCAGGTCCAACATTTTTCTTGAGGAGCCCGAGAATCTCTTAAAAGTAGGGAACGCAAGCGGAAGCTGGACCAAAGGAAGTGGAGAGAGGAGTAGGTTAAGAATAGCATGAGTTGTTCGTCGAATTTTGTCTGTTAATTCCTTCCCAAGGACTGGAGATACCATCTACAGGTTGTTACTGATGATATGATAACTCCTCTACTCCATAGCCCATTTAAAGCTATTGTATACCATGAAGTGTTTGTGACTAACCATGAGATCATGGTGAGAGAACAAACCACCAACTAGTGCATCGCTTGACTAGAAATCATACTTGTGGAGAGCAATCATGAGCCGAGCCTCTGATATGAACTAGGGACGGACAACTTTGTTGGAAATGAGCAACATGAGGTCTGTCGATTGAAGAAGATCGACTAAGTTGGAGAGGAAGATTGAAACAAGTTACGAAGGAAATACCAGCAATTTTGTTCTTGGTAGAAGCACCTGCTCACCAATTACCTGTCGAATCACCCGGTAGTGGAGCATGGAGTTGCAAATAAACACTTGCTCGATTTTAGGGCCATCAATCCTATGATGAAATGGAAGCTCAGAGGGGAGCAGCTGCATGAACACTTGGTAGTTTCTAGGTAGTAGTTCCGCATGCAGAATACCACAAGTATTACAATAGGGTATCTCCAGTTGCAAAATAATTCAAGATTGCCGCAAGTAGAGAACACCAACTAACAAGAAGGTCACAAAATCTCAACCCAAATCTATAGCAAATATACAGAAAGCAGAGGAAAATAGGCCTCGAATGAGCAACAACACATCAGAACAAAGTATTTGATGGCAGTGACGGGGTACTCAGAAAATGGGTCAATAATAGAAAATCTCCCGTTACCTATACTTCAAGATATGGCAGGAGCATGTCAGTTTAGCCACACATATGTTTGATGAGAAATATGTAAATCTTAATAGGCCGGTGATATTTGAATTGATATGTGTGTAAATCCTAACAGTAAGTGACTTCAGGAAGATGCTGGCCAGCGTACTTCACCAGTAGCACATTCATTAGCGTGTCATCCAACCACACAAGAAAATTGATGCTACACTAAAATCATTTGTACAATTGATGCGGTGCCCCTAAAGGCTTGAGATAACACATTTTAGAGGCAGGGGAAATGTTGAAAGTAGTCACATTCGCACAAATTGGCACGAATCAACAATTAGTGGCATTCCTTATTGAGGATGTCTTGAATTCAAGCATCTTGTTTGATGATGTCATTTGGGTTGAAGGACATAACATTTTTCCCATCACATCCTTTATTAGCAAGGTGATTGGCTAGTCCATTTCCTTCTCATAGCATGTGTGAAATGTAGACAACTTGGAATGAATCTAATAATTGCCAGATCTATTGTAGAATATAATTGAGCCTCCAATTATGTGATACCTGATTAATACATGCTTTAATGATTACCAACGAGTCGCCTTCAATATGAATTTGCTGGAAATTTCCAATTTTAGCCAAAACCAAACCTTCAAAGAGTGCCTAGGCTTCTGCTATATTATTTGTTCCAAAGGGGAGAGGGCAAAATTTTATTGCTAATAATGAGCCTAGGTGATTACAAATACATATACCTGCTCCTAAAATTCCCAGGTTTCCTCTTGATGCACAATCAAAGTTAATTTTAACAATCTCTTTAGCTAGTGGCATCCATTTAACTGATGCCCGATTGTTTACCTTAGCTTATGTTGGTTGATGACACCAACCAAAAGGTACATGTATACTTTTCCATTCACACAAAATAAAGGTGTCCCAAGGTGTCATGTGTAGGTTAAACCTTAGCTTACTATGACTAGCATTTACTACTTCGAAGATTGATCTTTCTAGCCCTGTTGTGATTTCTTGGATTGGTGAAAAGATCTTTCGAAAGATTCTTTTGTTTCTCTCCCACCATATTGCCCATACAACAAGTGCAGGAATACACTTCCAAATAGTAGAGAACAATGATGAAGGATACAGATCTGGCCAGAATTCAAATAGATCCCATAGTTTGCATGGAAGTGGTGTGTAGTAGTGGATTTTGTTGATGGCAAAAAGCCAACAATCTTGTGCAAATTGGCAATTTATTAATAAATGATCTGAATCTTCCTATTGTTTATCACAAAATAAGCAATTAAAGGATTGAACTATGTTAAGTCTATGAAGCCAATCACTAGTTATTTCCCTGTTCTTCAATGCTATCCAGGCGAAGCATCCAGCTTTTGGAAGAGTAAGGTGATTCCAACAAAATGAGTAGGCATGCAAAGGAGTAGTGGTAGAGTCCCTCTATTAGACAAGTTTATATCCTTCTTTGATGGAGAAATTCCCTTCTTTCCTAGCAGCCCAAATCAATTTATCCTCCAACATTAAGAGGTAGACTATTTTTTCTGAGAAAATGCTTTCCGACAGCTGAGCTCCTTGGGGGGATAATGGTAGATCATAGGGATCTTTCCATATCACTTTTCTTGAAAATATACATACCGCTGATACATAGTCACAAAGGTAAAGGCCCCATATATTTTATGAAGTAGCAATGATGTCATCTATATCATTCCTTTGGACTAAAGGTGGAGCACCATTCCATGAATCCCTCCAGAATTTCACTGCTAATCCATTATTGACCTCCCAAGTTAGAAATTTACATATGATTTATCTAGATGATATCATGAAATCCCAAATGATTGAACCTTTGGGGGGTCTGAAACCATGAGAATTCTAGCTGGATTGGGCTCATCCAAGTACTTTTTTTGCATAATTTGGCACCCAAGTGTTATGGGGTTTGGTATACATTTTCCAGATTAGTTTCCCCCCAAAATCTTGATTTCATTTTTGAAGATCATGAATCCCTGCTCCACCTAGCTGCTTAACCTGAGACATATTTTCGAGGGATATCAAAGGGATTTTTTTCACACCATTCATGTTTCATGTCCAGAGAAACTCTCTAATCAATTTCTGAATAATCTGAATGATCGATGGAGGTGCTTTTAGAACTGATAGGTAATAGTTTGGAATCGCTGCAAGAACTGTTTTGATTAATAAAATTTTGCCTAAAAGAGATAACCACTGAGCTTTCCATGTCACTACTCTAGCTTTAATCCTTTCAATAATGGGTGTCCAATAACTAGCTTTGTTAGCCCCCATGAAAAAAGGAATACCAAGGTAAATGGATGGTAAGAAGTCAACTGAAAAACCAAGTAGTTTAACAATTTTATTGGATATAATCCGATTAGTGTTAAACAAATATATTTTAGACTTAAGAGGGTTAACTTTTTGATTCAAAGCTGTTGAATAAAGATCCAATGCCTTTTTAATTTTCCTAGCCTCTATCATGCTAGACACCCAAAAGAGTAAAGTGTCATCTACAAAGAGGGAATGTGTCACTGAGATATCAGTTTGCCCAATCTGAAATCCTTTCCAACATCCAAGAACATGTTTATTCTGAATCAGCCTACTAAATGATTTTTTCATAAGGATAAATAATACTAGTGATAAGGGATCACCCTTCCTGATACCTTGTGTGGAAGAGAAGAAACCCGTCGTCACTCCATTTATCAATACAGAGAATCCAGCACCTGATATGCACGCCTTGATCCATTTACACCAGCCTTTTGAAAACCCAAATTTCTGTAGAACTTTAAGCAAAAATGTCCAATTAACCCTATCATAAGCCTTCATCATATCCATTTTGATGACAAAGTGTGATGCTTTACTAGTATTAATGGAGTGGAGAGATTCATGTGCCACTAGAGCACCTTCCATTGTTTCTCTACTTGGTACAAATCCTCCTTGTAGTTGTGAGACAAGTTGGGGGATGAGGTGCTACACTCTGAGGTATATAGCCTTTGTAATGATCTTTTAAATCATGTTACATAGAGAGATTGGTTAGAATTCTACAAAAGATTTGGGTGTTTTGACCTTGGGAATAATGGCAATATTTGTGGCATTGAAGCTTTTTAACATAGATTTACTGATTCTCGATTCTTCTATTACCCCCAACAATTCCCATCCAATCCAATCCCAACATGTTTGGAAAAATAGTGTTGTAAACCCGTCTGGTCAAGGCACTTTGTCTGGAGGCAAGGAGAAGACCACTGATTTAAGTTCCTGAATTGTGAATGGGGCCATGAGCTTGAAGTTATCTGCTGCTGAAACTATTGTGGGGATAGTCTCAAGCAATTCCACCATTGGTGGGGATACTAAATCTAGAGTCTATGGGGGGCCTAAAAGGGACTTAAAGCATCTGACTCCTTCATCTTGGATGCTTTGCAGATCAGATAAAGGGGTGCCCGACTCTGCATTATTGATAGTAAAGATGAGATTAACCATTGCTTTTTGTTTTGTTGAAGCATGAAAATATTTCGTATTCATGTCCCCCTCCCTTAGCCACAATTCTCATGATTTTTTTCACCAGTACTCCTCTTCTCTACAACAAATTTCCTCCCAATCTTGCAGAAGAGCTTTATGTGAATTGTATGAATCTTTATCCATGCCTTGCTTAATAATATTACTATATATGGCTTCCAATTTTTGTTTTACCTCTCCTTTTTCCTTGAAGATATTCTTAAAGACCTCTTCATTCCACTTCTTAATCTGCTTTTTCATATGCTTCATCTTATGATCAAACTAATACATACTAGTTCCCTCAGTAACTAGATCAGTAACCCACCACTGCTTAAGTAAGGGGAGGAAGGATGGATGTCTCAACCACATTCTCTCAAATTTGAAAGATGATCTCTATCGAAGTCCTTGAGGTGGTATTTCCAAATTCATTAGCAAGCTGATAGGGAAGTGGTCAGACCCTGGTTGAGGCATGATTGTTGATTGACATGTGACATTTATTAGTTTCCAATTTTGTGATAGCATAAATCTATCCAATCTGACAGCTATCTGTGAATAATTAGCTCTTTTATTAGTCCATGTGAATGTACCATTGGATGGCTCTATATCCATGATGCAATTATTTTCAACAAAGCTTGAGAAGTCTTGAATGGTTCGGAGCGGAGGAGAAATGCCACCAATTTTTTCTGACATTTTAAGGATAGCATTAAAATCTCCACCCATTATGACATGAGGGTCTATTTTCTATTGGACCACATCCGTTAGTTCCTACCATAATCTCTGTTTATCCACTGTTGATGTGGGACCGTATACATTGAAGAGAAGGATGTCTAAGCCAAAGGAGGCTATCTTAATTGCTTGCCAATTTTCTTTCAACTAAAATATATGTCCTTGTATTGACTTTGGATCCCATAAGATAGCGAACCCTCCTAAAGCTCTAGCTACTAGGCTATGGATAGATTTCCAATTTGACCAAGTACCAATTGATTTGTCAAAAGTGTTTGAAGACATCTTGGTTTCTTGGAGGAATATGATATCCAGTTTTAAAGAATCTAGCTCTTGCTTGATTCTCTTTCTTTTGTCAAGGGAATTTAAGCCCCTGACATTCCAAGAGATGATCTTCATTGTTGACAAGGAGAACCTTTAGTTCTCCTCGTCAATCTTTTAGAAGGTGTGAATTTACCATCAAGTGTTCACTGGATGCCAGCTGCTATTTCTTGTTTGATGAGGTAACCTTTTGGTTTTCTGCCTCTCTTTTTCAGAGTAGCCTTATCCTGTAAACATTGTAGGGGTGTCTGCTCAATTGAGATGGTGAGGTTATGATCATAAGACCTCTAGAGAGGCTTTTGCTCCAAGACATTTGTTTCCATTTCCACTATGTTTTCCTGAATAATAACATCTTGGCTGACTTCTGGGTCATTAAATGTGTTATTGTTGATCCATTCACATATTTGGGAGGAGACATCATCTTCCAAAATAGCAAGTTAGTCCATAGAATTGATATAAGAACTACCCTGCTCCCCTAGCTGAAAATCCAATGGTACCTGACCAAGATCTGAGATTGCCTCTATCTGCTCTGGTGATAGTTGAAAGTTGCTTTTGGTATCTGAATCAAAGTTGGAACTACTTGGTATGTATGGACGTTGAACATCTTGTGATAGCCCCTCCATCATATCAACAGAATCACACTTTATGACATCTTCTCCCCACCACCTGAGGATCAACTATACTCTGGCCAGCAATGTGCATCATAAAGCCTTCTTCTTCTACTATCTCATATATGATTTTAGTGGCCATCTCGGTCAATAATTGATCTGATAAATTCTTGAGTCGATGGTTTGCTAAATCTTCTTTGTCAACGACATCATGAAAAGGTGGCATTTGAAATGGGGATTCATGGAATGTAAGCTAGTGAACAAGGCGGTCCATTTCTATATTTTGTGGAGTTTCTTGCTTCCAACCTAGAAGAGGGGTCTTGTTGGACTTTTAATAGCATAGAAGTATGTATCTAACCACAAAGTAGAAGAAGATCAATGTCTCATAGGAATGAAGAGGCACTGGGACAGTATTGGTAAGGTTGTTTTTTGGACTAGAGCTTTGTTGTGCCTAGAACTGTGTAGGACCGAATGAACTGAACACTATTTGGGGTTTGTGCAATGATCCTCGCACACTGCCAGCTGTGTGGTATCTTGAGAATTACGGTGGACAGTGAAGTGCCCTAGCTGATGTTGGAATAACATAATGGTCTTCTCATCCTAAATAACAATTTCCTATTCCCAGTGTCCCCATTTTGAATTTAGGGAAATGTATTTTGGTAAACCTTTTGCCAGATCAAGGAGGATGCACAATCTAACCTCTTAGTGTGGTTTCTCAAAGGGGATTAGATCATGTTTGACAAATATTCCAAGCCTATTTGCAATGATCTCAATTATATCCAAATCTCTATATTCTAGAGGTAGTTACAGTAGCGCAATCCATATTGGAAAAAATAAAGGGGATCTTCCCTTAAAGTTTACATTTAGAGTCCATATCAAAGTAAAAAGCCCCAACCCTTTATAGAACCAACTTTTATTTTTGTGGATAACATCCCTCATTTCAGAAGTTTCAAATTTAGCAAGGAAATAACCCAAATCAGCATTCAGCCAAAAAATATCTGACAAGCCAGGCCAGCTCTGAAAGGCCCAAGATTTGATAACATCAATAGTAAGTTCAAATTTCAAAAACTTACCTATTAGGGCTTTATCATGGAAGAGGTGCACTTGATCTTGTAGCAGATGATTCGGAAGTATAATATTTGGCGTAAAATGAGGATCTATATCTTGATAGCGAGACACTGATTTTGGAGGGGTCTGCACCTTTTTGACCTGCTAGACTTGTGAGGAGATCTTTGGTTTGAAGGGTGCTCTAGAATTCATCGGTTGCTTATTTATCTCACCATTAGTCAAATTAGGAGTAGGAGAATAGTGAATCATCATAGGAGATCCAGGCGGCGTGCCTTCACATATATCAAATATTGGCTGCTTATGGTTATGGTAGGTATTGCCCAATTTTTGATGATTGAAAGATTTGTGTGATCTATTGACATGGGATTGGGACTGATTTGAAAAATTTTCCCACTCATTTCCTTTTTTAAAGGAACCCCCCTCTGAATAATTGAGGAGTTGTTTGAAGGTTGTCGCCTATCTTGTGGATGTCTGTTTTGACAATTCCCCATTTTCAAAAGAAGAAGTGCCATTAAATGTGGTATTAGTAACCGACTTCTCCTGCAAACAATTCTTGCCAGTCATAACCTTCTCCTGTTCCCTCTGATGTTGATCCCCTCGTGGTTTTCATGTAGGTGCTTTGACATGGTATCTAGGGTTAACAAAAAAGGGTTTCACTGGTTGGACAGAAATTTTCCCTCTGAAAATCTTCATAAAGTCATCCCTTTCCTCTTGGGGCATATTATCTATTAAAAGATGAATATTTTTGGGCAAAGGGAACCAGCTTAAACCCAGATGAGAGATATCACTCAGGGTTGAGGTGTTTGTTTCCCTGACTGTGATCATGAAACATGCACCTACTCAGAGGCCCTTGCTCATTTCGGGAATGAATACCCTGCTCCAAACAGAACTTGTTAAAAAGTTGACTCTATGATAATAGAGGTTATCTCCTACCATTCATCTGCTAGATCTGACCACTATTCTGACCATCGCTCTGCTCTCTGCTCGCATCCGTACCCCATCACTTCCCCTTCTGTTAGTGCAAGTAAATATTATTTTATTTTATATTTTTTTTAGAAATTTGAAATGGTGGATTTAATTGTCAAGTGAGACATATTTCCATTTAATTGTTAATAAAAGCAATATTAAATTTATTTTAGATGCTAATATCAAAAATGTTATTTAATAAATCTTTATATTAATTTAATATTATTTAAAATTTAAGTTTTAGATTTTATGTGTTATATATTTTAATATTATTAGGATTAATCAATGTCTTATTTAAAGTTGAGGAAGGTTAATTTATTATTTTTATTAAATTGACTTTTTGTTTATCAATCACATATAATCTAATGTTTCCACTAAGGGATTTAAATTATTAAATATTATAATTACTATTCAAATATTAATGTTATATTATATTAATTGGGGCAATTAATTCACCTAGGTTCTTCCTAGGATTTATAAATTAAACTATTTCCCCTAATAATCCATATAATAAGTGATTGATGAACAAAAAGTCAATTTAATAAAAATAATAAATTAACCTTCCTCAACTTTAAATAAGACATTTATTAATCCCAATAATATTAAAATATATAACACATAAAATCTAAAACTTAAATTTCAAATAATATTAAATTAATATAAAGCTTTATTAAATAAAAATTTTGACATTAGCATCGTAAATAAATTTAATATTGTTTTTATTAACAATTAAATGGAAATGTGTCTCACTTGACAATTAAACCCACCATTTTGAATTTCTAAAAAGAATATAAAATAAAACAATATTTAAATCTATTTTTATAAAAGTGACTTTCTAAAGTCACTTATCTTTATTAAACTAAAACAAGATTAAAGGTAGACAAAAAAAAATTAAAGTGCAACTTAAACAAAATAGAAAAGGAGAGAATCCCAATGAGGGCAACCCTAACCTTAATTCAAAATTAGGGTTAGGCCCAACTTTAAAAGTCAGACAAAACCCTAATTTCATCATTTGTTTGTTGTAGGGTTGAGCCAGAGGCATGGGTGATGGTTAATGAAGTTTTTTTTGTATACACGTGTACATGTGTGCATATACACACCTAGAGTGTGTATATATACACTTATACACTTGTGTGTATATATCTAACCGGATATAAGAGGGGTTTGCAACTAGCCCTAATGGATTGGGGGTTTTCAACAAAAACCCTCTTTCAAAAAATCACATCAGGGTAAGAAAATTAGCTATATTTTTTTTATCTTCAGTGTTTTAAGTTCTATGAGTACTGCATCTAGTTAAATGAATAAATGATTTACTGTCATATTATTATTTTATTGCTTTAGTTTATCCTCTCTATTTACGCAGGCTTTCCACTGTATGGAGCCAGAGAATACTACTATGTTTCAAGTTTATATGTTTTTGTTTATCCATTAGATAAATAGATCTGTCATTTATTTACCCTTCTTTTTTTTATACAGCAACTGTATCTGATGAAAATATCCTTCGTTTACATTTTAACGAATACCCATTTGGTAGATTTGTTTTTAGTGTTTATATTTTGTTTTTAAAAAAATTTGTTGTGTGTTTTGCCTTACATTTTGGGCATTAAATGAATTGCATCTTCTTCAATATCAATAGGTTCTTCCTCTACTTCAACATGTTGATCTTCATTATGTTTTGTATCACCTTTTAATTTGTCATCTCTTATTCGATCATATTTCCTTGTTCTGTTCCTTTTATTCCCCATTCAATTGATAACTTCAATTCACCTACATATCAAGAACTATATACCCAATAAAATAATCTAAAAAACTAAATAAAATAATATTTCAATTAAATAATAATTTAATAATACAAAACAAAGAAAAAATAATATATATAAAAATATCTTGCAAAAAAAACATACCTTCTTGATGAATTTGTCCTTTGTAATTCCTTTTCCAACAAAAAAAGACTATAGAAAACTTCCACCAAATGATTTTATTTAAAAAATCACTAATTATTTCGCATATACTCCACAATTTATTTTTCATTTTTTCATTCAATTTCTTTTCTTTTTATATGGGGTTTAAGTGCTCGATCGCTATGGCAGCCACAATTAATCGAACCGGTTCCAGTCGAGTCGGTTCCAGCCGAAACTGTCTATGTCATCCTATGTGGCAACCACATAAGAAAAAAATAAATTTCTTCAAAACTTCTCAATTCTGCATCGTATTTCTGCATCAAAACACAAATTACTTCAAAAACTAAAGATACCCTTTTGTAGAGCTCGGAGTCAGGATTTTGGGCATCTAAATTTTATAGTATTTTGATTTCAAATAATATACTATAATTGTAAAATATTGTAAGTAGGTATTTTAACATTTGAGAAGACGCCGCTTCAAAAAAAAGATAAAAAAATAGTAAATCATAACAAAAAAATTTAAAATTTATATTTAACACTAGAGGAGAGACTCATCTTCAAGAATATGTAATTTGTTTTCTTAAAAATGTACATTTGATAGGGAAAATTTGACGGAAAAAAAAAACTGTCAATTTTGGATAAGTTCGACTTTGAGTAGTCATAACGGGAAAAATATACATCGAAAATCGATCTTCTTTTTATGCACTAGCTACAAATGTCATCTATAACATATTATGAAATCAGAGGAAAAAAAGATTGTTTGCATATACTTTTTTTACGAGAACTAAACCCCAATTTTCAGCGTTTTTCAGTAATTAAAAAATGGACTTGAAAAATTAAAAAACTATATCAATTATTATTCAAAAAAAATTTAAAAAATTATAAACAAATTTTATCCAATTTTACACATTTCATCAATTTGCATCATCTTCAAATTTTTAACACAAATGTGACTTTTGTGTCATTAAAGTTGAACAGTTTGCATGTTGTTGACCTTTTCCTTTATAAAAGTGTGACACGAGTTTGTACTTTTACCCATTAAATGCAGACAATGAAAATTTACTTCCATATTTTAACTTAACATTATCATGGTTCAATTAATTCAAATAATTAATATTGCATCACATCTTCACTAAGATATTTATAAAGGGATAAACACTTTTTACCCAGAGCAATGAACTGATGAGATCACAAATGATGTACCTCACACTAGATGTAAACATTCAATAATAACACCTTGGTAGGGTTTGAATTTTCATGGCAAGAACAATATAAAAACTTAACCATCATGTTGTGCCCATCTTGGCAACATTAGATCTATAAAATCTCAAGATGTAGAGTGTCCTTGTGGATAGATTTTTGTGGACTTTGATAGTTGATAAAAAAAATATATCTTGAAAGATAGGGAAAATAAGTGTTTGATTGGATGGGAAGGAGTCTTAGGCTATGTCATGTAGATTCAATGCTTGTAAATGTTTTCAAATAGACCACCAAAATGATTTGGAATATGCTTGCGAATTTGTGTCAAACAAAGTCCCTACTGAATAAGATCTTTTTATGGAAGAGTAGTATTCAATGAATATGGGTGATGACAAATTGGTTTTAGAGCTTTTGAATGTACTCAACACTTTGGTGAGCTAGTCAAAATTTATGGATGCAAAGATGGACAAGGAGTCCAACACAATATTAATCTCCTAGGTTCCTTGGTTGATTGTTGGGAAATCTCTTATCCATGACTAGATGTGTTGCTTCAAAATTGAAGATTTATGAGGTGGAGTGTTTGTTGCTTGCAAAGAAGATGAGATGGAAGGACTTTACATTTTATCAAGGTAGCCTTGAGAGAGAGATTACCCCAAGGAAAAATGAGAAAACAATAAGTATGGTTAATCAAAATTTGGGGGATATATATGTCTCCTTATAGATCCAAAGACAAATATTGAAACTATGGAAACTAGAAGCAATTTAAAAGAGATGTAAGAAGAAGGCCAAGGATCCAAATGATGATATATACTTAAGGGTCCCTATTGGTGATTCTTTTCTTACAAATTTTATTATGCATACACATGAGGGTGCATGTCTCTTTGACTCAAGGGACTCTTACCATATGACTCCTAATAGGGAGTGTTTCTCAATCTATAAAAGCATAGATGGTGGTAGTGTGTATTTGAGAGAGAAAATATCATTGGGTGAATTTTAGTTACACTCATGTTTGGAGATAGGACCAAGACCCTTTTTAATGTACTACATATTCTAGGTTAGTAGAGAATCATCTCTTGCTACGTAAATTGAATGATTTTGGTGTAAAGGTACTTTTTGATAAAAATTAAAAAAATTGAGTGGAGCCATGGGTGTTTATTAGGACCATTCTAGTTGATTGCTAGCACTACAAAAACTATTCAAGGGTTACTAATTTAAGGGACCATAAGCTTCTTGCAAAGATCATGTTATGACATAACTAGATGGGCCATATTAATAAGATAAGGCCAAGGGCCTTTATGAGTAATAATTTAGTAGAGGTTCTATTGATGTTCTATAAATTTGATATTTGTAAACATTGCATATAGAGGAAATAAACTAGGTTAATTTTTTAATGAGCTCTACTAGATGTAGAAGGACTTTAGAGTTGATTTATAGGGTCATGTTTGGCCTTATGGATGTACTATTTCTTATATTTTCCATTACTAGTTGATACTTTTATTATTATTTACATAATATATTATAGAAAGTATTTATCTACATTATGATTAGTTTAAAGATTTTGGTGTTATAGGAATAAATTTCTAAGGATAATAGATTTTATAAGATTTTACATGTGTTTTAAATAATTTTTTTAACTAATAATTTATTTTTTATCAGCAAAAGGTTTAAACTAAATAGATATTATATTAATATATAATCTTGAAAATATTCAACTAGCTATATATATATATATATATATATATATATATATATATATATATATATATATATATATATATATATATATATATATATATATATATATATAAAATACACCGAGAGTAATCCTTCTCGAGGCACCTATTTTATTTAAATTGCAAGGTGCAATAGGCACCTCGAGAAGGATTACTCTCGGCGTATTATATATATAAGTATATATAAGCTAGTAGCATTGGCAGTGTGACATGGAAGACATTTTATGATTTTTAATATTTAATGTTAGTGGTAGGGTTACAATTAAGGTTAATGTTAAGGTTAGAGGGAAGGTTAGGATATTATATGAATTTTATTCTATAATTATGTACTTGGGTTAGTGTTAGTATTACAGTTAGTGATACTACTATGGTTAAGGTTAGTGTTAGGGTAAAAGTTAAGGTCAATGGTGTAATTAGGGTTAGTCTTAAGGTTAGGGTTAGGGTTAGGGTCATAATTAGGGTTAGTGTCATAGTTAAACTTAGCATATCACCTAGGTTCAATGGTAGGGTTATGATTATGGTTAGGGTGAACGGTTTAAAGTTAGGAGTAATATTATGTTAATGGTTAAAATTAGAGGTAGGGTTAGGGGTAGTGTGAGGGTGAGGGTGAGGATTAGGATTAGGGTGAGATTAATATTAAAGTGACAATTAGTATTATGACGTTAACAATTATAATTAACTATGATTAAGAGTTAGGGTTATAATTATGATTAGGGGTTAGGATTAGGGTTAGTGTTTAGATTATAGTTTATTTGGGTTCATATTAGGGTACATGGATATGATTAAGATTGGAGGGAAGGTTACGATAAATTTTATAGTTATATTTTAAGGTTGAGTTTAGGGTTAGGGTTAGGGTTAGTGTTAGTGTTAAGATTTAGGTTATGGTTTAAAGTTATGGTTAGAATTAAGGTCAGTTTTAGATTTCCTCACCCATGCTTGAGTGCTAGTACAGACTAAGATGGAGGATGAGATGATGCTTGCCACCTATGTGGACTGGATATGGCATAGTTAATGATTTTGTCTGTATGAGAAGTCATTGATACTGTGTATGGTAACTTGAGTGTTAGGATCTAGAGTGATTACCAAGATTAGACTCGAGGTTTAGACGTACATGATGACACCTTCCTATGCATAGTCTAGTTATTCTACATGTTGTTGATTGACTCTAGATTAGAAAGTCTTACCTATTGTTATCTTTTGAACACCTTGAGTTAGAGAGCTTTCAATATCTTTTCCTTAGCTTGTTCTATTGATGTTTGTTATCCGAGTGGGATCTGTTGCTATCTCCTTAGTACGGTGGGAGTGGACCATTTAGGTTCATGAGGTTGGGTGGTAGTGATTCTTTTACCATTTGAGATTTTGACATTCATGTATCAATGTTGGATGATCCCTGTGGCAGTTGTTTCTTCTTGTTCTTCTTTGGTGGAGATGTGTTCTCTTCTTCTTCATCTTCTATGTGATCTTGTATCATTGTATCAGTTATTCAGAGATATCATGTTGTACTTTATTTTAGTTATTGCATTACATACCCTGTGACATGTGCAGTGGATGTAGGTTGTTATGGATACCTTATGGTATCAGTTGTATTTATGATATGGAATCTTTTGTTGATGTTATTTAGTTGTGTTTTGTTCTTAAGTAATTCTACATCATGGGACCCTCGAGTTTTGTAATCTATGTTGGTTATTGTATTAATGTGATTAAATGGTAATTGCTTCTGCCTTGATGTTTATCTTGTATGTTAACTTTTTTTTTTAAATTATTCTGTAAACTTAGTTGCATGTATAGGTTAAGTTCTCCTAGGTTCCCTGGCAGGGCATTACAATCATAGTATCATACTAACCATAAGTGTTGATGTTTGTTATCCAAGTGGGATCTGTTGTTATCTCCTCGGCATGGTGGGAGTGGACCATTAAGGTTCACGAGGTTGGGTGGTAGTGATTCTTTTACCATTTGAGATTTCGACGTTCGTGTACCAGTGTTGGATGATCCCTGTGGCAGTTGTTTCTTCTTGTTCTTCTTTGGTGGAGATGTGTTCTTCTCTTCTTCTTCTTCTATGTGATCTTGTATCATTGTATCAGCTATTCAAAGATACCATGTTGTACTTTATTTTAGTTATTGCATTACATACCCTGCGACATGTGCAGTGGATGTAGGTTGTTATGGATACCTTATGGTACCAGTTGTATTTATGATATGGAATCTTTTGTTGATGCTATTTAGTTGTGTTTTGTTCTTAAGTAATTCTACGTCATGGGACCCTCAAGTTTTGTAATTTGTGTTGGTTATTGTATTAATGTGATTAAATGGTAATTGCTTTCGCATTGATGTTTATCTTGTATGTTAACTTTTAAAAAAACATTATTATGTAAACTTAGTTGCATGTATAGGTTAAGTCCTCATGGGTTCCCTAGCGGGGCATTACAATCATAGTATCATACTAACCCTAAGTGAAAGTTAGTAGCATAGTTAACCTTAGCATATCACCTAGGTTCAATCTTAGGGTTCTGGTTACGGTTAGGGTGAACGGTTTAAAGTTAGGAGTAATATTATGTCAATGGTTAAAATTAGAGTTAGGGTTAGGATTAGGGTGAGATTAATATTAAAGTGATAATTAGTATTATGATGTTAACAATTATAATTAACTATGATTAAGAGTTAGGGTTATAATTATGATTAGGGGTTAGGATTAGGGTTAGTGTTTAGATTATAGTTTATTTGGGTTCATATTAGGGTACATGGATATGATTAAGATTGGAGGGAAGGTTACGATAAAGTTTATAGTTAGATTTTAAGGTTGAGGTTAGGGTTAGGGTTAGGGTTAGTGTTAAGACTTAGGTTATGGTTTAAAGTTATGGTTAGAATTAAGGTCAATTTTAGATAAATATATCTCTCTCTCTCTAACCCTAAGTGAAAATTAGTATCATAGTATCATACTAACCCTAAGTGAAAGTTAGTATCATAGTTAACCTTAGCATATCACCTAGGTTCAATCTTAGGGTTATGGTTACGATTAGGGTGAACGGTTTAAAGTTAGGAGTAATATTATGTTAATGGTTACGATTAGAGTTAGGGTTAGGGGTAGGGTGACGGTGACGATGAGGGTGATGATGAGGGTTAGGGTTAGGGTGAGATTAATATTAAAGTGATAATTAGTATTATTATGTTAACAATGATAATTAAAGTTATGATTAAGGTTAGGGTTATAATTATGATTAAGGGTTAGGATTACAGTTAAGACTTAGGTTATGGTTTAAAGTTATGGTTATAATTGTGGTCAATTTTAGAACTCTCTCTCTATATATATTCCCCCAATCACCCTCTCTCTCTCTCACTCTCTCTCCATCTCACCCTCATATCCCCCTCTCTCTATCCCTATCTCTAAGATCTCTCTATTGAAAACACCTCTCTCTCTCCCCTCTCCTATCCCTTCCCACTCTCTCTAGATATTCCTCTCTCTCTATCTCTCTCTCTCTCTCTCTCTCTCTCTCTCTCTCTCTCTATATATATATATATATATATATATATATATATATATATATATATATATATATATATATATATATATATATATATATATATATATATATATATATATATATATATATATATATATATATATATATATATATATATATATATATATATATATATATATATATATATATATATATATATATATATGCCCCCCTAATCATCCTCTCTCTCTCACTCTCTCCCCTCCCTCATCTCACCCTCATATCCCCCCCTCTCTCTACCCCTATCTCCAAGATCTCTCTCTATTGAAGATTATGATCAAGTCAAGTTTAAGGTTTATAGCATGATTAGAGATATGGCTAGGGTTAGGGTTAAGGATTAATGTTATGATAAGTGTTTAGGTTTATACCATGGTTAGGTTTGAGTTGGTTTTATGGATTGGGTTATAATATTTTTTAGGATTAGGATTATGCTTGTGATTATTGTTAGGTTAAGGGTTTACATCATGTTTACTATTATGATTGGAGTTAGGATTTGGTTTAGGGTTAATATTTATAGTTAGGGTTAAGATTAAGAATATGATTAGGATTATTGTTAGGTTAAGGGTTCATTTCATGGTTACTATTATTTTTGGTGTTAGGATTTTGATTAAGGAGTTAGGATATATTGTTATAATTAAGAATAGGTTTTAGGATTAGGATTATCATTAGGGTTAGGGTTTACATTATGGTTAGTATCATGGTTTGAGTAATATTTTTATTAGGGTTAAGGTTTGGGGTTAGGGTTAGGGTTAGGATTAGGATTAGGGTTTAGGAATATGATTATAATTATGATTATGTTTAGGGTTAGTCTATATCATAATTAGTATTATTGTTAGACTTAGAATTTAGGGTTAGGATCAGCGTTGAGGGTTTACAATTAGGAGTATGGTTAGTATTATGGTTATATTTAAGGTTTACATCATGGTTGAAATTATGGTTAGGGTTAGGGTTTAGGTGGAGACATTTCTATTATAATAAGATGTATAACTATGCTTCCTTTCATACATATTTTGTTATAGTTTTCCCTTGTATTCACACCAAAATAAAATTCATAAGCATTGAGAAAATTATATAGTTCAAAGTTTCTCAAGCTAATTTTAAAAAAATGAAGACATTTTACTACATTTTATTATTTTATTATATAATCATATAGAAAGAAAGAAAATTCAAATCAAAACAATTATATTATATTTTAGCTTTGATTTTAGTGGTGGTTCTTATCCATCATTTGAGAAATGAAAATAACAACCTTCTCTCATATAATATTAATAATGTAGAAATAAAGAAAATTAAAATAGAAACAATTATATTGGATCTTATCTTTGATTTAATTGATGGATCTTATATCTCATGAATGAAAGTAGAAACCTTAAATATTTATTGGAAAATCAAAGTAACAATCTTATATTATATTTAAATATATTATAAATTAATTTAGAAACTAGAAAAAAGTAGCAACAATTATATTCTATCTTATCTTTGATTTATGCTAGAAATTATCTCTCATACTTACACCTCGCAAATTAGAAAATAAAAAAATTGGCATTTTATTTGTTGAAAAATAAATAGATAAAAAATATTAAAATAGAAACAATTATATTAGATGTGATCTTTGTTATGAATCATAGCTTCATATATCTCATTCTTACACCTCATATAAAAGTGGAAAAAACTTAAATGATGATTTGTATTCAAAACTTAAATCAAAATAAATTTAAATTTAAATAATAAAATGAAAACTATTATCAACAATTTAAAATGTAAGACAAATGATGCGCAGAATAAAAAGAAGGGCAACACTCTTATTAAATCAATTCTATTAATTGGGGTTTCCATTGACAAGACCCAAATCAGAAAGCTCATGTTTGCCCAATTCTCATAATCTTTTTGTAACTAAAGTCTTTTCAAATTCTCACAATCTTTCATCTCTATGTAACTATCTCAATACAAATCAATTATTAATACAAAATAATTTCTAAACGACATACAAAATAAAAATTTACACTTGGCCAATTTTTGAAATACAATATAAAATTTAAAAATAAAAATAAAAATAGTCATTATACCACCTGCCCACCACCATTAAAAAGGCAAGGAGGTCACCGCCAACCTGTCGTATAGCATTGGCTACTGGTAGTCTGCTAGCAGCCATCTCAATCATTTGAAAAAGATAGTAATTGTTAAGAGCCAAAAATTCACGAGTCTGCCTAGCAAATTTTTCCTTCTCCAGTCCCTTGAGCACCTGGTATTATATAAGTGTTACAATCTATCATCACCGCCAAGAAATTTTGGCTATTTGAGGAATCTATGGCATCTATATTTGGTGTATTGCTACGATTTGAAGAGGTTGCTAATTTCTTTCAAAAACCTGACTCTCCTAGAATATCTTAATTTAGAGGTTTGTTATACACTCACATTCACATCAGAGGACTTAAACTTTCTAGAAAAGATAAAAAATCTCAAGTTTTTGAACCTTGTTTACTGCGAGCAAGTGGAAGAGTTACCTCGTCACATCACAAATTAGGCATCCTTGAGAGAGCTCTATATAAGATGTCACAGTTTAAGGGAGCTACTGGAAAACATCGATAAACTCAGATGGCTGAGAGAGATGAAGATATCCATCTCCACAGCCATAAAATAAATGAACAAATTAGCCCAATTTAAACATAAGTAATCCATTCAACCCTATTAAATCTTCAATTCTTGTACTCTATGCTCTTCACCATTGCCCATTTCTCCAAACCACTATCTTCTCTATTTGGCATCTTCAAAATTCTTGGGAAGGCATCAAATTCACCTTCCTATGATGAAAAACATGAGAAATCTTTTGCAAATACAAATTATCTCTCCTGTCCTCACCAATCTCTCCTCTCTTCAATCCATCAATCTCTTGTACAGTGCCCTGACTGCTACCATTCCACATGAACTTGGCCAACTTCCCCATCTGTAGGTACTCTGGCTACACCACAATCAATTACAAGGAGCGATTCCTCTCGCTCTTTCCACATGTTGAAGTTTGTATGAGCTCGCAGACGCTTATAACCGATTGCATGGTGGCATTCCACCTGAGCTGAGTCACCTCACAAGTCTGAAGTATCTTTACTTAAGAGGAAACAATCTCACAGGTACCATTCCCCGTTCCTTGGGAAATCTGTCTGCCTTGGTTGAATTGGATTTAGAAGAAAATGATCAGACAGCTAGATCAAATCAATAGAAGAAATAATTACAATCTTCAAAAGAAAGGGCTAAAATTACATATTTCTCTGCACTCAAAATGCAAGAACTTCAAATCTCATGGTCAAGACAATGTCAAATGATGCACATGATTTGGAGAGGTTTTGGAAAAATCTGGTGAGTAAAGAGAGAATATTTTTCATTGATTCAGAGGATTCAGAAGTATTTCATCTCTTTTATTGGGCGATGGAGTGAGATTTTATTGTTTGATATTCACGTCTCTTCCTCTTCCAAATTAGTCTCCACGTAATGAAGCGTAACTGCCAAGAATATACATGTAATGAACCACTTCTTTTTTATGTACATAGACTCTCGCTCTATGTTGTGACTGTATAGGTATGCCTCTCCGTGTAATAAACTAAATAAGGGATTTTCCACCAAACTCAACACCAATGCTCCACTGAAAGTGCCAGTTGATCCTGAAGAGAAAAAAAATCTCCAAAAAATGCCAATGCTCAAGTTTAAGACAACAATTGAATTAAATGAAAATAACTTGCAGAAAATGGGAGCTCTTTGTTTTAGCAACCCTGAAGAAAAAGAGTAAAATCCTTTTCTAAAATATGCACACCAAACTTGGCTCCTAGATAAAATGAACAATAAATGATTAGAGCTACCACTTTCTACAGCTTCCTCTACCAGTCACCCATGTTTTGAAAGTATCTCGTCCTTTTGGCCATGGCTAACACTATCACTAAAAATGCTTAAAAACTTGTTTGTTAACTATTGCCACTAAGTTTGGCCACATTGACAAACACTTCAGGCATTAATGAGAAAGGATTAATCACTGATAAAAACTACTCTCATTTCCTTGTCAACATCAACATCAAAAACTAGATAAAATGAAATTTTGAAATCAAATTCTCATAAAGTTGACACATGCTATTATTTCATCTGCCACTTGTCAATATTTTAAAATATCTCATCCTTTACACCATCACAAACTATTTCATTCAAATATATTTTAAAACTTTATTGCTAACTTTTGCCCCTAATTCTGGCCAAACCAACAAACATTTCATGCATTAATGAGAAAAATCAAACACTAATACTAACAGTAACAACTCTCATTTCTTGGTCACTATTAACTTCAAAAACTAGAATAAGGATATTTTCTTCCATCTAAAAAGCTAGAAACTCAAATTTAAATCTAAATTCTCATAAAAAAAATTATGGATGGATATATTAATAAATTATCACTATCTTATCCAAAATAGATCTATTACATCATCCATCCTAAGATTTCCATCTTGATCCAAAACATCATGAAAACTCCAAAGTCTAAATTTAACGAGAACTTACTCTCACTATGTTCTTCTGCATTATGCCAAGAAAGACACTCTAAGGACCACAACTCATGATCTTATTTGGTTAGAATGACCCCTAACTATCACAAATATCTAATACCATAGAGACCTTATCAAAGATAAAATTCAAAAGTAATTTCACCCTTTGGACAAAAATGACTCTCCTTGTCCTAGGCATATTCAACTTCAAAAAACCAAGTAAACTATATTTTCTTCCATTCTATGAAAACTTAAAAATCAAATTTGAACTCAAATTCTCTTTAAAAAACAAGCATGGGTGGGAATGAAATTTCTCACTCTCTATCCCCCCATGAGATCCTCATATACTTTTATGTTTGTATCATGTGTGCTCATGGAGGATATATTTTGGTTGCATGGGATATCTCACATGATCATTTTTTGATATGGATCTAGTGTCCACGTCAGCATTGTGGACCTTCCTACAATATTCTATGGGTGCTCAACTGAATTTTTGTTTTGTATACCACCCTAAGACTAATGGCTAAATAGAGTGTGTTAATTGGGTTCTTGAGGATACACTTTGTATGTATGTTAGGGATCAACAGTTGCATTAGGGAGACTATTTGTACATGGTAGAGTTTACTTATAATAATGGTTACCATAGCTCTCTTGACATGTCTCATTTTCAAGCCTTGTACGATAGAATTTTTTGTACACCTTTGAGTTGGGATTGTTTAGAGGACCTTATTATTTTGAGTCCACAAATGCTTTAGGATATGGAGGAGTAGGTTGTATGTATTATAGAGCATTTGGCTACGGCTCATGATCAGTAGAATATGTTGAGAGATAGCTATGTTTGGATTATGCCAATACTGGAATACATACATACATACATATATATATATATATATATATATATATATATATATATATATATATATATATATATATATATATATATATATATATATATATATATATATATATATATATATATATATATATATATATATATATATATATATATATATATATATATATATATATATATATATATATATATGTGTTAAGAAAGTATAAATAACTAAGATCATAAGTATACATGGTCATGTATACTTTTGGACACACTCACAGGTTCTGTCCACACACTCATAGGTTCTGTCCAGAAAGGAAGAAAAATCATGTAGCCATTGCTGAAGTCAAAGAAGAGGGACATGTCTTATTATGAAGAATTTTAAAGAATTCTGCATTTTTGTTGGGATTAAGAGGGAGTATTCAGTACCATACAATCCTCAACAAAATGGGTACAGAATCTATGTTCCAAGACAAAGATCTGTTGAAATTAGCTGGGATGTGAAATTTGAAGAAAATATTACTCATAAAGAAAATGAAAATGATTTACTTACAGAAATAAATGAAGACTACACAATTGAGAATCAAAGGGAGAACATCACAAAAAACAAAAAAAAATGTTATCAAGTTGGTTTATGTCAAGACTGAAGAAATGATGATACTTTCACCAAGCCCCTACTAGGTTGAAAATAGAATACTTCAGAGGAAAACTTGGTATGACTAAACCATAGTTGTAAACTCTGAGATTAAATCTAAATTATGTGTAATTTATATTCATGAATATTATAAATGGAAAATATTGCAATATTACTCTTGTGTTATGAAAGGTGACGATCTTTCATATGTGTTGGGTTACTATTGCTAAGTGACGACTTAGACAATAGCTTGACCTAGTGTCAGGTATGACTATGTATTGTATGTTGGCAATTTGGCTAATGTGGATGCATAGATGTTGTCATTATGGCAACATATGATCTCTATTGAGAGCGCAGAATCTGGAATGCAAGTATGGCAAGTTGAAGGAAGAAATTGTCTAAGTATGGATACAGTGATCCTGATAGAGCACCCGATGAAGATTTAGTTGGTGACGTCCACTGGAGCAATATTTTTGTTTGCTTAGTTAACTAAAGCTTCTACAAAGTATGAGGATACCCCATCTCAGTGCACATAAATTTTGGAGCAGTACGGATGAAGTTATTCAAAGTTTATCGAAGACAATTTTTGCAGACAGAACAGTTTTGGAGATAGTATTAGCGAAAGAGTTAAGGGATTATTTTTGCTTGTCAAAATAATGACTTAACATTATGAAGGGATGACATCCTAGAAGTTTACTCTTGGATAAATATTTTGGAAGCCGACCATATAAAGTTATTAGCTCTAATAACTCATATATTAGGCATACTTGAAATGTAATGAAAAAGTGTGTGATGTGTAAAAAGAAAGAAAAGGATAACTTGTGATAGTTGTATATTGTGATAGTAGCAAAGGCTATTGATGCGAAGTTGTAACCAATACCATACTATAGTCAGAAACATTTTGTATTACCTGTTTGGGCAGTGAGCTTAGCTGGTGATCAAGTTTTGTAATCTAAGTCCTAACAGGTTTAAGGCTTCTAACAAGGCCTAAAGTCCTTTAACCAAGATAGATCTACTATATATTGTAAATTGACTCTTAATAGGGTCCAATATCCCTAACAGGATACTTTTGATTAGTGATCTTTGTGGGTACCATCCCCACCGGGGTTTTCCCTTGGCCAGGGTTTCCTCGAGAACATATCATGTGTTATGAGTTCTTTCTATTTACTGCTATGTTTGTTAATCAGCTTGATAATCTTTGTATGCACTAAAGTAATCTATTATATCCATAAGTGGGCAAAAGAAAAAGTTTGTGAAATACTGATTCACCCCCCCTCTCAGTATTTCCTATTTCTAACAATTGGTATCAAAGCACAGTTACTCAGAGAAGGAACATTCAAGGAAAGCTTAGCAGCTTGAGTAAGATCTCTATGGATATGGATCAACTTCAGAAGAATCTTGAAGAAGCTCTTGAACAGATTGATATTCTTACTGATGAAAGAAACTCCTTAAGAAGAAAATATGAAGATGCAAAGAATGCTATTGACAAATTAAAAGGTAAGATTGAAGATTTGAAATCTAAAAAGAAATCTGATATACTTGTTGAAGATTGTGATGAATTAGAAAAAGAAAATAAGATCCTTAAGCATGAGCTGAAGATACTAAATCTAAAGCTTAGTATGAAAGATGGAAATTTGAGATCTGATAATGAAAAATTGAAAATTGAGAATGAAGATCTGAGATCAAGACTTGAAAAGGAAACATTCAAATCTGAAAAAGTAAAAGTGAAGTATGTGGAACTTGAGAAGTATAATAAAATTGTGAAAGGTGAATTAACTCAATCTAAACAACAACTTGAAAGGCTATATTCAAATAGTGATAAGACTGAAAAACAAATTTCTTTTGAAGAACCATTCTTTGATAGGATTGGATTTGGATTTAGTATGTTTAGAACAAACCATGAAAGTAAGAAGCCAGATCTGAAGACATCTGAAAGTGTGGAGGAAATGAAGCTAGATGAGAACACATTGGAAGATCCACCTAAAGGAGAACCACCTAGAGAAAAAGAACAATCAAAGCAAGAAGAATCAAAACAGAAAGAATCATCTAAAGGTATGCAAAGAGAAAGGTTGTTGTAGCAATAAAGATGAAGTAAAATTTGATAAAGGCACAGTATATTCATCACTGAAAGTAGTCAGGAAGGTAATGTAACTAATGGTCAGGATGAATCTTTACCTGACCCTTCTTTAAGTACTTAAATTATGTAAGTTTCTGTAGTTTAGGACTTAGGATTAGTGTAGATTAGGAATTTGAATGAGTTAAGTTTTGCGCAGTTAGATATAGGTTTTTTTTATGTTGTACTAATGCTATGGTTAAGTGTGCAAAAGAAAATATCATGTTTTGCGAGGTCGCAAAAAGTTTTATGGTTGCAGGTTTGCAGAATCAGCTTTTTGAGGTTTTAGCAGCAAAATGAATGAATGCGATGTCAAATCGAGTTAATGTGAAGTGTTATAAGGTCAAAATCAAAGTTATCATGATTACAAAGTGATTGAAAAGAGATTTGAAAGAAGAAAAGTGAGTTGAGGATGATTTGAAGAAGTTTGGAAGCAGTTTGCAATGACGATCATACCGAAACCCTAGATTTGCAAAGTTGAGGTATTTTTTGATCTTTAATCAGTTGATAAGATGGATATTTCTATGGTTCATAATGTTAAGGATAAGAATAGACCTAAGATTAAGAAAGAACCAGTAGAACCAGCTGAAATTGATGACAGACTAGCACTATCATCCGTACCAGACAAAGTATTACACATTGAGAATGTTAAAGGATATTTAGGTTGCAAGTTTGAAACTTTGGGAGATGCAGATTTTAGTGATGATTATAGGAAATTGTATAATCAAGACATGTCAATTAAACCAGCTTATGGGTACCTAGAGAATAATGAAATTATCAAATATTCCATGAAGTATGAATTTAATGATGAGGAATGTACCAAGATCATTTGAAGAGATTCTTGAAGCCTCTTGGAACTTTATTGAGAACTAAGAGAAGAACAATCCTTATAATGGGAGGCAAAAAGGAGGAAGTATAGAAAGAGACTGAGCAAGCAGTAATGCAAGTTCTTGCAGATATAGTTGTAGGAAAGCATGTTGAATCAGATCCTCAGCAGAAGCAATCAAAGGAACTGCATGCAGAGGAAGTTGGTATTGAAGAAGTCCCATCTTCTTCACATATCAATATTGGCAAAGAATCAATGGACATTGAAGGAACCAAAGTGACACTAGAGTCAGATGATGCAGTATTTCATGATCTAGGAAACATTTTTGACAATTTGTCTTTAGAAGAGCAAGAGAAGATTACAGAATCAGAAAAGGATACAGAGGCAGTGGAAGCACCAGTTGTATCAGAATCAGTTCCAGCAGAGCAGACAGTTAAAGGTAAACAAATTTTGACAGAGGTCACTACCCCTAGTGCACCTGACAGTAAGAAGAGACAAATTGGTTCAATTTTTGAAGACCTTGGAAAAGAGGTTGAAGATGATGATCAGCTTGAGTTCATCACATCTCTTAATAAAATTATTGGAAAGAATAAGAAGGTGAAGGACCTTGAAGGCAAAGTTAGAGTTTTGACAGAGAAACTTGAGAGTGTGATCAGCACTAAGGTATTTGAATTGGATCCACTTGAGAAAGCTAAAATAGTAATAAACTCTTTTGACTCTAAATTTTCTAACTTAAAGGATATTGCTAGAATAAAAGTTCAGGAAGCCTTTGAAGCAGAAATGCAACAAAATTTAAGTGTAAATATTCAAAATGATATTGATAATTTGGATGTATGCATAAAGAATTTGAGGAAAGATTTTGAGACTGGAAAGAGTTTGTATACACAATGCACAAAATTAGAAATCCTAACAGCTGAAGAAGATAAGAAGATCAGAGAGAAGATAGATGCAATTACAGCTGAAACAAACACCTTGACAAGCCCAAATGTAAAGATAAGTTATGTAGAGAAGAACATAAGGAAGTTAAATGATGAAATCAGAATGTTAGCAGAGGAGAAGAATAGAAAGATGATCAAGATTAACATCTTGAGAGAGCATATCTCAATCAAGACCTCAATTGTTGAGGACCAAATTGAGCAGTGTCTTTCAACAAAGACATCTTTTCAGAAGTTTAACTTTAATTCCCTGCAAGCTTGTCAGACAGCAGCATACGGATTGAGTACTCTACTCAATGTTACTGAATCCATCAGGAAGATATGGGAGAGAGATTTTGAATCATGGAAGTCAGAGTTTGGCAACTGTGTTGCAAGCCTACCGGCTTTGCAATAGCTGATAACAAGGTATCAAGTTTTTTTTGAAATTTTTGTACACCCTATCTTTGTCATTATTGTCAAAGGGGGAGAGATAGCAGAAAATGGAAAATATGTTGAGGAAGGATACTCATAGGGGGATCTATTCTATGGAGTATAATATTGTATATGTGTTGTATAACGTTTGGCCACAATTTTGTGTAAATACTTTGAAGCTTTGTTTGCACACTTAGCCAATTTTTCCATATGTTGCCACCAATGACAAAGGGGGAGATTGTTGGCAATTTGGCTAATGTGGATGCATAGATGTTGTCATTATGGCAACATATGATCTCTATTGAGAGCACAGAATCTGGAATGCAAGTATGGAAAGTTGAAGGAAGAAATTGTCTAAGTATGGATACAGTGATCCTGACAGAGCACCCGATGAAGATTTAGTTGGCGACATCCACTGGAGCAATATTTTTGTTTGCACAGTTAACTAAAGCTTCTACAGAGTATGAGGATACCCCATCTCAGTGCACATAAATTTTGGAGTAGTACAAATGAATTTATTCAAATTTTACCGAAGACAGTTTTTGCAGATAGAACAGTTTTGGAGACAGTATTAGCGAAAGAGTTAAGGGATTATTTTTGCTTGTCAAACTAATGACTTAACATTATGAAGGGATGACATCCTAGATGTTTACTCTTGGATAAAGATTTTGGAAGCCGACCATATAAATTTATTAGCTCTAATAACTCATATATTAGGCATACTTGAAATGTAATGAAAAAGTGTGTGATGTGTAAAAAGAAAGAAAAGGATAACTTGCGATAGTTGTATATTGTGATAGCAGCAAAGGCTATTGATGCAAAGTTGTAAGCAGTACCATACTATAGTCAAAAACATTTTGTATTACCTATTTGGGCAGTGAGCTCAGCTAGTGATCAGGTTTTTTAATCTAACTCCTAACAGGGTTAAGGCTTCTAACAAGGCCTAAAGTCCTTTAACCAGGACAGATCTACTATTTATTGTAAATTGACTCTTAACAGGGTCCAATATCCCTAACAAGATACTTTTGATTAGTGATCTTTGTGGGTACTATCCCCACCAGGGTTTTCCCTTGGCCAGGGTTTCCTTGAGAACATATCATGTGTTATGAGTTCTTTCTATTTACTGCTATGTTTGTTAATCAGCTTGATAATCTTTGTATGCACTAAAGTAATCTGTTATATCCATAAGTGGGCAAAAGAAAAAAATTGTGAAATACTGATTCACCCCCCCCTCTCAGTATTTCCTATTTCTAACATTGTAGTCATTAGTCCTAACACTAAATTTTTGGAGTTGTTATTAAATCTAGTTCTGAATTGGTCGGGGATTATAACAATGTGTGAATCAAGATTAGACTACTTTAAGTTGTTGTCCCAGAATGTGCTGGATATCTTGATTATTATTGCTAAATCTAGTTCCAAATTGGTCGAGGATTGTGATAACTCTTCTATCAGGATGAGTACATTATTAATGTCCCGAGCTATGTCGGATATCCTGATATGAACTTATGTTTTATTATCGCTAAATCTAGTTCCAAATTAGTCGGGGATTGCGATAACTCTTCTATCAGGATGAGTACATTATTAATGTCCCGAGCTGTGTGAAATATCTTGATATGAACTGATGTTTAGTTATCACTAAAATCCAGTTCCGAATAAGTCAGGGATTGTGATAACACTCTGTTCAATCCTCTCTTGCTAAGAGGAGTGTTGAGAGATAGATGTGTTTGGATTATGCCAATACTGGAATACATACATATTGTTGACAGATATATATATATATATATATATGTTAAGCAAGTATAAATAACTAATGGCATGATACCATTAACTTCATTATCCTATGTTATGTGATATACCAAGGAAGCCACGACCATGTTTACACAGTCCTGATACTATGTATCGGGTACCTTGTTATTATACACCAACTCGTGTTGTTGGGTGCCTTGTGTTAGGCAACAAGTTATGCATTGTGTTTATAACACTAAGTATTATGGTTAAGAGATGTTAAACAAACAACCATGTAATGAAGTGACATGATCATAAGTATACATGGTCATGTCTCTTCATTATATGACTATTCAATAAATTATATATACCCTATCGTGGTTGAAGAATAGATCAATAACAAAGGCAATCATATTCTACAATACCACACTTGTATATATCATTTCTATCGGACAATCTAGGTTTCACAACAGAATAATTATGTTGATTCCTATAGATTAGATCATCACTTCTTGGTGAATGATCATGTATTATTTAAAGTTTGGCTGTGGAAGAGCCCATCCATTATGGGAAAGGCTCTAAGTTAGAACTAAGTCCAATTGGGTAATTTGAGATCTATAGAGGATTGGTCCTATTTCTTACCACCTGACATTGCTACCAATCTTATCTCACATCTGCAATGTATTTAATGTTTTTGTGCTCAGAAGGTATATTTCTAATGTTACCCATGTGCTTGATTGGAGTACTTTATAGGTAGAGGATGGGCACCTTTCTTTGGAGACCAACTGTATCGTTCAACATAAGAGGTTGACCCTAAGGGGTCAAGACATAGAGCAAGGGTCTAATGGCACCCAAATAATAACACTTTAACTACTTGGGAGGATGCTTCATGGTTGAAACATTTGTACCCCTATCCTTTTGCAAGCATTTTGGATTAAGCTTAGTCCTTGGGGGGAGCATATAGTGCCTCATGTGCTTGCATTCTATCATTGCTTATTTTTATCTAAGTTAAACTCTCTATATGATTGATCCTTTGACTACTTTTATATCATTCTTTTATATTAGCATTCTTGTGATGCACCTAGCTATATTCTTTTGATTACGTGATGCCACTATAGAGGTGGATGGTAGCTTATATTTGTGATTTCATTGATGATCATATATGCACGACGCCTCTACAATGATGTGCAATAATTTTATATGATGATATATGGATACATATACATATATAGATGATGTTTTGGCCATATATTGAGTTGTTTGTAGTTTTATGATGTATATTGATGTTTTGCAATTGATTTGATGAGGTGCTATGTTACTAATTGTGTGTTGTTATTGATCTAGTTTGTGGATTTGTTAAATGCAAATTATTGTCGTTAAATGTTATTTTATAACATTTTATTTATTTAATTTAGATAAGATTATTATTATGTTTAAATGATGATTAAATGTGAAAATGGATGATATCATAACATTCAAATACATAGAATGATTACACTGTTAAATTTATCTTTTTAGTGACTTATGTTATCTTGATTATTTTATATATGCACTTCAGTTATTTCATATACATGAGCAGGTGCACTTGACATGGGAATGTTTCAATGATAGCAAGTATCAGGCATCGACTCCACCTAGGTTCGTAGGTCTAAGTGTGCCTTATTCTTGATGGTGGTTACAAGATCTAGTCATATTGGTCATTCATGCTGCCCAACCTAATTATCATTCCAAATTTGGATGATAACCCCATATTGCATATATTCACCCATCTGATTACTGTGTTGGTAATGTCTAGTTACCACCTTGCATATTGTGAAATACCAACTTAATGATTATATGTGCATAGCTAGGTGACCAAAATTGTTGTAATTAAATATTTAAATAAAATAATATGTATAATAAAGTAGTTTGATTGGCAGTTTATTATTACCAAAAAATATTTTGTATGGGTATTTGATTTAATGTGAATAAAATGATTTAATTGATTTGGGGATTTTAGGAGTTTATTTTATAACTTCACTTAAGTGGGTATCATATTATTTTATTAAGTTTCAAAAAGAGCCTTTCTATTTCAATGAAAAGTTCATTTTCAAGGAAAAAACTTGATTTTTTTTAAATTTGGCTTTTGGGCTCTCAAACCCTTTGGGGCTTGGATTTGGATTTTTGCTTAGAATGGGAGATTGGTGTTGACTATTTTTGTTAGTATTGGATTTCTCTCATTGAATTCTTTGAGCTACTCAAAGTCCATTGCATTTCATTGTGTCTATTAGCTATTTTTCTTGCACAGGTAAATAACTAGACCATAACCTGATCTCTCCCTTTTGATGCTCTTTTCCTGGCAAGAGAAATGCTAATTGACAAGGATGGAATCCTTCTTCACTTCGGGCTCCACAGACCCAGGCGGGTGTACCTTACTTCTCTGTGTAATACCCCAAAATTGGCACCTATTTAATTTCATCAATTTTGGTGCATTATCTCGATTTTACATCACCAAAGTCCTAGTTCCCTAGGCAATTTTCTCTTTCATACCTGACTTAATTTGACTTGATGTCAATTGCAAAGACCATAAATTGCAATAATCAAATGCTAAAATAATTCCTAAGTCCTAGACTTTATTTGGCTAAATAATCTCTATGATAAGTTAATTTAATTATGAAGTCCTAAGTACTTTTAATTAAATTAAACTCCACCCCCTTTAGCTAAATACCCTTGAAAGGAATTAATAAATATTTAGTTAAATTGAATGGACACCTCTTTATTTGAATTTAATAATTCAAATTACTCGAAAGGTCACCTCCCCACATGTGGCAAATTCCATTCTTTTAATTAAATAAATCATGCTTTTTTGTCTCAATTAGGAATGAAGAGTTCACCGTTTCGAATCAAGAAACTCTTCATTCCTCTTCTGGCTTGGTCTATTTAATGAACCTCTTTTTCTCATTCAAGAGAGCAATTTTTGAGAGCATCCTTACTATAGCATTTTTTAGTTTCATATCTCATTATTTTCAAAGCTCTTTTATTGCATTATCTAGTTTAATTTCTCATATTAGTGTAATTGCATTTCACATTTAGATTAAATTTTCTTACTTGTTCTTAGTCTAATATCATCTTTATTTCAAAATCAAATAAAAATCTGCATTTCATCTTTACTTTCAAGCATCCTTTTTAGATTAATTGCATCTCATTTTAGTTTAATTTCAATTAGATTGCTCATTTTCATGCTTTTGAAAATCCTCCATTGTTGAATTGGTCTCCTGGCTGTTGGCTCTCGTTCTGAGAGTATTCAAACACCCCATTCACATAGGAGGCAACAGGTTGCCTCACCATGGAATTTGGATTGAGTTCTTCATACTCTCTCCCAAATTCTATCAAGTGAATAATGACCATGTTGTGTTGTGCCTGATTTAGAGGTCACATTCAGTCACATACATTTTGGCGCCCACCGTGGGGCAGAAAAGATCAATTTCTGGCCTCATTCTTGATTAGTTTTTCAATTGTAGTGTTAGTTTCAGGCTTGGTACGGCCATATACAGCCTGAAAACCTTTTAATATAGTAATGGATGGATATAATGATGAATCATCTTTCTAATTATTTTGGTTTGGTTGATTTTTATTGAGAAATGAATAAGTTATGATCATTTTGGTGAAATTGGGTATTTGCAGATTTGAGATTCTCTGAATATAGTCAGATTGAAATGTCTAATACGGACAAATTATGAAGAATCAAGATCTCTAATAATATGAATTGGAAAGATAAGTGAATCAGATTTCATTTCCTTTTGGTTTGAGTTATTTTTATGCAGATTTGTGAAAGTTATGGGCATTTGAGTGAAAACTGGTTTTTAACAATCTGCATTGGAGTTGCAGGCAATGATTTATTCATAAGAAATTATTTATGAATGGGAAAAATAAATGGCTTACATATTTGGAAACTAGATTCATTAATAGTTACTGTGAAATTTTTTTGGTTTCATTTGGATTATTTTTGAGAAAGATATGTGATTCCCTAGGCAGGGTTTGGTGTTTTAAATCTGATTTATGACAGAAAAATTGCAGTCTGAAAAAGTTATTGGTTGAGGTACCAAATGAAATCATAAGACCTTGTAACTTTGGGAAATGGTAGTTCTTGATGTTAGATAAAAACTTCATTCTTTCCAGAAATTTTAATATTGTGATTTTATGCGTCAAATAAATCAATCTTTAAAGACTGTCTTGAAGACAGCAATGTTACATATCTTACGGTTTGTCATTGATTTGTCTTGATTCTATACTTTCGAATGTGTGCTAAATGCTGGATTGCAGATCTTTGGACCTAAGGTGAGTTCTTAAAATCTCTAGAACACTTGGTTTGGGCATAAAATTGAACCTCTCATGTGTTTGGCTTGAGTGTTACATGCTTTCATAGAACACATTTTAATTGATGCTCTTAATGGGAAATGAATGAACATAGATTTGTTTTTACAAGTTTGTGTTTAAGTGCATGCTTGTCTTTTACACCTTAAGTAATTCTTGGTTTCAAATATCAAAATATCTCATTGAATAATTGAGGGCATGGATTCATTCCTTGTTTACATGAAGAGTTAAATGCACCACTTTGTGGACTCACTTCATGTTTACTTGGAAAGTTAAGTATTCCATGATTCAAACCCTCTTGCACTTATGAGTAGTATTGATTAGCAGTCTTAGATTACTTGTGATTGATCTAGATTGCTATCTTGGGTTATTGGACTCGCTAATCCACCGGCCCCTCATTTCCGCCCTGTGGTTGCAATCCCAGCGCCACATTAAAGGGGAGGGGTCTATAGGAAAGAAGCGTTAATTGTTCCACTTGGCAACCCTTTTGTGCTTTTTGGAACTCACTTGTTTTCTAGGGTGTGGACTCACTTTGAGTTTGTGCGAGGAGTTAAATGCACCACTTTGTGGACTCACCTCACATTTACTTGAAGGATTAAATGCACCACCTTTAGTGCTTTTCAATACTTTTTGATAGAGAATTACTTACTTTTCATTTTTTTAGAAGGCCTGCTTGGGGATTTCATCACCTCAAGGGACGACCTTAACTCCCGTGTTCCGGCGGAGTATAAATATCGGGAGGTGAATCCAAAGACACCTCTCTTGAGAATGAGTTAGATTTCACTCTTGGCTAAGCCTCAAAGAACTTTATACCTTTGAGAAGTGAAGGAGGAGATTTGGGTTACCGTCTCCCCCCGGCTATGTGATTTCTAATTCTTCTCATCTACGGATTTGTGCCTCACGTACCTTGCGTATATCGAGGACTCCCTTTAGAAAAGCCATGTATATCCTTGTAGAAAACTTGCTAGGATGTTGTTGTGTTTTAAGTGTTTGCTAAAACATTCTCAAGAACATACACAAGTAGAGTCCTTAGGGAGTAGAAATACTAAGTCACTATTCATGTTCATGCGCAAGGTTGCTTTGTCCCTTGCCCATTGCTTGAAGACTGTTTGCTTGAACTCCTTGATTGCTGTCTTATGTGCTTGATCAATGACATAAATCTAATCTGCCTTTTGTCCATGATTTGTTTTTCTATTTTTCTGTCGTTTACCATCAGAAACTAGTTGTCTTGAGTTAGGAATCGATCGATCTTTGCTTTGACTCGTATTGTCTCTCATTAGTCTACCTTATCTCTTTATGCCTTTTGTACCTCACATTGCGATTGTCTTATCTCGGCTGTTCTAGCCATCTCTTTTTAACAATTCGTACCAGGTTCATCTTGCATCTTGGCTATTCTAGCCATTTATCTCCTTTTCGTTATCTTAGAGACAGAGTCTAGCTTTATCCCGAATCTTTGCTCATTACACCTTTGTCTATGACTGTCACGACTCGAAGTGGCAAGACTTATCCCATTCAAAACGCTGATCAAGATCAAAGTAAACCTCATAATCAAGACATAGATCATTCCGAATCTGTTGCAAAATCTGAACTTCGTGAGGAATCCTCACATTCTTCATCATTCCAAGAGTATTACAATCCATTGTTTCAGATACAGTCTGACTTATTATTTCAAGAATATTATAACCCATTGTTTGAAGACCAGCAAGACTCTGAAGGGTCACTTTCTAAAATTAAACCTATTGATCCTTTTGAACCTATCAACTCTTTCACGATCTCTCATAATACTACCAACAAGATGGGAGATCCAAAACCTTCAAAGTTGGTTTTCAATCTCAGCTCTAACATGCCAAAACCTTCAAAGTTGGTTTTCAATCTCAGCTCTAACATGCCAAAACCCTCAAAATCTGTCTTTAATCTTAGCTCTAGCATGCAAACAGTCAATGCCACTGAGAAGGCTACGACAGAAGCTCAACCACCTTCCAGATTTGCTAGAAACAAACCTTGGATCTCTCATTGTGACATGATCATTGCTCCAGGGAGTGAGGATACTCCTAAACCCAAAACTCCCTTTGTCTTGCGAGGCCCTGCGTCTCCCTCTTATAAATCCACACAGTCTCCAGCTTGTGCGAATGCTATCCCTCGATCTCATGCAAAGATTATTCTCAAAGGTCCCGAACCTTCGACATCCAGACCAAAACTATCTATGGATAAAGCCCTCACTAAGGAAAACATCCCCAAAGATCTCAATCTCAATCAGTTCCAATCTATGGTGGGTCATTTGACCTCACCTCATTATTTACCATTCTCTGAGGAAGACGATCACTTGCTGAGCCACCCGCATAATCCTCTCCTGCACACTAAAGTTATGATAGGCCCCAAGAGTATCCCTCGCATCCTTGTTGACAATAGTGCTAGCCTAAATACTTGCTCTGCTAAGATGCTTACCCAAGTGACAGATAGTTTTGTTCCCACCAATAGAGAATCTACTGAGTTCTATGATGCCAAGCTAAAAGAAATAGAAAAGACCCTGAAGATCAAAGATATTGGCATGGGGGAATATCAGATTAAGTCCATCTTGTCTTTGACAACTCTCCCTCCATCTCCATATTCCTGTGAGGAACCTTCTGAAGATAGATTTGGTATTGGCTATCAGAGCGATGAGCTTGACCAACCTAGCTACAACTTTCACTCATGCAAGGATTCAGATAATGAAGAAACACAGATTCAGCCTATGACACATGAAAGATCTTTGAATGTTCAAAATTCTGATTCAAACTACCAGAAAGAGTCTTATCTACCTTCTCAAGTGCTTCAAGAACATGATTTTGGTCCTCACCAGGAGGATTTTATACACTCTACTGAACAGATTTCTACTACTGCAGCTACTACTGAATATGTCATTACCTCTAATGGCACACATACTGATTGGGAGCAACTGTTGGATGCTTCCCTTATCTTTGGTATGCCTCAAGGTATGCCTATTCTAGATTGTTCTACCACTTCTACTGTTGAACAAAATCCTACTACTGTCGATTCCAATAATACACATACTGATTGGGAGCAACTGATGGATGCTTCCCTTATCTTGGGAATGCCCTGGGGTATGCCTACTCTAGATTGTTCCACCACTTCTGCTATTGAACAGACTCCTACTATTGCCAACTCTAATGGCACACATACTGACTGGGAGAAACTATTGGATGCTTCTCTTCTCTTGGGTATGCCTCAAGATATGCCTATTCCAGATTACTCTACTACTTCTACTACTAAACAAGATCCTACTATTGAAGAAACACTTCCTATGTTAGATGACAACAATGAAGAAAGTCTACCTCCAACTATGTCTCTAGCTGAATGGGACTCCATTTCAGATGCTACTGCAAAAATACCAGTTGATGCTATGCACCTATATGCTAGTCTTAACAACTCAGAAAGAGGAGAAAGTTATGATCCTCCAAATCAAGCTATTGATGATGATCCTTTCCACCCTCCTGTGGAGATCATTCCTATGGCTCCTAGGCCATCTACTCCAAGCTATACTCCTAGTACTCTAGCAAATCATGGGTATGTAAGACCCCATTCTGTTACAGCTTCATGGAATATTGGAAGATCCAAAATTGAAATGGTTCCTATTCATGCACTCTTACCACCTGAAAGGGGACCTGACTCTTGGAATAGACCATCTTGGTTAGGCTCACATAATATTCCTCCAAACTTATCTGACTCTTCTAAGACTACTCACAATCAACAACGCTCTACGGAAGATTACTTTCTTGATCTATCTAATGCATTCATGAATGATGAGGATGATACTGATATATTTGCACTTGAGCCCATGCCATCAATTTCTCTTCCCTCTTCATCTCCCAGAAAAGTGGCCCGTCCACTTCCATTTCCACCTCTCCACCTGAACCAGTCATATAAGCCTCTTTCATCCACAATTCCTGAGTCTTTTGGAAGTAACTTGGATGTGCAACATAAAAATAAAAATAATGAGAATCCACTTATATCTCAAGGTCACCATGTCCCATCTAATCGACATGTGACTACGAAGAAAGAAAAGCAACAGAGGTGTTCAAAAGACTGCAAAGGTCCTCAAAAAGAAGAAGACAATCAAAAGCCAGAAAATAAAATAAAAAATGGATCTCGAAATCCATTCTACAGGCATTGTCATCAAAAGCACCTCAAAGTAAAGAAGAAAAAATTCAAAAGCTATGTGGATTCCAAAGAAAGAAAAAATCAAAGTTGTCATTCAAGCTTCCAAAATTCTCATGCTTCCCTCCATTCCATCACCCTTGCCTCTCATACTTTACCCTCTTCACTCCATCTTGCCTTTTCCCAAAGTGCATATCAGTATCTCCTTATTACTAATGGCATGACTAAGAGAAATCTAGAATGTACTCTCCCTAAGCATTTAGAGCGTGGGAAATCTGACAAAGAGTTAAGATGTGTCTATGAGGATATTTGTGGGTTTCACTTAAGTGATCTTTCCTCGACTATGGATCTCTTGATGGTTGGACACTACTCGTTGGTTCTCCTGTTACTGCTACAACATCTGGTTCTGATTCTGCAACTTCTTAGCTGGCTACTACTACAAATGACTGTGTTCTCAGAGATTCCTACTAAAGGAGAGCAACTCAAAGAGCCTATCAACGCTCTTCACCTAAAGAAGTTCTACAGCTGAGACATTGCTTGTATGCTCATGTACATATTTATTGATCCTGAAAAAATCCTAAAAATTGATATATTGCAAAAAATCCTAAAAATTGCAAAATGTCTTTAAAAAAATGATCAGCTTAGTGAAAACCTGGCAAACAGGCGCTTTGATGTATCTATTATCCTGGTGAAAACCTGGTAAACAGGCGTCTTGATAATACAAAAAAAATAGAAAATTTCAAAAACACAAAAAAAATAGAAAATGTGAAAAATACAAAAAAAATGAAAAGATCAAAAATACAAAAAAATGAGATATTAAAAAATTCAAAAAAAGCAAAAAAAAGAGAAAAGTACAAAAAAATTGAAAAAGAGAAAAATGTGCCATTGATGAAAACCTGGTAAACAGGCGTCATGGTAGCAAAAATAGAATCTCTGCCAAGATGGTGAAAACCTGGTAAACAGGCACCTCTTGTTTTCCTGAAGTAACATCTCATCTCAGCATCTCATCTCAGCGTCGCTTGGCTCTTAGTTTCCTGCTTTAGTTTCCTTCCTTTCCTGCTTTAGTTTGTTTCCTGGTTTGGTTTGCTAGCTCATGCCTTGCTTTTAGTGTCTTTGAGATTTTGCTCGACTCTTCATGGATTGGAACTGGTTCACACTTGGGGGCATCTGCCTAGTCTAGGGGGCATTGTCCTCACTTTCGGAAACTCTTTTGAGCATTGGTCGCCAGTGGTTCTCACTATGCCTACCTGCGGATACCTAGCTTTCATTCGACCTCTCACTTTCGGGATTTCTCCATTTTATCAATCACCAGTGATTCTCATTACGTCTGCCTACTGTCATTATCTCATTGAGACTTCAAACGTTATCTTTCTGAATTGTCTTTAATCTGCTTGAACATGAACTTAAACTGAAACTGAAACTAAATGTGTGTTCCTTTGAGGCTTGCTGAGCTTTGTTTTCTTTGAGTGTTTGTTTGTTTTCTTTCTTTGCTTTCTTCTTGTTGGTTTAGTTCCAATGATCCAAAGAATTCATTTAAGAGGGGTGTCCGTCTGTAAGAGCCTCTATCTCATATTGGATGGCCATGCGTACCTCGACTCCTTTTATATGGATGCTTTGGTGAGGTTGGTTCTTCTCCTTGTCTTTTGAGTGACTTCTTTCTGCTACTAATGAAATTGTAAATGCTCGTCCTGTTAAGTGAACGTAAGGGTCACTACGAGCAATCTTTGGCAAAAGAAAGATCTCTGGCATGTTTGGTGTGTCTGTCACAAGAAACATTCAGGTCATTCTAGCATTTATGCTCTAATGCTTATGTTAACTTGCTAGATTAAAAGGAATAGGTGTTCAGGTCATTCTGGCTTCTTGTGCCTTACTGCTTACACCTCATTCTGACAAATTTAAGACTTATGTCATATTCATATTCTCATGTTGGGGAGAATTGTATGGCATCTTGCGATTGTCCCGTGCTTAAATGAGCTCAATGATGATAAATACGATGAGTCCAATAGCCGAGTCCGGAGGATTGCATTTGTTCATCCTAGGCCTGCATTTAGACTTGCATCTTTCATTCTAGGCTTGCATTTGGAGCGCTTTCTTGTTGCTCTCTTGATTTCTTTCTTCTAGATCTTCTCATCAAAGGTTCTCATCTTTTGTCTCAGTCTCATCTTGGCTACATCCTTTTTCGGGATCGAAATTGAAATCTGACATCTCTAAGTGGCTCAAAATTGCGTTTTACATATTGAACTCCTTCTGGATCAGATGCTTGTGCAGTCAGCCTTCTAGTGTCATCTTCCTACCAGCTCCTCATCTTTGCATCATGTTCTCAAATCTTTTCTTCTTTTCATCAAGTCAACCCTAGTCAAAATTTGGTCAAACTTGGTCAACAGGACCTCTGCTTTGCTCCATTTTCGTGAATCTAGTCTAATTGCTTTTGCTCTGCAATCTCTTGTTGTTTATCATCCTTCTGACATGTCATCTTTCCATTTCGCTCCCGAGGGGGCAGGATGATTACATCATTTGAATCTTGTCGAATCTATTCTTGAATCAGTCTGATTTGAATCATCAGTCCTCATTGCTAGGGGCATCTGCACGCCTCGCATCTTGTTATCTGGAAATCTATCTCTTAGGTATCTGAGCAATCTAACTCAGATCCTCGAGGATCATTCTTCATTCTAGAGATGGTTCTTGAAATCTTTTGGGTATTGGGGCAATCTAACCCTAATTCCTGGGAGTCAAGCTTCGTTCTGGAGATGACTCTCAAAATCTCTTTTAGACCGTTATCTGGGAAATCTAACCTGGGTCTCGGAGGACTAAGCTTCGTATTGGGGTAATCTAACCCTGATTCGGAGATAGTCCTAAATCTGCATCTTCATCAATTGGTATTGGGGCAATCTAACCCCGATTCTGGTTCTCTTCTAAGATCGTTGTCTTCGCAATCTAACTTAGACTTCGAAAAATTCATGCTTTGATCTGCTTTCATCTATCACTTCAGACTATTCTTTGAATCAACGCGCTGTTCGCACATCAATTCAAAGAGGGGCAAATGTAATACCCCAAAATTGGCACCTATTTAATTTCATCAATTTTGGTGCATTATCTCGATTTTACATCACCAAAGTCCTAGTTCCCTAGGCAATTTTCTCTTTCATACCTGACTTAATTTGACTTGATGTCAATTGCAAAGACCATAAATTGCAATAATCAAATGCTAAAATAATTCCTAAGTCCTAGACTTTATTTGGCTAAATAATCTCTATGATAAGTTAATTTAATTATGAAGTCCTAAGTACTTTTAATTAAATTAAACTCCACCCCCTTTAGCTAAATACCCTTGAAAGGAATTAATAAATATTTAGTTAAATTGAATGGACACCTCTTTATTTGAATTTAATAATTCAAATTACTCGAAAGGTCACCTCCCCACATGTGGCAAATTCCATTCTTTTAATTAAATAAATCATGCTTTTTTGTCTCAATTAGGAATGAAGAGTTCACCGTTTCGAATCAAGAAACTCTTCATTCCTCTTCTGGCTTGGTCTATTTAATGAACCTCTTTTTCTCATTCAAGAGAGCAATTTTTGAGAGCATCCTTACTATAGCATTTTTTAGTTTCATATCTCATTATTTTCAAAGCTCTTTTATTGCATTATCTAGTTTAATTTCTCATATTAGTGTAATTGCATTTCACATTTAGATTAAATTTTCTTACTTGTTCTTAGTCTAATATCATCTTTATTTCAAAATCAAATAAAAATCCGCATTTCATCTTTACTTTCAAGCATCCTTTTTAGATTAATTGCATCTCATTTTAGTTTAATTTCAATTAGATTGCTCATTTTCATGCTTTTGAAAATCCTCCATTGTTGAATTGGTCTCCCGGCTGTTGGCTCTCATTCTGAGAGTATTCAAACACCCCATTCACATAGGAGGCAACAGGTCGCCTCACCATGGAATTTGGATTGAGTTCTTCATACTCTCTCCCAAATTCTATCAAGTGAATAATGACCATGTTGTGTTGTGCCTGATTTAGAGGTCACATTCAGTCACATACACTCTGCTTATGCAAACTGATATGAACTAATACAAACACCTAATAAGCAGATTCACTAATGGATTAAATAGAATAAATTTTTCCTGCAACAGGATTCATAATTGAGATGAATCTCTGTTATGGGAAGCCTACCCACATGCTCAATCTATCTTTCAAACTCATCAACAAAAAGGGAAAGTTGATTGATTAAATTGATGCTAGTTTGGCAAATGACTTCTAACAGTAAAGATCAGTGCCTTCAATCCGGGCATGGAGTCAAAACTAGTAAATATAAACCCAAACTACAAACCATGTTTCATTGATTAATATCCCTGCATTAATGCCTTACATTAATACATCTCCATCACTCAATATGAAGAATCATACACATTCATAGCACCGATTAATTTCCAATCTGCATTTAAGGATTTTACAATCCTTCCTTGAAGGATATCCAAATACAAATAGATACATTCTCCCTTGGAGAAGACAAACTCAATATCCCTTGAACACCGAATTCATACTGAAATTGAAACTCAATACAATGAAGACAATTCTCTAAAAACCATACATGCCTTACATGTATTTCGATTTGCAATCAAGTTTACAAATACTTGCTTTTAATCTATGACAGAAAAATGAAGAACACAAACCATTACACTTAGACAATCATGAACCAAAATTGAACTTCTATTTGGAGCCTCTTCTTGGAGAACCCCCTGCTGGAATCACCACAGACCTGGAACCATTCAATGGATGTTTACCCAGAATCTAGAACCTAGACCAGAGTTCTTCCAAAATTGGAACCCTTGACCCCCCTCAGAAATCAGAATAAGAAGGCAAAGAGGAAATTCAGGAGGCATTACAAAGCGACACTTGTCTTTCTCTCATCTGCTCATAGGATGAATCATCAGCCTTCAAACTAGAAATGGAACCTGCTATCAACTCTGGAAAGCACCTGTCATCTCTTCAAACAAACTGTGAATCACCAGATTGAACAAAATAGATATTTTCAAAATATCTTCCTGGCCCCCTATTTTGTTCAACTACAAATATCGTGAGCAAATGGCCACCTGTGCAAAATCTAACTCCAGAATCAGAATCCTCACGTCGAGACCTTTCCGGTGGTATATGATACTTGGTATTTGGGCGAAAAACAAAGCCCCCAACCATTAATTTCAATCTTCTATGCTCTGCCATTTTGAGATTTGAATTTTATCATATATTCAGAACTATACAATTTTATCATTTATAACTTTGATTTTTTGAATTCTAAATGCACAGAAGAAAAGAATAAAATATTATTTTGAATGCCCCTGCCGAGACCCACGTGCCACGTGGCAGGCCCAGATTGGCCGGCCTGCCACCCTGTGCCACCTCAGCTCCACCTGAGTGCTCAATCACCATCTTTGACTCGTGTTGCATTCCTATTCACTTATAAAAGTCCACCTAAACGGCTTGCCATTTGTCACCATTTGACCGCCACCACATCTCCAACTGCCATGTGTCACCTTGTTGCATGATCGCATGGGCCAGAAATGGCCCATGCGAACATTTGACACACCTTCCATACAACCGCCGCTACCACATCGAGCTACCACATGTCAGCCTGTCGCATGTTCGCAAGGGCTAAAGTTGGCCCTTGCGATCATGCAACCACTGATACGTGTCCATTCTCCAATTCATCAAATAATATCCTTAACCGCTAACTTACCTGGCGAATACACGAATGCTGACTGCTAACTGCTCTCTGACCATCAAAAATATGGGGGGCCCACCGCGCACTGAGATCTCCAACTAAGCAGCCCACCAAGAGTCTCCATGGCTCTTCGCTTTATGTTACATTTGATCGCTTTTCATTATAAACATCATAAATTAGTAAAACCCAACGCATGTGGGATATACTAAACCATATAATCCAGGACTGTTGCGCGCCCAACCATTTGCCAATCTTTTGCTTCTAACCAAGCATAATCTTCCTCTGGTCAAATCATAACTCTACATGACCTGGCGCTCTCCATGACACTGTGTGTGGACCTCCAAATCTGCTTTCCCACGCAACAATATCCCTATTCATACTTGAAAACTTCATGCGCTAGCTGCAAGGAAAAGTCTCCTCAAAACCCCTTTAGTTTATTTCGCAGGCACATTGCAAAGTCACTGAACTAACCACCACATGTCTCCAGCTACCACGTGTCACCTTCTCGCATGATTGCAAGACACCCTACTCACCCTTGCGATCATGTGACCGCAAACACTTAGCCACGCAATTGCGATCACAAACCCTTCATAAAACTCAGCCTCCTCGCCACCTCATCAGGTTGCCACATGTCAGCCTGTCGCATGTTCGCAAGGGCTAAAGTTGGCCCTTGTGATCATGCAACCTCCTGACACGTGTCCATTCTTGTCTAGTCAGCACCTGCATCCACTCTGTAAAAAAATATTTTGTTCGGGCCCGCCGGCACAAAAATTGAGGCGGTGTTGAGCGCTCACATGGTCATAGCCTCCGTTTCAATTTACCTTATCAATGAGCGGACTTGCTTATAAATAATTGAAAGACCTATTTCCGCATCAATGTGGGACTATGATTTTAGCAGTTTTAAAGACTTTCACAGTGCTTTCCTCCAAAATATGGGGCCCACCAACAAATTGCAGCTATGCAGATAGGAAACGTTGATAAAGAGGAAAAAGTGCGAGGTTGACAACACACAGGGTTTTTGGTGACAGATCGAAAACATCCAGGCTTTTTGACATTGACACAAAGGTAAACAAAGGATGCGAAAATATCAAGGGTTTTCATGCAGACCAAAAGTAGCAGGGAGACCGAAAACATCATGGGAAGCCATAAACATTGTGGGTTTTCGACACTTAGGCAAATTCTGAGATTATTTCCTGCAGACCTTGAAACTTGAATATCTCCCTGGGTTTTGTGAATTAGGAGATGTGATCTGAACTGGAGCAAGGTGATACATTATAGAGCATGGGGCTAAGAGAACAAACCATGAAACATTATGGATTTTCTTCGCACATTAAAACAAGCTTGCAGCAGGGTGAGACAACTTCAAAATTAGCAGGGAAGAGGCCATTTTCATAAGATTTTGCATTGACTAGAAAATGGACTAACAGTGGCTCTATCTAGGGATGGTTGAGCATAAGATTAGCACAAGAATACCAGAATCTCTTGGAAGAGCAGACCAACCCAAAAAATATAGCTTCTCTTCTTATCCCTCCAATCCATTATTCAGTTATGAGGCTCCTTTATTGAAAGAAACTACACTACTGCTGAAAGGAAAGCAACTATACAAATATACACAAACTTCTTATAGATGGAAACCAACTGAGGCTCACTTACCCCAATCAAAAACATGATTCTCTTTTCCACCATGCTTTGAAAATAAACTGAAAATGTCACTTGCATCTGCATGGCTGAAAACATGAATATTCTCCACAAGCACATTATGCAACATGTAATCCATATATTCATATCCATCCAAAGCCTGAGAATCAAACTCAATCTAGATATACTGATCATTCTCATAAATGTTCTGGTCACATTCACTAATATCATTAGTTTGCATAAAAGAAAAAGAAATACTATCCACCACATCCGACAAACTAATACGGGATTGATTTTCACAAAATGGGAGCACACAAACTTGTTGATTGCAACCCTTAGATTTACCATTATCTTCAGCATCCTCTTGCAAATCGAAAGAGAAAATCTCATATTCACACCCACGCAAAGACAGCAAACAATCAGGAGGCTCCTCATATATTACCTCTTTCTCATCCAGCTGAGATGAGACCTGAGATTCACATTCATATCCAAATTCATCATCAAATGAATGTACTATATCAGGTTCAACATGGATTGGATCTTCAATAAACTCTTCAAACAGCAGGTTAGAAATGAAATGAAAATGTGAATCATAGAAGTTTGTACATAGTTCCGACTAATCACAATCAATCTTCTCATTAAACAAAGGATTTGAGATATCATTATACTCATATTCAGAATCACTGTCATGGATACTCTCAGCAAAAGATAAATCCGAATCTAAATCACTTAAATCTGAATCCAATACATCAGCACATTTATCAATGAGAGAACTACTATATTTACTTACACCATCTTCATTCGGGTAATCATATTCTAAACTACATTCATTTTCAGACTGAGAATCATTATCCTTTTCAGAGTCATAGAAATCGCTATCAACCGATTCACCCCTATCACTCTGACATTCATCATCAGCATCATCATTGCATTCATCAGGTACATCTAAAAACTGAGATACTTCACTTTTGAATGCAATAGGAGAAAGAAATTTGTTCTCATAAATTTCCTTTTCAGATAGGAAACACTGATAAAGAGGAAAAAGTGCGAGGTCGAAAACACACAGGGTTTTTGGTGAAAGATCGAAAACATCCAGGGTTTTCGACATTGACACAAAGGTAAACAAAGGATGTGAAAACATCGAGGGTTTTCATGCAGACCAAAAGTAGCAGGGAGACTAAAAACATCATGGGAAGCCATAAACATTGTGGGTTTTCGACACTTAGGCAAATTCTGAGATTATTTCCTGTAGACCTTGAAACTTGAATATCTCCCTAGGTTTTGCGAATTAGGAGATGCGATCTGAACTGGAGCAAGGTGATACATTAAAGAGCATGGGGCTAAGAGCACAAACCATGAAACATTATGGATTTTCTTTGCACATTAAAACAAGCTTGCAGCAGGGCAGGACAACTTCAAAATTAGCAGGGAAGAGGCCATTTTCATAGGATTTTGCATTGACTAGAAAATGGACTAACAGTGTCTTTGGAGACTTCTTCAATTTTGGAGATTTTCTTGAGTTTGAGGTAGGATTCTTCATATCTCTCTTGTTCTTTAATTTAATTATTTTTAGTGGGTTGTAAATGATTCATTGGTTAAATTTAATCATGTTTCCATTTTATAGAAGTGAATTTGAGTGAGATTTGGGTGTTTTCCATATATTATTGCATGTGAAAATGAGGCTTTTCATACTGCTATGCATTCCATTTGAGTTAGGATGGATGGATTATAGATTTTATTGCATTTTTGGATTATTATGTGTATGTGAATCAATGTGTTATCTAGATTTTTCATTTGTTTTTTTTCATTTTTAGCAGTTTTGAGGTCCATCAATGATGGGTGGCCTCTATGATTGGTTTTTGTCCAAATTTGGTACTTATGTAAAAGTGGAAATTTATGCTTGAAAATTGGTAATTGGAATATGATATAATGATATTGTGTATGGAATTTTAATGTGGGATCACTATTGGAACCATACTCTTGGTTGGAACCAATTGAGTATGTCGTGAACATAGTCAGCAAGTGCAATTGAGAAAATGAGATATTGTGTATTGAGGCATCTCGTGCATTTTGTCATTGTGGTATTTGATTGGTTATGAGCTTAGGTATGGATGTTAGATTCATAATTTTAGGGTGGCTCTCTATGAGGGTTGGGACACAAAGTGGTGGCAAAGGTAACCCATTAGAGAGTTATATAATAAAATTAAAAACATAAAAAAATGAATAAGGAAAAACACTTAAATAAGATAACGAGATTTCCCCTTGCATACCTTGAGTTCTTTTTTATGCTAAGTATGTTATGGGGAATGCCTTTCTGTACACAAGATGTTGATGAAAGGTATGGTTCTTGGCCATCTATTGAACATTTATTAATGGAAAAGTGTTTGGTCATCTATGAGACATTGATCACAAGAATGATCAAGCTTCCTTGTCTCCACAAAAGGATTTATTGGTTTAGCATGATCCATCCCTTTGAATTATGCGATGACACTCCTGCTTACTAGACTCTAGCATCCAAATCCTATGAAGATCTGAGTAGTGACCCTGTGGGTATGGATACGTGGTCATGTCCTTGTTCTTGAGTGGACATTGATTTATTGTATGGGATTGGCTATCTTTATTGGAGGGTATTCCATATGTATTATGTGTGTGAAATCCTTCTTGCCTTATTGTGTTGAGTGAATGTTTAAGCTATATGACTATCTTCGCAAGCACAATGGAGTGGAACTAAGATTACCACATGCTCAGATGGCATGACAAGCGACCATTGTGGGTCAACATGAAGGTTTGAGTGTGGATTCAAAGACTATTATACCTCCTCTTCTTGCACTTCTATTACCTTATTGATGTACTTATAACTATTGTAATGTACTTGTCACTATTGTAACAAAAATGGATAATATAATTATGATTTGATGGATTAGAATTGAGTGGCGTAAGCCTCGATGGTTTTTTATTTGCACCCTATGTAGTATGTAGGATTTTATTTTAGTTGCACAACTCAGTCGACAAATTTTATGTAAACTTACCTTAGTGTTTGCACCCAAATCATGGATCAGTGACCAAGGTTGTCCTTCACTACTAGTGCTAATGGGAAACTCTGCATGTTGATCGATGTTTTCATGTCATTGGACTAAGACATCTCTAGACCTAACTTCATACCAATGTCTACACTTGTAAAACATTGTTTGTGCATTGGTGTTTGCATCTAAGAATTACCATCTACCCCCTCTAGAATAGTGTCTTCACCTATCCTTTGATGTCTTTGTCCAATTTAGCTACATGCTCATTTTACTAACTCATTTATGGATGCAAGGTGGTTTGGGGTAGACTTTATGATGTTTAATTACTCTCTTTCAAGTTTGATTTGTAATCCCTTATCTAATTCTCTCTTACACTCGCCATAATATATTTTATAATTTCCTCCATGTGTAGTGTCCTATTTAAGAGGCTCATCTTTACAATTTATGAAATATAAATATTTATAATTCTTCCTAAGATTTTACAATGTGGTAAAATACCTAATCCTAGCAGAAAAGTAGGCTCTTGCATCTAGAAGAGCATGCAGTGTACATAGTGAGTTGATATGAGAGTCTTTATTCTATAATTAGGTTTAGTAATTTAAATTAATATGTGGCTTATGTGTGTTATTTAAAAGCTTCTAGTGTTCTATAATTGTTGTGTTTATGTATTTGCAATCATTTATTACTGCAAATGTATGTTAAATCTATTGGTTTACAACTTACATCTCCATGGTAGGATTCAATATTGGGTTGTCATTTTCATAGTGCACCTTAGGTAAGTGTTACCCAAATTTTCCTATACATACAAATTTGGCAAAGAACCATCCCCATGCCTCTATTTTTATCTTGTCAAACACCCCAAAAAAATTTCATGAGTCCACCTCTTTTCCCCTGGTCTCTGCAATATCTTTTAGGTCTCTGGCTAGAAGAAAAACCCTTAGAAAATTTCATAAACTAGCCGTTACCCTACAATACCCTTTGGCCGCATTATATTTTTATGTTACTTTATCCTAGTCACTTAAGTCATCTTAATTTTCATGTGCATTTTAAAATCCTTCAGTCGCTAAGTCTCTGATTCCTAGTGGTTAACCCCTTAACATTTAGCGATCCCGCGACCAGTTACCGTTTCAGTTGGCGGTCTCAGTTCGACGGCCAGATCAGATTCTAGATCTGACGGTTGTCGCATGATCTCATGGTCCTAGAAGATTCCATGAGATCTTGCGATGATCATCGATCTTCCTACCTGTAGAGTTTATCTTGTCAATGGGACCGATGCCACCTCATCTTATTTGGCAGTTCCTGATTTGTCGACGATGTCTGATTCGGTAGCTTGTCAAGTGGGGCCATCTTCTTTGGCAAGTTAAGTCCCAACTTAATCGTGTGGTCATCGTTATATCGGGGGCTCAAGATGTGAACTAGTTAATCTGGCAATATAGCGACAGCCATTGATCCTCCTTCATCGTCAGAGCTTCTGACAGTGGGTCATGTGTTAGGGATAGCTGCAACATAGATCCATTTTGGTGGCTTGTGATTGGTTGAGGTTGAATATAGGTGGAAGGATGTCAGTGGGGCTGAGTATCTATAGATGTGTTAGAAAGCCTAGGATCTATAGTGGTCGTATGATCTCATAGATTCTTCTGACCCTATGAGATCATGCGCCTGCCGTTAGATCAGAATCTTGGAAGGCAGTGGCTCCGATGTCAGAAGAATGCGACGTGTATCTGAGGGGGTGACATTTGATTGGTTGGTGAGTATGCAATGTGTATGTTGTCAGTGGGCCCGTGGGGTTAGGGGTTTCTAAAGAAGTTAACGCATGATCAGATCTCATGACTGTCATTATACCGGAGATCCAAAAGGCTCGATCGTTAATCCTAGCGGTATAGCGACAGCCATCTGATGGTGTTCTTAGGGACATGGGTCCAAGGTCTTGTCATAAATATTGATTTGCTCACTTCTGATTGGCTGCTGACTTCCACAGTGGTGTTTGACTTGTCAAATGGGTCTTATAGGTGTTTTTCTAGGTGTATCTAAGCCGCCTGATCTGCCAGGAGATAGAACGATCGACGGTTGCATTTTAAATCGACCTGCTAGCCGTTCTTTTTCAAATTTAAATATTTATTTTGCTAGGGTTTGCATTTTGTGGCCATGCATGACAAATGGGTAGCTAGAATTGAATTCCTCAAGACAGTGAAGGTTGAGGGGATGATAACAGAGGATCTGATCATTGGCACCACAAATTTTACAGAGTACCATGTCGTGCTGAAAGCTTTAATGAGCTTGGCACCACCTTTTGTAGGGTTAATCATTTTAAACCTAGATATCAGACCATGATCAGATTGGATGCATTCATGGCTCAAAGGAGTTGTAGGTGGGTAGATAGATCAAGGTTTCATGTAGTACAGGCGTGGGCACGCAAAATATTTGATCAGCCTTGATGCTGCAGAGATATTTTTTATGATCAGATTTGATAGGCAGTTAGGGTTTGCTATTTTATTATAAAATCATGTAACCCTAGTTAGGTTTTTCTCCTACCTACATGCAGGAGATGTATATATTGTATTTTTGGAGCCTTAGTGCTCAGGAGGTTAGAGAGTTCACATTTTGTAAGAAGAAAATCTCTTTCTTAGAAGGCTATATGTGGCATTTTCTGCCCTTTGGTCCTCTATATTCTGTAACCTCCCATTGGTAATTTAGAGATTGAAGATATTTTGTGACATTTCTCATGTCCCTATGCCTTTTTATGTGAGTTATCTCTTATTGAATCAAAGTATTTATATGTTTCTCAATGATATCTTAGGGTTCTTGATCCTTCTTTCTTTCTACAATTCATGTGTATTATTGTGAATGATTTGATGTGAATGCTTTTGTGGGTATACTACAACCCCTTAACAATCTTGTCTCCTTCCTATACCTAGTTGCAGAGGTGAATGTTTGTTTGTAGGTCATAGATTTTTGTCTACCCCAAGGAGTGTCATTATTTGTGAAAGGATCTCTTTCTTTCCCTAAATACCCTCTTTGTTTGCAGACCCCTCCTATGAAATACTTATGCAAGCCTATTCAGTAAGTTGTGACCTACTAGACCTAAGTCTCTCATTGATTTCATCCTACATACTGAGATCCAAACCCTATTTTTGGTGCATCACCTAGTAGGTAGTTTTCTTTGAGTCATTTCCCTTTTCAAGCATTCCTTCTATCCATTTCCCTCAAAAGTTTTACTTTCATGTCTAAGAGAAAATTAAGGTGATTATCCAAGAGGAACCAGCCTAGAACCTGGAGGTCTCATCTCAGTGTGCAAAGGTCCCACAACCTAGAGATGATTCCCATGTTATATTGAGTTATCAAGACCAAGAGAGCTTTAGACAAAGGTGAAAACTTAGTGTATAACAATTCTGGCACGCCCAGTGGGACTACACAAGAAGTTCATTGTTAGAAGATTATGTCATCTTTGATATATAGATTGCATAGTATAGGCTTTTAGAAGTCATTCTATCAAGTATATCTGGCAGCTCCATTGCTAGAAGGATTCAAGCCAACCTTGTTCAAGGTTTATGAGAAAGATTGAGACTAGAAGCTAAGGCCCACTAAATTTTTAGAGTTGCCCTCAAAGAGAGGTTACAAAGGTAGGTCAACTCAAAGAACATCTCCTACAAGGAGAGCTCAATCAACACCTCTTTACACTTCAGAAAGGAGATCTTTCCCCTTTCATTCCAAAAGAAGAGGCAGATCTCTAACCAAAGATCTAGAAGAGGATTCAAATCAAGCAACAAATACAGCTCATATAATTGTTAATCTTCAGATTCCAACTCCTACAATGGCAAGACCATTTGCATTTGCACCTTTCAATCAGGGTAGCCCACTAGCCTTTGCTCAACATCATGATGTGCCCTTGGTTCCACTTAAGAGTATACCTAATTTCATAGTTGAAGGGTAGACAACTGCTTTTGAGCATATAAGAGATGTGACCACCATCTGTAGCATACACAACATAACTCAAGAAGATGTGGCCATAAAATTATTAGCAGCTTCTTTAAAAGGTAAAGCTCTTGAATGGTTTAGAACTCTAACTGTTGGTTCTATTACATCATGGGATGAGTTAGGGGATGCATTAAGTAAATATTTTGAGGATAAATTAGATAACTTGTCTCTAGTTGAATAGTTGACAACCATTAAGAGAGACCCTCAAGAACAAATGATAGACTACAATAGTAGATTCCTCAAAACATGGAATAGAATTCCAGTCTCTGTAAGACTATCAGCTGACCATGCTTTTCTATACTACTTGCAAAGTTTGAATGGTCAAATCTCTGTCATGATCTAGTCTATGGGTGGTACTTCTTTACCCCAAGCCTTTGACATAGCTGTCAAGGCCAAAAATTGTTTGATTCAAGTAGGCATGATTGCTAGAAGACCTCCAATGCCCATTTTTCCTAGCCTTCAGCCCATTGCACCTGCACAAGTACCCCTATTCCCACCATATTAGTACCCTAGGCTAGTACGAGTGGTCAAGAGCTAGCGGCTAATTTCTCTCAAGAGCTACAAGAAATAAAGAATAGCCAACAAAGTAGTCAACAAGAAATGACAAACTTGTTGCAGACCTTGACTAAAGAGGTCACAAATTTGAAGAAACAAGGTCAAGGAATCAGACCGCCATTTCAGCCACAAGGCCAAGGTCCTAATCAGCAATATCAGAATCAAGGATAGCCTTATCAAAAAAATAGGCCACCATACATAGGAGGCTATCAAGGACAAAGACAAAGCTTCAATTAGAGACCATTCCAACCATATAACCCTGCATCTCTAAATTCTACAAATCCAGTGAGGGATGTGGTTCCTAGTCAAAATAATATGGCTATGGATGAATGGTGTTTTCCTTGTAATCAACCTCACAATCAGGCTACATGTTCAAATGGATGGATGAACCAAGCTCTAATGGTTCAAAACACCTCACAAGCTCAATCAGAGGCTTCATCCAATGGGTCAGTTCCTCAACAAGAATCACAAGAGAATGAGACTACTCTCTTTAATTGGGAGCAACCAAACTTCAATGGAGTCAATGATGAAGTTGCTTTTGTTGCTTATACAAGAGCAAAAAGAAGAGCCCAAGACATGGAGAGAGTAGATTCCAATGCCAAAGCCACTACATCTATAGAGCCAGTGCAACAAGCTACTCCCATCACACCTAAGGAGGCTCCTGCCATTACAAGCAAAGAAGGCCAAATTCCAAAAGAAGTGGATCCTATCATGCCAAAGACACAACAAAGAATACACACTGTGACACCTTATAATATTGTAGACAACATGAAGAAGGTGAATGTCACCATGTCCATGTGGGACTCTCTGGCTCTTCTAGGACAGCCTAAAATTTTGAAGAAGGCCATGACTGAAGTCACAACTCCTCAACCTACAAAAGAAGCTACAAAGCCAGTGTTGGTTAACACTGATCAAGAAAAGGAGGCTCCAAGTAGCAACTCCAAAGGTAGTGCCACACAAGGTAGGAACTTAAAGCCACCTCCCTTTTATGTATCTTTAATCATTGGAAAATCTTTAGTACATAATTGTATGGTAGATAGTGGAGCTACTAGCACTGTAATGCCCAAGAAAGTAGCTTACCAATTAGGACTAAAATATGAGGCCTTCCAAAAGAAGGTTACCCAACTTGATGGATCCTCAGTCAATACTATAGGTGTGTCCAAGGATACCAGTCTAATCCTACATGCCAATCCTAATTTTTCCATCCTCCTTGATATATATATCATAGATCTCCCTGCATTATTTGCCATATGTTTGTCAAGGGAGTTTACAGCCAAGATAGGAGGCTATCTATCCTCTAACTGGTCTCACATGCTATTTCATACAAGATATGGTACCAAGGTCACCATTAAGTCAGAACCATTAGCAGCACACCATATAGAGCCATATGTGTCCAATACCATCAATGCAAACTGCCCTATATTTGATGACAGTGACTTCCAAACCACTAGTGAAGCAAGCACAAAGATAGGGAGTATCCCTAATATTCTTCTAGATGAAAGAGCTTCATAGGCCCAAGAAAATCTAATTTGGGATTTTGGTTTGGGAAGTTATTTAATACAAGAAAGTGGAGCCATAGAACCAAACCTCGTCACGGAGGACATTGATTCAGAGGATCAAAGCAATCAGGTTTGGGAACTATTTTTTGATGGAGAAGTAGACATGGTTCTAGTGGTGGTGCTATGCTAGTGTCCCCAAAAGGAGAAAGGTATTATACTACCTTTAGATTCAGTTTCTCCTACACTAGCAATACTGCAAAGTATGAAAGTCTAGTCAATGGACTAGAGTGGGCTAGAAAAGGAGGGCTTAAAGCCTTAAAATTATATGGTGACAGTGAGTTAGTTGTCAGCCAAGTAAGAGGGATAAGTGCAACAAAAAATGACACTTTGAAAGCATACAAGCATAGAGTTTGGGATGCAATTGAAGATTTTTATGCTTTCAATATTGTTGCTATCCCTAGGAAGTTAAATCAAAATGCAAATAGGTTAGCTATTGTTGGATCTTAGTATGATATTCCAAATAGCATTTCAAAAGAAAGGGATCAACAGCATATCAAAGTGATTGTCAAACCATCTATTCCTGATAATGACATTAATTGGCAGGTGTTTGACAACAATGAACAAATTTTGCAATTCTTGTTTGAAGAAGATGTCTTTTCAAAGCATAATCAAGATAGGCTATCACAAAACTATGGTGATGAAGTGATACAACTCAAGTCCAATAAGATGCCTAGAGGTCTTGTTACATTAGAGACTATCTTCAACAAGGATGATGAAGTTAAGAAGAACAAAGTTGGCCTGGTAGTCCAACAAGAACATTGTGTCAAATTAGAGTTGGAACCAGGTAAGAGCTTACAATTTGAGAAAGTGAACACTGAATTGGAGAAGCAAGTTTACACTCAGTTATTTAAAGAATTCAGTGATGTATTTGCATGGCAATATGAGGACCTCAAGGGTTTTGATCCTGCCCTTGCTCAGCACACTATTGAATTAGAACCAAATGCCAAACCAGTGAGGCAGAAGCAAAGGCCTGTTAATCCTAAGCTTGAGCCACTTATGCATAAAGAAGTACTCAAACTAATAGAAAGTGGTATCATCTACCCCATTAAGCATACTAGTTGGGTTTCCAACCTTGTTCCTGTCAGGAAGAAGAATGGGGAGCTGAGGTTATGTGTTGACTTCAGGGACCTTAACAGGGCCTCATTAAAGGACCGCCATCTGTTACCCTCTATGGAACAAATCTTACAATGTGTCTCTGGATCTAAGAGATTTTCATTAGTGGATGGTTATTCAGGATACAATCAGATCCTGATTAATGAAGAGGATCAATACAAGACTGCATTTACAACCAAGTGGGGAACCATGGCTTATCAAAAGATGCCCTTTGGTTTGTCAAATGCAGGTACTACATTTCAAAAGGAAATGGATATGGCCTTTAAAAGCCTCATGTACAACTTTGTGTTGGTCTACTTGGATGACATAACTATCTATTCTAAACATGCAGCAGACCATATCAAACATTTGAGGCAGATCTTTGAAAGTTGTAGAGAGTTTGGAATATCTCTTAATCCCAAGAAATGTGTGTTTGCAGTTCATGAAGGAAAATTGTTGGGATATGTAGTATCCAAAGAAGGAATTATAGTGGATCCTAAAAGAATTGCAGCTATCCTAGAGCTACCCCTACCACATCACAAGAAAGGTCTCCAATCTTTCATAGGAAAGATTAATTTTGTTAGGAGGTTCTTGCCTAACATTGCAAATTTATTAAAGCCTTTGACAGTCATGTTAAAGAAGAGTTCAACTTTTAGTTGGACTAAGGAAGGGAAAACCAATTTCTAGGCTATCAAAGAGGCCCTTACAGAAGCTCCTACCCTCTTAAACCCAAATTTCAATAAGGATTCCATCCTTTATGCTTACAGAGGTCATGATGCCATATCTGCAATATTGACCCAAGAAAATTCAGATGGATTGGAACAGCCTATTGCTTTCTTTAGCAAAGGTTTAGAAGAGTGTGAACAGAGATACTCTTTTGTAGAGAAACATGTACTTGTTGTGGTAAAAAGCCTTAAAAAGTTCAGATATTTGTTGACCCATAGCAAGGTACATTTAAAAGTTACTCATCCAAGTGTCAAAGATTTTTTGCTTTCCAAGGACCTAAATGAGAAAAGAGTTGGTTGGATCACCAAGGTGATGGAATATGACATAGATATCCAAACTACCAAGCTGGTTAGAGGAAGAGGTCTTTGTGAGCATTTGGCATCAGATGAGAGTTCAAAGAAATCAAAGAAAATGGATGCATCTCTGGTGGTGCATGATATAGAAGAACAAGCCAAGGCAACAAGCTAGTTGCCTAATATGATCAATTATTTGAAGATAGGACAATGTCTTGCAAGTTTTGATTCAGCAAAAAGGAGGTATTATAGACTACAATTTGTTCCTTTTGTGCTAATTAATGAAGTTCTTTTCAAGAAGGATCACAATGGTGTCCTTTTAAGATGCATAGATTCAGAAAAGGTAGCTGATGTCCTATTTGAGTTTCATGATGGACCTTCTAGAGGTCACTTCTCTCCTAGGACTACTGCTTTTAAAATCATGAGGGTCGGGTACTATTGGCCATCTATCTTTAAGGATAGCCATGATTATGTGAGAAAATGCATCAAGTTTGCCATGTTTGCAGGAATAGAAAGGCTTGCAGCCTTGTCCCTACAGCCAGTCAAAACAGAGCAACCCTTCATGAAGTGGGGCATAGATTTCATTGGAATGATCAATCATCCATCTAGTGCAGGACATAAATGGATAATTACTACAATAGATTACTTCACCAGATGGACAGAGGCAATTGCATTAAAAGAGGCCAATGAGAGTGTTGTATTAAGCTTTTATGATGACTTAATTCATAGGTTTGGCACTCCTAATTCCATAATTTCAGATAATGCATTGGCATTCACAGGCCTTAAAGTCTCAGAGTGGGCAGTCAAGAATGGCATCTATCTGAATACCAGTTCTAATTACTACCCCCAAGGCAATGGCTTAGCTGAATCCACCAATAAGAATTTGATTAGGATAATCAAGAAGACTCTGCAAGATAATCAGAGGGATTGGCATACTAAACTTAGGTCTGTAGTGTGGTTAGACAGAATTACTCCAAAGAAAATCATTGGTAATTCTCCTTATGTGTTAGTGTATGGCAGAGAGGCCAAGTTGTCTATCTCAGTTGAATTACCAACTCTGGACTTGGCTACTGAGTATGCCTTATTTGAAGAGGAGGATCCCTTGCAGATCAAACATGCTCAGTTGATGGAGTTAGAGGAAAACAGAGACAAATCCATGAAAGATATGGAGTTCCACCAGATTCAGACAAAGAGAAGTTTTGATAAAAGAGCCAAGATCAGAAATTTCAAGGTTGGGGATGTAGTCCTCAAGTGGGATGAGTTCAAATCCAGACCTGGCAGACATACAAAATTTGATTCATTTTGGAGTGGACCATTTGTAATAATAGACTGCAAGGGATCCAATGCTTTTCAGCTATCAAATATGGAAGGAGTTCCCCTGCCTATCTCAGTGAATGGTTTCAACCTGAAACCCTACTTTGAGGTTAATCCCTCTCTGTAAATTTTGTAAAAATCCTTTCCTACTTTCTTCCTATTTTCTAGGTTAGTTTCCTACTTTTCAAGAAGTGCCTATGCACAAGTTTGTCTTCTTGTGTTTAGTTTTGTCTCTCTGTCAAGTTTTGTGTTCCTTAGAATGACCCCATGCCCATGGATTGTCAAGGTCACTGGTTTCCCATGTCTAGCAGGCTGACATCTAGTAGAAATCGCCAAAATGTTACCCAAATTTTCCTATACATAAAAATTTCACAAAGAACCATCCCCAAGCCTCTATTTTTATCTTGTCAAACACCCCAAAAAAACTTCATGAGTCTACCTCCTTTCCCTTGGTCTTTGCAATATCTTTTAGGTCTCTGGCTAGAAGAAAAACCCTTAGAAAAATACATAAACTAGTTGTTACCCTGCAATACCCTTTGGCCATGTTATATTTTTATGTTACTTTATCCCGGTCACTTAAGTCATCTCAATTTGCATGTGTGTTTTAAAATCCTTCAGTCGCCAAGTCTCCGATTCCCGGTGGTTAACCCCTTAACATTTAGCGATCCCATGAGCGGTTACCATTTTGGTTGGCGGTCTCAGTTTGGCGGCCAGATCAGATTCTAGATTCAACGGTTGTTGCATGATCTCATGGTCCCAGAAGATTCCATGAGATCTTACGATGATCATCGATCTTCCTGCTTGCAAAGTTTATCTTATCGGTGGGACTGGTGCCACCTCATCTTATTTGGCAGTTCCTAATTCATCAACGGTGTCTGATTCGGCAGCTTGTCAAGTGGGGCCGTCTCCTTTGGCAGGTTAAGTCCTGACTTAATTGTGTGGTTGTCATTATACCAGGGGCTAAAGATGCGAACTAGTTAATCTGGTAGTATAGCGACAACTGTTGATCCTCCTTTGTCGTCAAAGCTTCTGACAGTGGGTCCTATGTTAGGGACAGTTGCAACATGGATCCATTTTGGCAGCTTGTGATTGGCTGAGGTTGAATATAGGTGGAAGGATGTCAGTGGGGCCGAGTATCTGCAAATGTGTCAGAAAGGCTAGGATCTACAGTGGTCGTATGATCTCATAGAATCTTTCGACCCTATGAGATCTTGCACCCGCCGTTAGATCAGAATCTTGGAAGGCAGTGGGTCTGATGTCAGAACAATGTGAAGTGTATCCGAGGGGGTGGCATTTGATTGGTTGGTGAGTATGCAACGTGTATGTTGTCAGTGGGCCAGTGGGGTTAGGGGTTTCTAAAGAAGTTAACACATGATCAGATCTAGTGGCTATCACTATACCAGAGATCCAAAAGGCTTGATCGTTAATCCCAGCGGTATAGCGACAGTCGTCTGATGGTGTTCTCAAGGATGTGGGTCCAAGGTCTTGTCAGAAATGTTGATTTGCTTTCTTTCGATTGGTTGCTGACTTCCACGGTGGTGGTTGACTTTCATAGGGGTCTTAAAGGTGTTTTTCTAGGTGTATCTGAGCCGCCTGATCTGCCAGGAGATAGAACGATTGACGATTGTATTTTAAATCGACTTGCTAGCCGTTCTTTTTCAAATTTAAATATTTCTTTTTCTAGGGTTTGTGTTTTGCCGCCATGCATGACAAATGGGTAGCTAGAATTGAATTCCTCAGGACAGTGAAGGTTGAGGGGATGATAACAAAGGATCTGATTGTCGGCACCATGGATTTTACAGAGTACCACATTGTGCTGAAAGCTTTAATGAGCTTGGCGCCACCTTTTGCAAGGTTAATCATTTTAAACCCAGATATCAAACCAAGATCAAATTGGATGCATTCATGGCTCAGAGGAGTTCCAGGTGGGTAGATAGATCAAGGTTTGATGTAGTACAAGCGTGGGCACGCAACATATCTGATCGGCCTTGATGCTGTAGAGATATTTTTTATGATCAGATTTGATAGGCAGTTAAGGTTTGCTATTTTATCATAAAATCATGTAACCCTAGTTAGGTTTTGCTCCTGCATACGTGCAGGAGATGTATATATTGTATTTTTGGAGCCTTAGTGCTCAGGAGGTTAGAGAGTTCACATTTTGTAAGAAGAAAATATCTTTCTTAGAAGGCTATCTGTGGCATTTCCTACCCTCTGGTCCTCTATATTCTGTAACCTCCCATTGGTAATTCAAAGATTGAAGATATTTTGTGACATTTCTCATGTCCCTATGCCTTTTTATGTGAGTTATCTCTTATTGAATCAAAGTATTTATATGTTTCTCAATGATATCTTAGGGTTCTTGATCCTTCTTTCTTTCTACAATTCATGTGTATTATTGTGAATGATTTGATGTGAATGCTTTTATGGGTATACTACAACCCCTTAACAATCTTGTCTCATTCCTATACCTAGTTGCAGAGGTGAATGTTTGTTTGCAGGTCATAGATTGTTGTCTACCCCAAGGAGTGTCATTATTTGTGAAAGGATCTCTTTCTTTCCCTAAATACCCTCTTTGTTTGCAGACCCCTCCTATGAAATACTTATGCAAGCCTATTCAGTAAGTTGTGACCTACTAGACCTAAATCTCTCATTGATTTCATTCTACATACTGAGATCCAAACCCTAGTTTCGGTGCATCACCTAGTAGGTAGTTTGCTTTCAGTCATTTCCCTTTTCAAGCATTCCTTCTATCCCTTTCCCTCAAAAGTTTTACTTTCATGTCTAAGAGCAAATTAAGGTGATTATCCAAGAGGAACTAGCCTAGAACCTGGAGGTCTCATCTCAGTTAGCAAAGGTCCCACAACCTAGAGATGATTCCCATGTTATACTGAGTTATCAAGACCAAGAGAGCTTCAGACAAAGGCACAAGCTTAGTGTATAACAGTAAGAGTTTCCTCCATGATTTTCACCTCTCATTACAAATTGGAAAGTCAAAATGTAGGGTTTTGTTGTTGATCATTGGTCAAAGTGCACAAAGGGAAGGAAGTGGATCAACATGCTTTGTAAATGGTAATATTAATACAACCTTTTGAAAAACACATTCAAAAATTATTTCTTCCGAAAAAGTAGAGTAAGAAAAACATTATGCCTATAATTTATAATAAGGCAAGAGCAATTGAGCATAGTCTAAAGGTTGATTTTGATTTTTTATTTACTAAAAAGAGGGTTAGTTTTAATATTTTGGTGGAAAAAGAAAAAGAGAATTCAATTTTTTTTAACATTAAAACCAAAGATAAGAAATACATTTCTTAAGTTTTTTTCACAAACTTGCCTTATTCTCAAGATTTGGTTGGAAACCTTAGTATTAAAACTTATCAACAACCTAGATTTTATGCTTTGGGTTGGACCAAACAAGATTTTGCTTTATTTATAAATAAACAATGTAGATTAAAGTTCGTTATTAATTAGAAATATATTGATGAAATGGGGTCAAATGTTACACTTACACATGCGACTAGAGTTATGTTTTACAGCTCCAAAATATATGATAAGAAAGTTATGCACTAATTTGAAAGGCGCCCATTTTGAACCACATTATGATAGGTCGATATTTAAGACCCTAAAAAACACCACCTAAGAGATTGAATGGTTTCCAAACCTTCTCTAATTTACCATATCCTTGGTTCACCCTTCTAACATTTGTCAACATGTTTGCAAGCCCCTCCTACCCTAGATTGCATCTATGTAGATTTGTATTGCTTCAAATATTAGGTTTCACCTAGTTTGATGAAACACTCCAGCCACTTTTGACACCACTCCAATGGTCTTGATTTCAATACGAAAGTTTCAAGACTGTCAATCTACAATTTTATCGAACATGGATGAAAATTAAAGAATTTTGATCATTTTTTCTAATATTTACAAATGTAGTGGCAAATCCCACTTCCCACCTCTCATATCCAACCTTTCTTCACCCCTACACTCTTCATAAACCATTTTTATGCCATTTATAAGATTCTACACCAACTTTCAAACACTAAAACTACTCAGATTTATCCCAAGGAAAAGTTCATTGTTTTCTTCATCAATCCACTCCTCTACATGTGTTGTGTGTGTAGGTTGGATTCTTTGGTTTGTTCCTTTGTGTTTATTCAGATTGGTAGTTTAGATTGTATATTTTTAAAAAAAAATTCAATTTTGTTGAGAGTTAAAAGAGTATTTTGATTTATAAGTAAATTTGGTCTTGATCTATATTAGATTGTATTCTATGTATATTTTTCATTGTTGTTTTCTCTGGTTAGTCACAACCTTGCTCAAAGAGATTCCAATCTCACTTTCTATCTTTTTGGATTTTTGTAAGGGTTTGTATTTTAAACAAGCACTCTAAACTTCTTTGATTTGGTTGGGATCCTTAATTCTAACCTCTCCTTTCATTGATTTCCTTTTGTCTTGCCCTAGAAACCTTGAGTAGTCCTTGATTAGACATTTCTAAGTGCTTTCAAGCATTCATATAGCCAAATCTCTATAAATCATTGTATTTGACCTATACACACGTGAAATCCACTTTACTATTGAAAAACAACTCTAGAAGGTTTAACTTTTTGTTGTCCTTATTGGATCCCAAACCCAAACATACAACATTCTTTTAACTTCACTTAGAGCCCTAAAAGTCCCTACATTTGAGCACCACCAAACACATTTGAAATCAACTTAAGCTCCCTACTAGAGCCACATACATATCTATGTATCATTTTACAATCAATTAGAAACATCATAAATCTCATTGCTTCTTGTTAAAACATATTCCAAGCCTTGCAAAGGCCTCGTTGTTATAGTCCATGATTAGCCTTGTCTTAATTTGTGACTTGGTCAATACCGACATTGCTCTTCATTATTATCTATAAATTATTTGGTTTGTTATATTTTTAATGTTAGATCTTATTGAGATATTTTGACAGCAAACACTACGTAACATTAGATAACATTGCCTAACTTGCCACATATTAAACACAATTAAATATTAGTTTCAGGTAAAAGATAAACATTCCAAATCGCTGATTTTTATAGTAGATTTTTAGGATAGCATTGACGTTTTGATTCATCTTTCATTTAAAATTTGATTTAATCTTATTAAATCATTGGAAAGAATTATTAGTCACATATTATATATAGCAAGCATATAATTAAAATTTTGTGATAAAATGGCTAGGCCATAGAAATCTTTGAATTGTCAAGTAACATTTAAATGTGAGATAGTATTGTTAGAGCTAAACCCCAATGAATTCTTATTGAACATGTGCAATATGTTGATCTTTAGTAGATATATTGTACATAGTTGGACCCTACAAACCAAACTAGTTGGCAAACATTTAGAACATTAAGGCTAAGTTTATGCATTAAAACACCTTAAATGTATTCATACATTAGAACATGCATTGTTATTATATTGAATTTGTGGTTAGAACGTTGTTTACACTCTTTCATACATTATTTGCTTTCACTATTTCATTTAAAACTGTAAAAAGTTAATGAGCATAAAGAGAACATCATATAGGAAATTTGCACATAGATATTGCATTTGTATTAGCTTCATTCTTTTAGAAAATTATTGCATAATAAAACATAGCTTTAATTATTGCATTAGTTATATATATTAAATTATTTATCTAATATTTTGTGTTTCCAAATTAATATGGAAAATTTGCTCATCAATGTTGTATTCATCTAAGGCAAATTTGTATTTTTTTTCATGATCAAATCATTTAATTATTTCATTATTTAGTAGTGGCAAACATACTCTAAAATATAAAAAATACAAAAATAGTAGAAAAACTAGAAAAAATAAAACATTACCAATTAGTTGTTACTATTGCATCCCTACATATTGGATATATCATAACTCCCTAGGTAAGTTAAAAATCAAAACCATTTCATAGAATAGAATAGAATAGGAAATTCTTTCATTGGTTTGTTGATGCCCTTCATTAGAGAAACATCCCTAGAATGCTATATGGAGAATGGTGAGTATTTCTATAAAGTAGGGTAGTGTCGAATCCTTAAGAAGTGTTCTAAGCAAGTTGAAGGGCAAAATGATTATTTCCAATATACTTTTCAAGTAGGAAAACTTGAACAAAAAGAGTCATCCATAGAATACAACATAGAGAAGCATGGCTCAATAAAATAACAATTTTAAAGAAAATTTTGATGCACTTTATAGACATATCACTTTAAGTAAGTTGTAATCTAAATTAGACAATCTACTAATATTATAATTCTTGTTGTAAAAAGTACTAATAGAATAGATATTTTGGTAATGTATAGCACATCCAAATTGTATGTAATGAAATTCAAAAAATATATGATTTATCTTTAGATATGATCCATTATATTGAAAACAATATCCAAAATGTTGACAGCAAGCTTGCCAATTTTTAAAAGAACCTTGATAGTTTAATTGATATAGAAAAATCTTAGTAGGGAAGAAAATACATTATGCCAAAGTCCTCTGCTACTAGTGTGGCATTTAATAGTTTTAAGGTTGACTCTTCCTTTAAAGAAAGAAGAAAGAAAAGCATGCATTGCCTCTAATGATCAAAACAGATTTTCCTTTGTACCCTCCATACCTTAACATTAATTATCTTGAATCTATTCATAGAGATTACTTCTTGGTGTAACACCATGGAAAGATCGATATCTCTACAAGCATCCCTAAGCACAATGCTACCAATTTTTTTGCTATATATTTCTTGGGCATCACATGATCTTAAGATAGTGCTATCAAAAATTAGTTAGTGATTTTGCACATTGTCAAACTAATAGGTAATTAAAGGCCGATAAATGGCTTTACCATAATGAACCTACATGATCTCTCATAGTTTGAATTTTTTGCGATCTAATTTATCAAAATGCCTTATGAAGAATGTTCTTTTAATAGTGATTTCTTGAAAGCTATACCTAAATCATGCTTTCTAATACATTAATCTCAAAGGTCTCACATTAACTTCTTTGTTACTAATAAGTTTGATTGATTTTGTTGAAGAATAAGTTTGTAATTAACTACTAAAACTCACTCAATGTGAAAACTAACCAAGCACCAAGCTTTCAAAACATATGAGCTTTCAAAACATATGTGCTTTCTTAAAATTGTCCTATTAGCTAAAGAGCACACAGGAAATATTAAGAGGGGGCAGTGAGAAATATTAAGAGGGGGCAGTGAATTAGCATTTTGAAAGTTTTAAATTCAAAAACCACATAAAATCTTAAAAGAGAGACAAGAACACCAATTTTTTTCGCAGCTAAAAAAAAACCACAGCACATCAAAAACCAATCCAGAGCACCAACCCCAGTTTAGACACAAACCCAATTACAAAACTAAATAATGTTTAGAACACACATCTCTTATAAATATATATCAATGGCACATTACTCCTTCAATTCTATTAACATAAAAAACAGGCACCAAATATATACTCTTTAATCTACTAACAATAACCGAAGATGACAATGGAAGCCCCAAAAATCAGTGCTCGAACCTCTAAAATATCAATAGCATGCTCTGATCCTTTTTCAACAAACCATACATCGCATCACACCCTCTTTTGAAACGGCATCACCGGCTTCATCTTATTCAAACGTTCACATCTGCCAGCAGTCTCAATGAATACACACAGAAAAATTCTTCAAACAGGTCGCTCATTTATTATTTTATTCTTTTTTATTTAAGGCTTTCAAAAAGGCGACTTGAGGTTTTCGTAGACTCTCAGCTCTATTTTTTACATTGCATCTTTTTCTCCCAGGTCTATGTTGCTCCACTCATTTAATAACACCCCGCACAGTTTTTAAATCTCTTACCCACACTCATAAAAATGAAACTCCAAAGACACTCCCAGCAATTAAGAATTCATAAGAATAAATATCACTCCCAACTTCTCCAGCAAGAATTCAAACGTGTCCTTTCGTAGGGGCTTAGTAAACACATCTACAGTCTGCTCTTCAGTAGAAGCATATTCCAACTTAGCTTTCTTATTACTAACTTGCTCTCTTAGAGAGTGATATTTGATAAGAATATGTTTATAACAGGACTCTTAGATATATTTATTGCACTTGAATTCTCACAAAAAAAAAAAATACAGGATGATCATATTCTACCATGATGTCTTTCAGTGTCTACTTCATCCATAGAATGTGTGTTAAGCACATCAAGCACCTCAACCAAGAAATCAAGTAGCTTAACCAAATTTATATTACACTGAGTGCTCCTCTGAGATTTATTAGACCTTGATCATCAACCTTTGACATCAATGACAACATACTTACATTAGCAACCCCACATACACTCGGAAACCTAAATCTCTTAAGAAAAAAATACCTTACATATTGTAATCACCACTTAAATGAAAGAGCACAATACTACTACTCCGCACTATATTCTATGTAAACATCACACTCCTTGCCTTAAATCCAATGCTATTATCTACAATATCTACAAAAAAACTAGGCCATATTGCCCTTAATTGCTCCTAAAAAAATAAAATTGCAAAAGTTGTTTATTTAACCCGCACAACTATGTAGTTGGATATCATTAAAGATGAAGATTTGTACATGCAAGATGACATATATGAGTGAGAGCTAGAGAAGCACACAAATGAAGAGAAAGTGGAAGCGTCTATAGAAAACAAGGATGGTTTGCTCAATCTAAAAGATGATTCTGAAATGCATGCCATCGTGATGAATAGATCTTGTAACAACATATATAGAAAGGAATCCAAAAGCAAGTTCAAGTAACCACAATGAAAAGGACATTCTCTTTGACAATTTAAAGGAAGAGGAAGAACATTGTCAAGATTTTCCTTTAGACCTTCTATAAGAATCCATGATTCTATGCCACCTAAGCTTAACTCCAAATCTAGTGAATACAAAATTTCTAGGATTAATACACCTAAATTTTATAATGAAAGTCCATATAGATATTTTCTAATATTAAATTTCTCAAAGATCGATCCATATAATGCTCTTAAATAAATAAGAAATTAGTCCAATGGAAAATGAAAGAGGATATTGCAAAAAACAAATCAAAAATTTGAAGAAATTTATGAAGAAGAAAGGGCAAATATTCTTCCTAGAAGAAGAATCAAAATTTGATGTTCCAAACCCATCTAATTGTAGATTAGTATGTACTACACTACCACCAACACAAAGAACCAAGACCTAATTAAATAGACCATTCAATTCATGGTAAGTATGCTCAATCAACAATTGTTAAAATAGGTGGAAATAGTATGATGCGCAAATAAGCATATGCTTCAACCTTTTTTATGGTGGGCCTAATATAAAAACTAAGAAATACTAGATAGTAAATATGTATATAAATTCATTGTGCACAATGTAATAGGTTTGAATGCAATAAGAATAGACATCTAGAAACAACAATATCTGGTGAAAGAAATTTGAATATGATCTCTTTGAGCTTAGCAAGAATCTTATAGATATTGTATTAGGTGGATCATTTGTTGATTTATATTATCCCTATGGAAGTATTACCAAGCAGGTCTTATTTTTTATTAATGCGAAAATAGGTTTTGAAGGGACCCCAAACCCTTTACAATAAGGTCACAAAAGATATTCAATTAAAGCCCTCAACAAGGAATGGATCAAAACCAAGACGAGGGTTTTACCAACAAGCTCCCACAACCTGAGACAAATGATGCATGAAAAGAACCAGCATGCAGTCAAAAATAAAAAAAAGGACCAAAGAAAACTCCAACCTCAACATCATTACCAGAAACAATTAAAAAATACCTTTGTCCCTACCCATGTAGGAGTGAAGGGTCATGTCAAAAGAGGGCGTAGACGTCTTAGACTTTTTACCTTTTACAGTAATCCAACCCTCTTCCACCTTAGTAATCGCTTCTTGTCAGACCAATGAATCCAGCGCTGAAGACCCAACATCTTGAGATGAAAGGCCAATCATGCCAATAGAAGAGCCAGAGACAGTGCCAGAAACATCATGAGAGACAAGACCAACAACAACCAGAGAGACAGTGCCAGTAATGCTCTCAACAGACAAATCATACCCTCCAACAGGAGCATTTCAAAGGCAACAATATCTTGGGAAACAATAGGTGTAGAACCAATGGCACCAGCCATCCTAGCAACACCAACGCTAGTAGATCCAACAGTCCCTAAATCGCCCTTCCAGCAAACAGAGGAAGGGAAAGAACTATCCTCAACAACCAAGCCACCAAAAACACCAACTTGAGAAGAAACTACAAGATCTTATGTCACTACATGAGAGAAGCTCAAATCAAATTTCTTCTCAACTTTGTAATGTTGGTTTGAGGCGCCAATTCACCAAGAAGTCGAAGAACTCTTCTTCTTGAACCCACAATGCTCCGTCACATGTCTAGTTTTAAAACATCTACGACATTTGAATGGAATCCCTTCATAGTCCAAAGGTTGAACCCAGTTTCCCTTAAAAGATTGAATCAGGATCTCAACAGGCAGCCCATTTGAAACATACAGGTCGACCAAAATTTGAGCATAGGTGGAATGAAGAATGTCAAAAGATTCTTCATCCACCAACACAAAATCCCCAAGAGCGTTACCAACATCCTCAGACAGAGAATCAACCCAAAGATGAAAGGGGAGGTAAGGAAGACGAACCCAAATCAGAATCTTATCAAACTTTTTAGAAGAAGGATTGAACTTAGGGTGTTAGGGTTTAACCATAAGCGGATATTTCTTCTTTACTCTAAAAAAAATGGTCACACACTATTTTCTTTCTATCCTCTACAATCTCAAATTTTGCAATGAAAAAACCTCTAGCCATAGAGTAAATATGAATTGTACCAATGAGGATGGACTCCCAAAACTTAGAAATCTAGGCATGCAGTTCAGGAAGGCTAGGCCAATAACCCCTAAATTGGCAGATGACAGCATGAGAAGAAAAAAGAGACACATTGTGGTATATTTCCTCCTGTGTACCCTCATTCAGCTTCAAAGTTATAGAGCATGACACCGGAATGTAACCCCAAGCATGAAGACATCTCAAGGGCACAAGCAAAACACCTTGGCCAGCAAAAGCCCAAGCGATAGAGTCTGGGCCAGCACTAGTCCCACCAACTATAGGATTGTGGAGAATCGAATGCACAACACAATCATTCAACGCATTCACAATAAACATAGATGAAAGAGGCCCATTATTTAGGCGGGAGTAGTTCAAATGGGCAAGGTGGAAGTCGTTTGCAGTTGGGCGGGACCCGTTTGCAACAGACATGTTCAAAACTTTATACCAAGCATGTCTTGTTAATCATAGAAGAAAAAGGAAAAAATGTCCCTTGACTTAGCTATTTTATAAACCGATCCTTCACATTATGATTTGACATGCTAATTGTAGTAGAGAAATAAACATTGCATGTCTAGGGGAAAATTCAAAGGAGCATATTCAAAAGATTAAAAAAAATAGCATGATAAAATGAAAAAAAAAGAGATAAAACAAGAAAGAAAATAAAAATTGGCAAAAAGATTCCAATCTTTACCAATGATTATAAAGATGTGGAGAAAACCATTATTGAGTTAGAAAAGGATGGCATCATCATACACCATAAATCTGCATTTTGTTATGCATTTACAATAATAAGCATTGTAAACAAAAAAGAAAAGAAAAAGGAATGGTCATCAAATATAAGGTACTAAATGCATCCACAAAACTATTTCCACATCCAATCCCTAAAAATTTATATTTCACCTATAAGGATGCAAATGGTAGTGCATCCACAAAGTATTTCCACATCTGATCCCTAAATATTTTATCTCACTTATAAGGATGCAAATTGTAATTTATTTTCTTAGTTTGATTGCGAACATAAATTACTAGAGGGGGAGCAAAAGGAAAATGGAAAATTATATTCAACTATCCTTTTGGATATTTTAAAAAGACAATCATGCCCTTTTGATAAATGAATGCTCTTGAACCAATCTCAAATGGATCAAATATTTGAGGAATGCCTAATGTTCTTTATGGCTATATTTTGATGTTTTAATTTTTAATAAAAATTTAAATGATTGTGTGATCCATCTAAAAGGACTTTATGAAATTTCAATAATAGGTACAAAATATTTTTTTCTCTAAAATTCAACTATGCAAAAAAATTTACCAACACTTGGTGTTTTGAATGGGCTCTCTGGTTCCCGCTCGCGCGTCTCTTTCAGCTCCTACTGCATCGTCTAGGGTTTTGGCGGTGGCTCCTGCTGAGGTGTCGCAGGAACATGACCTCTTTGCTCCCCTTGAGCATGGTTTGGCACCAACAGTTGAGGCTACAGTGGCTCCCATTGGGGTTCCTGTGGTGATCCCTATGCGATCGTCTATAGTCGATCGTTTGGCTGCTCAAACTACTCCTTTGGTTGCCGATGTGACGCCTGTTGGGGCTTCTGCGACTGTCTTGGCACGGTTGCCTACTGCTGCTCGGAAGGCAGCTGATGCTCATGTTCATTCTGCTCCGAATGGCATTCCTCATAGTGCCCTTCCTGTCAGCAACCATATCTCAGTTAGGTTGAATGAGGACATTCTCTCTGAGATTGATGCGGTAGCCTCTATTTTTTCTGAGCATGGGTTGATTTGCAGATTTAAGGGTTTCTGGCCCTCTCTGCCTACTCTCCATTCATGGATTTCAAACTATTAGGAACCTTTAATTTCTGGTTCAATCCATATCTTACCTATGGCCAAAGGCTTCTTCGTGGCTAAATTTGATAATGCGGAGGATAGACAAACTATTCTGTGTGAAAATTTCTTTAGTTGGGAGGATCATTTTATGCTATTGTTGAAGCCATGGCATTCTGATTTTTCTCCTTCTTCTGAATCGTTTGATTTGCAACCAATTTGGGTTAGGCTGCCTAACCTTCCCCTCCATCTTTGGATTGATTCCATCCTTGAGACTGTGGGGGATGTGATTGGGGAAATGTTAATGGTGGATGAGAAATCTTCAGATCTTTTCCATTCTACTTATGCTCATATACTGGTGGATATTGGCACTTCAAAAGGCCTACCTTCTGAGATTAAACTCTTTTCTCCTCAGGGCAGAAGTTGGATTCAGCAATTGAACTATGAAGGCCTCCCCTTCAGATGCAGAAGATGCTTTAAGACAAGTCATGTTTCTTCTCAATGTGATCTTCAGAAATTTAAAAAGAATGCTTCGTGGTGGAAGCGTGCTTCCTCCCAACACTATACGGTGGAGAAGGTGTCTTCTCTATGGAGCTTCTCGCAAGTGGTTGAGCAGGTTGTTGTTGCCCCTGTCTCTTCTTTTGTTGATGGTTCAATGGATGTTGTTCTTGCCAGCTCTGCTAGTGGTTCAGTGGATGTTGTTCCTACCAGCCCTGCTGGTGTGGAAGTTGTTCCTGCCAGCCCTGCTGGTGTGGATTATGGTGCGGATGTTTCTCTTACTGAAAGCCCAGCAAGCCATGTTCCTGTGTTAGGTTTTCCTGCCAATTCTGCTAGTAAGATCACTGCTATCGGTATTGGTGTCTCAGTTCCTCATGCTGGGTGCTTTTCGGATCCTTTGCTGGAGGTTGTTTCTTAGGATTCTGCTTGCTGGCAGAAGAAGGCAGTGAAAGTCGAAGATGGCTAGATAACTGTCAAAAGGAAAAACTCAAAGAAATCCTCCTCATCATTCGACATGACCCTCCGATCTCATAAAAAGGGGATCTCTGATTAGTCTTTGCTCTTAGGCTTCTTAGCGTGTTGTGGTTTGGGTGTCCTCCTCTTGCTGGTTGGACTGAACCGTCTTGAGTGCTAGTATTGTAATATCTTTTGTGTGTTCTTGAGGTGTCTGGTCCTATGTTTAGGCTAGACTGTTGTATTTATGGTACTTCATTAGCTTTATCTTTCGATCCAGTTATGTAAAGGGTTTTGGGGCCCCTTCAAAACTTGTTTTTACTGTAATCAAAAACTATACCAAAAAATCGCAACTTCTTGGGAATGAAGGTGGCCAATGGAGAGCTAAAACTTCAACCACATACCTATATACCCTAGAAGAAAAATAGTTGCAACCTTTTTGTAGGATATTGAACTATATCAATAATTCTTATCTTCATTGTCAAAATGATGAGTCATTGTTATAAGAGTTCCTTAAATAAGAATTCAAATGGAGAAATTGCCACGCAATTATTGTAAAGAAAATAAGAGATAGAAGAAGTAATATATGTTTTCTTCATGTTTCTATTTTTGATAGCTCCAATAATGCTTTGAGAGGGATAGTAGGTTTTTTTAAAGGGTCAAAAACATATTGTTGAATATATTAGTAGTGTATTTGCAAATGGTGTTTAAAATGAGACTCCTATAATAAGGAGATAAGGAGATATAAATGTTTACAAAAAATTGCTATAAAATCATTGCACCTTAAGTATTTCATCATTCATACAAACTACACAAGTTTCCTAACACTTATGAAAAAGATCAAGAACGAATGGATGGATGCAATATGTCCAATAATTGGAATTTTAACTATTTTAATCATATAGGGCCTGTTTGGGTGCTGGAATACGGAATGCTGGATATAGTCAATTCTGGAATATCTAATTCCACCTTTTCAAGTGGAAGATGAAATGCTGATTTTGTGGGCCAAAATGGAATTTTGAAATTCCAAAGATGGACACAAACATGGAATTGAATTATCCAAAAATCTAATTCCGGAATTAGAGCTCATATTTCATGCACCAAACGGGCCCATAGCTAAACATATAGGATGGAGAAAGAATGACATTGATTGGTTAAAACCAAAATGGAATTGTGATATTGCTTTCAAGATTCAACTATGTAGTTTATGAGTCAAACTTATTGACCCATGTTTCATGAGTAATGGTTCACAAAAACCCATCTCTCATGAGAATGAATGGAACACCTAGCACTCATTGCATTGTTTCAAGGTGAAAACTTAATGGTTTTGAGGATGAATCAACAAGTACCATTCCATTTCTTCAAGTAAAAAATTGCCCCTAATTACACTAGTTCAACCAAAGAAATTTCTCATGACCTCCAAAATACTAGTGTTGTCAATATCCTTACAGTCAATAGTTGAACTAGATGACAAATAATCAATAATTGCCTCCACAATATTTTTGAGCATTACAAATCCCTTGAATTAGTAACATAGCCAACCTAGACTTGGGTAATCAAGATCAACCATGTACATACATAATTCTTTTACCAATTGTTAAAGAAATAGGACATCTCATCATTCGTGAGAATGAAGAATTCTCTACAAAAATAATTGTTCTAATTAATGGAAAAATAGGTTTTGAAGGGACCTGAAACCCTTTACAATGAAAAAGCTTAAGATATAACAATAAGAGTGCACCAAACACAATAGATCAGCCAAAAAAAAAAGGCCACCAACCACAAGAAACCACCCAAAAGAACTCAACCAAAGAAACAACCACACTACTACAAAAGATAAAGCATTAGAAATCCGCAGCAAAAGATACACTATCTTTTTGACCCCTTCAAATGAGATCGAAGGGTCATATCAAAAGTCGGGGAGGATTTCGTAGAATTTTTGCCTTCAACTATAATCCAACCTTCTTCAACACTAGCAGCCTTATTTTGCCAACACAATGAATCCCGAGAAGGAGACCCCCAAAAGAGGGGTTGAGTCACCAGCAAAGCCAGCACCCACCGAAATAGTAGAAAATCTGGAATCACCCAATGTAAAAAGAGAAATTTTGGGATCAGCAACCGGGACAAGGAAAGAGCCAACAGACCCATTAGTTCCAGCAAGTGGGACAGGGACAGAGCCAGCAGCCCCAGCAAACCCATCAAATCCAACATCAAGGACAGGGATAGAGCTAGCAGACTCTTCAGGAGCATTAAAGTCAGGAGCTAAGCCAACCTTCACACTAGCATGTAGAGGGAAATCAGAATCAGAAGCAGCCTCCACCACGGGGTGGGAAGAGCATTTCAAGACAGTATAATGTTTGGTAGAAGCACCCTTCCACCAAGAAGGAGAATATTTCTTCTTTTTGGAAATGAAGCCACATTGGGAAGAAATATGACCAGTCTTAAAATATTTACGACATCTAAAAGGAATACCTTTGAAATCAAGTTGTTGGGTCTAGGGTCCCAAGGATGTTTCAATTTTAATTTCAGCTGGGAGGCCTTTCAAGGTATCCATGTCTACCAAGATACGAGCAACAGTAGAATGATACATATTATCATAATCATTATCAGTCATCAAGAAATCCCCCAAAGCCCCACCCACTTCCTCAAGGATGGAGTCCTGCCACAGGTGAAGGGGCAGATTGGGGAGCCTGACCCATATAGGGATAAAACTAAAGATTTCAGTGGAAGGATTGAAACCAGGGTGCCATAGCTTGACTAGGAGCAGAAATTTATCATCCTCCCAGCAAAAGAAATAATCACATAGGATCGTAGTTCTATCCACAGCATTATCAAATTTAGCAATGAAAAAACATTTTTCCATTGGAAAGATGTTAACAGTACCTGTTAATTTTGGTTCCCATCTACGAGAGATCCAATCATGCAATTGGGGCAAGCTAGGCCAAAAACCTTGAAATCAGCAAATCAGTCCGTGGGATTTAAAAATTTCACTACTGTTCAACAAATCTCTATCAGCATCAGAGGATAGCTTGACAGATAAGGACTCACAAATAGGAACCAAGGAAACCCCATTAGCAGAAACCCTTTGTTTTTTCTCAGCCCCAACCTTCTTGGAAACAACATCAGCAAAAGACCCAGTAGACGGAGAGGCTCCAGCAGCTAAAGAAAAGACATTAGCAAAGGTGTCGAACGCAACATGAGGTGGAACCCTAAATGCATCGGAACCAACAGCCACCCCAAGCGCATCAGGAGGAGAAGATGCCCGAACCGCCGCACCAGCAGTAGGGGAGACACCTGTATTCCCAAACGCAGGAGAAGAGGGCGGATCCCTAAATGCTGGAGGAGAGGGAACAAGGGCGATGCCAGCAACCCCAAGTGCAAAAGAGGGTTGAGCCCTAATCGCAGTAGCAGACATCGCGTATTTAGTCAAAGGTTCTACAAAAATAATTGTTAATATTGTCATGCAGAGAAGGTTGTCTTTGGAATCTTCCTTTCATATCCACTTGTAAATAAACAACAATGTTGTGGACTCTATATACAACACAACTATCTAATCACATGTCAATTCAAACCTATCAATGAAGATCATCTTTAAAAAGAAAGAAAAGACATGATAGCCCCACCAATACATGGACCTCTACATGCTCATTTAGTAAGGAGGTGGATGTGATTGTTAATGTTAGTAGAGATATTGCTATACCTAGCATTTCACTATAAAGATTACCAAAGATAACAAGTAGCTTTCCCTTTTGTCATCTATATAGGTAAGTATACCTATAAATAAGTCTCTACGGCCCATTTGTGACCATTAGAAGTATTTGGCTTGTATATGGATAGAATACTCTTTCTTTATGCCTTATATCTCAAAGACTTTATACTCTCTTTTTTTCGTAATATATAGAAGTTGTAACTGTTCATCATGTAGCCTCCCCTGATGTTTTGTCCACTCAAGATAGTTATGTGACACCAATAGTGTAGCCTCCCCTGATGTTTTGTCCACACAAAATAGTTATGTGACACTAATACGTCAAAGGTATGTACGCAACATAGCTTTGAGATGTTGAAAGTTATGCTACATAACTTTAAGATAAGAACCAAAACCATTCACTTTGGTATGGAAAACTATCTTCTTGTTGAAAGACAACCTTACAAGATGGACGAAATTTTGACCAAGAAAATTAAACATGAGCAACTTCACTTTGAGGTTGTTACCCTCATTTTTCTCAGATCACAGTTTTAGTCTTGATCGAAATAATTTATAGCTTGAAGTTGAACTTGAACCCAGTGTTGAACCTTAAGTTAGTTCAAGTTCAAGTTCAACCCGTTACCATTTTCGAGTCTTAAGTGTTTATGCTTGCTTCTCTCAATTTTCTGTCGGTCTCAAAAGATGAACCTAAAGTTGAACTTAGTCTTGAACCTTAGGTTAGTTCAAGTTCAAGTTCACATTTGTAATATGACAACTTATGCACGGACATTCAGGCGGGATGGTCCTCTTTTTTTTTAAAAAAGCAGTTTCTTGTTTTGTAGCACTCCAAACGTTTATTAAGTTTTGGAAATTGTCATACAAGAAGCTCTCTTTCAACTAGATGGCTTGCGCATGTTGAAAGGTTTGAAAAGACAGTTGGCAACATGACGTAGAGCGAGTCATAAGTGTTCAAATATGGTGATCAGAGATTTTCCTTGGGAATTGAGTTATTCATGCTGAAATAGCTGGAAGATTAATTAAGCTCAGCCGGACATGTCAAATCAATCATTCTTCCATTAAAAACATTTATTATGGACATGCTCTGAAGATTTATTAGAGATTATGAGGCGTCTACGCATAAATGAAGAATGATTAAGGTTTTCTGTTAGTTATTTTGTTTATACAAGGAGTAGGAGTGACAGAATTGGTGGTGGTAAATTTGCAGAAGACTGGTGCGTAATACATTGGTGAGTTATCTCTTCCCTTAACAGTTTCAGTTTTCAGAGGCTCTTTCTGTGTACCATTCTTTTGTATTCCATGTTTGATGAAATGTTGTTATTCCGTCCAAAACTTCCAAAAGAGGAAAGTAGAACCCACCTGCTAGTTTCTCTTCCAGTAATAGGGGATACCTTCTTATTGAATGCAAATTTAGGGGAACTTTGTGATAGAGCCCGAAGTTCTTCTGAAGGTGCTTTTGCTGGAAAGTTAGCAAGTAGTGGACTTCTAGAAGCTATTGCATTTCCTCCTGCTTTTCTTTGCCATGAATTGGTGTTGGAATGTGCAAACAAATATGACGCCAAGAATAAATGTATCAAGGATGCGTCAGGAGACATCTTGGTTAAAATCAGTCGAGAAACAATAATGGCAGCCCTGTGAATTCCCGAGAAGGAATTATATGAACCATGGACTTATGCTGAAGCGGATCGTGTGTACGAAGCAGAGAAGAAAACATATAGCTCCTCGGTAGCACAGGTGTGGCTTGCGAAACCAGAGAAAGGCGGATCTAGATTGCCAAAGCCTCTGACAATTGAACACCTCCGCAAGGACATAGCTGATATGGTATTTCTTTTAAATAGGGTGAAAGGAAACCCTCATGCATTTCATTGGGAGAACTGGATGTACTGCTTTATCCATAAAATCATAGAAGGAGATAAATTTATTGATTGGGCTGACCTGATAGCGCAGGGGCTTCATAGAGAGCTTTTAAATGTGGCAAATCTAACAGCATTTTATATGTCCTCCTATCTTGTGTATGTCTTAGCATGCTGCCGAGATTGGGAAAGATTGCTTCATGAACTGTGGACTAATGATATGAAGATATATGACTACTTTGCATGCTTGTAGAAGGAGAATTTATCTGGTGTATTCAAAGTTGTAAATGATAGATTTTTAGGTAAGTTGGTTTTTGAATTAAGAGGGAAGGAGAATTGCAGAATTTCAGAGGAAGCCAGACAAGTGATTAATGTCTATGGCTGTCATTTTATTAAATTTCCAAGATTCACTTACCTTAGGGTTGGAGCATTTGATGGATAACCCTTGAGGCTTCCTAGGTTTTGTTTGGATGATATAATCTTAATGGAGCTATGTAGGCAGCTCGTTCTAGTTGAGCAAAAAGTTGGGATGTTGAAGAAGTCCTCGAGTGTCCTCTTCCCTATTGAGTTGGGACACTATAGGTGTAAAAGCTTTCAAGATGTGAAAGCTATCAAAGAAGACTTAGATGCTTATTGTTTGCAAACTTACGTTCCCAGGACTGATTTTGATTATAGAGGCTTTGCAGAAGCAAACCTAAATGTCCCAGAGACATTCATTCCTGACTTGGAAGATTTTTGAGTCAATTGTCCTGATGAGTTGGAAGTAAGGAAAAGGCTCTGGTCTCGATTAACTTTGAAACAGATCATCACTTTTAAGCTGAATATGGATACAGATGGTGTTGTTGAAGACAATGAAGATGATGTGGTGGACTCCCAGTATTCAGAAAATATTGAATTCCTCCCAATTCCTGAGCTAGATTGGAAAGAGCCAGAAGAGGATAATTTGCAAAAAAGGATGAAAAGCGTGATGGGGAGAACTGATTCATGGTTGGTGAAGAGAAGTACCCCGGTTGCCCATTTGCAGTCAACAAAGAAACCAATAAAAACCAAGAAGAGGAGTTTGAAAAATTGAACTCGAAGCTGAACCTGAACTTGAATCATTTTCTTCACAAGTTCAAGTTCAACAACAACCTGAACCTGAAGTTTGTACAAGATCAAGCCAAAGAATAAAAGAAAGAGTTCAAAGGAAGAGGGTCACTCCCAGTGTCGTTGTAGACTTAGACGCACCAAGTCTTAATCCAAAGGCAGAATCAATAGAGGATCACAGCATACCCGACATGGTAGATGATCAACAAATGCAAGAAGAGACAGGGGATGCCTCGAAAGATTCATTGGCTCTTTTGAGCAATTATGACACTCAGAAGAAATCTTTTGCTGCCCCGCCATGGTTGGAGGCTCCAGTGGCCAAGAAAAGAAACATTGTTCCATTATCGGTCCCCATTGACTATGTGGTGAGCAGGTACCTCGAAAAATCCTCTAAAGTGAAGAAAATGAAAATGGAGTCAAGAATTGATTTTGATGAAAGCAGCGATCACTGGATGGCCGAAATTGCAAAGCCTAAGGAAGATAAAGCTGAAGGAGAGGCTTCAGTCTAGGACTTTCAAGTATCCAAGGTGGACTTAGGAAAAGACACCAGAGCCTCCGATATGAGGTTTTTCAAGGTGTCAAATAAGAAGATTGCTAGCAAAGTGTGGAAGGATGCCAAGGATAAACAAGAAATGAAAGAAGCGATGAAGAGTATGGCTCAGTATATCCATGCCATTCAGAATCCTAATCGTTTCCCTCAGAGTGAGATGCCAGCTTCCATCGACATGAAGTCTCCTAATAATCAGTGTTTTCTTGATCAGGTTCAGAGGAGCAAGGCAGTGGGTAAAGCCTTTGATGATTGGGTGGAGTGTGTGAAAGCTGAAGTTGTCAAATAGCTGGACCATATGGGTCAAACCCACATAGAAGGGGATCACCTGGTTAAAAAATCAGAAGCCAGCATCAAGGAATGGGAGTTGGAAAAGACCACATGGACCAAAGAGCTCCATTGGATTGAGGAAATCGAAGAATATGGCTTGCAGAATTTCCTTACGGAAAGACCGGTTCCTGGACTTGATGACATGGTTCTTTACGTTATCAAAGAATGGATAGAATGGCGGAACGAGGCCGTGGTCCTGGGAATTTCCAAGGTAAGGGATCTTATGAAGGGATTAAAAATAATTGAAGAAATTATTTCAAGTGATGTAAAATGGATCAATGAGCAGTGCTAGGGAAATCAGGAAGTATCAGTTAAACCAATTGAACAAGTGATCAAAGGGGTAAGTTTCTGGTTTGATGAATTCAAAAAGATGAAAGCACCCATAGATGAACACTTTACAAAAGTGGCCAGGATAGAATCCATGATGATTCTTCAACGAGATCATCTAGTTATGCATGTAGGTAAGATATCTGAGGTTAAAAAGGAGAGTGAAGTCTGGAGGCAGAGGATTGATTTTATCGGTCTGCCACATCAACCAGTGATATCCGCTTTCAACACCGCATTTTTAGAATGGAAGGCAGCCCAACTTACAACCACCTCCACTCCCTAACTCTCTGAAACACCTGGCGAATTCTGGAAGGTGCTTACTCTCAATTCATTTTTTCTTTAATGTTTTTGGCTTAGGACAATTATTAGGTCTGTTGGATTTTACTTGCAAGAAGACAGTTTTACTAAGTTATTTATTTGAGGCCTTGCAAGGCTATATATTGCAAAACTTTTATTGATTATGGGTTCGGCTCTCTGAGTTGCGAGAAACTATTTTCTACAAACTTAACTTCAAGTCTTATGAATACTGATAGTGCAGAATATATAGAATATCTTATGGTATTACATATATGTTCAAGCTTTTAAATGATAAATACTATTGTTTGTCTTATGTGATTTATTTTCTTATGGAGATAAGTTACGTTGAATGAAGCTTGACTGTGATCTGAATGAATTCTATGCTTAGAAGTAATAGAGAGGATTGATATTAAAGTTCAGGATTAATCAATTCAAAGTTTGAGATTGGAATAGAAGTAGATACCCACTCTAAAATCTGCACATTCTTTTCATGTTGATGATCTGAGTGTTTTCCTTAAGTGTTTTCTGGTGAAAAGCACACATGATGTTATTTTGTCTTCTATGTTAATAAGATCTCATTGAAAATCTTTTTGGAGGTAGCTGCACCTTATAATTTGCAAAGAGTGTGCTTATAGCAACTCATTTGTTAGTGTTAAGTTGTTTTTATCTCTTTCAATTCTTTAAAAGAGATCTGAGATCAATCCAGAGAAAAGGGAAAAACTGTATGCTAACAGTTTTTTGCGACTCTGTTGGGGAGCATCTAAGAATAGACCAAGATTGATATTCTTACATTTTAATGATCAGCTATGGTGTTGCCCGCTGACGTTATTCCTGGTCAACAAGAACTTCCTCCAATTTTTCAACCAGGCATAGATTTTTTTTATACTCAAGAAGATTTAATTGTTGACCTTAATGCAGCAACTTGGAAGTTTAAAACGAACGATCAGCAATATCACCAAGTAAGGTTAGTCCTTGAGGAAGAGGAAGAGATTGGAGAGTGGCTTCGAGGCTTGCCTGTAGCCCAGGAGGCTGCTGTAGTTGATAGAGCAGTTCGAAGGCCCTAAAAATAACTGTTTCTTTCATTTGTTTCAGTTAATTAAGCTGGCTGAGAAGAGATTTACAAGGGGGGATAGAGAAAAAGGTCTATTAGATTTTGATTTTGAAGATCTAGCTAAGCTTAATTTTAAGCCCCAGACTCCTTCTAGGCGAAGACAGTATAAGACTGTCAGTAGGCCTTCTTCTCCCACTAAGTCCACTCCTATAACTACTTTTAGTTCCTTGGTCTCACCCAGAACCTTAACTCCTACTTTTATAAATCTACAGCCCTTGAATATCATTTTACCTACTATGGCACAAAATCAGCCTTGGGGTGCTATCGTAGGACCTTTGAGCTTAGGTGCAAATCTTGGAAACCTACCTAAAGGTCATGACATCCTACCCAAATTTAGTGGTGATGGAAAGAAAACCCCTGAGGATCGCTTGAATGCTTTCAATACAGCATGCGGAGTTTTAGCAGTGGGCACTGCAAATGTGGCTGTCAGGCTCTTTGTCTTGACCTTAACTGAGACTGTAGCTGAGTGGTTTCACAGTTTACCACATGCCTCCATTACCGACTGGGATTCCATGAAAACAACATTTGAGACTAGGTTTAAATCGGTTGATGATGCAAATACCCTTTTGATTCAATTAAGTCAAATGAAGAAGGAGATTCAAGTACCCATGAGAGAGTTTGTGGCAAGATTCAATAAAGGAATTCAAGTAATTCCAGCAGCAAGTAGACCTAATGATGAAAATCAGAAAGGATTTTTCTTAAATGCTATGCCTCCAAATGTAGCATTTCCTTTAAAAAGAGCTAAGCCAGCCACCTTAGCAGCAACTCCGGCTCTCGTCATTGAACTAGAGGATGATCTCATAACAAGTGGCAAATGGAGAAAAGATGTTCAAACTTCTAGCTCTCAACCCTCTACCTCCTCATCGTCAGACCCTGTAATTCAAAGACTAATGAATGATTTGATAACCATCAAATGACAGTTGCCTAAAACTACCAGTCCCTATCAAGATATTCCACACAAATATCCAACTCAGGGACCCTCAAACTCCGGAAAACAATTTAATTTGCCCCCTGCTCAACAGAGCTTGCAGATTGAACCTCCACCAAATAAAAGTAACATGTGTATTTTCCATCTTACTGATGAACATGAGGAAGTCTCATGTCCCAAAAATATAAGACATGTGCAGCTTGAAGCTGGAGAAAGAAGCAGCAGCAAAGGTGACTGTTGAAGACATATCCTTTTAAGTGCCTGGCGACTCTGGAAACTTTTACCTTGAATATGAATCAGACTCCGAAAGGGGGGGAGACATATTGGTAACTTTAGAGGATACCTCTTGTTCAGTCTTGACAAGAAATCAACATGGAGGAAAGGTGAGTAATTGGACAAATGCGGCAACTAAAGGTAGTGAAGGGCAGGTCAATGATCATCCAAAGATTTTGAAAGCAGGCACTCCAGAGGAACAAGTTTTGAAAAGGTCTGAATCTTATTCCCCTTTTAGTATAGTTGATTTTTGTAAAACTTCAAAAGTGCAAATTTCTGCTGCAGAATATTTGAAAATGAATCATCAGGAGTTAGATAAATTGGTTAGTTATGTCAAAGGTCCTCCTACTGAACCTAAGGTTCAACAGACAAACAATGCATGTTTTAAAGGACAGCCTAAAAAGAAGGAAGAGACAATTGAACAAAAGCCCGTCGAGAAACCCACTCCTACCATTCCTTTCAGCTTGAAACCTGAACCTTTCTATGTGTCTCTATACATTCATTGTTTCAAATTAAACAATTGTATTATTGATTCAAGGGCTTCGGATAATATTATGCCTTCATCTGTGGCCAAAGCATTAGATCTCCCTATGACTGATACCTTTGGACGCTACTATTCTATGGATGCTAAACAAGTCCCACTCCTAGGTTAGATTAAAGATGCCCAGGTTGCCTTGGTAGCTTTTCCAGATAAGAGAATGAAATTAACCATCTTAGTAGCTGATATTCCAGCCAGCTAGGGTATGCTTCTTAGCAGAACCTTTTGTCAGGATCTAGGTGGTGAAATAAAATTGGATTGGTCTCAGGCCATAGTTCCTATAGGCAATAAGAAAGTTACTCTTCTTCTAGAACCCAAATCCAAATACATGGTTTTTCCCTCAGAAGACCCTAAATCCCAGATATTCTATCAAGAATCTGAGTTCGCAAACTATGTCATTTTATCAGATGTTAACCTTCCAAATCCAGTGATTGCAGATGAAGAACTTCTTTGGACTCTTGAATTCAATGGTAGTTGCTCTTCTACAAGCTCGGGGGCTGGAGTAGTCCTCATTTCTCCTATTGGACTTAAATTCCCTTTTTCATTCAAACTTGAGTTCAAGAACACCAACAATATGGCAGAGTATGAAGCTCTATTGCTAGGTTTAGAAGAAGCCAAGAAGAAGGGGATTAAGCTTCTAAAGGCGCATGGTGATGTCGAGCTTATTGTCAAACAGGTCAAGAACTTGTTTTTAGTGAAGAATGAAAGACTTAAGCATTACAAAAATAGGGTGTGGGATGAACTCAAATCGTTTGAAGCCTTCTCAATTGAAGCAGTTCCTAGGGAATTTAACTCACAAGTGGATGCTCTTGCTGGATCAGCATCTTTGCTTATACCACACCCAGATTTTTTAGAAGACCGTTACACCATTGAAGTCATTCACAAGCCTAGCGTTCCTAATAATTCATGTTCTTGGAAAGTGTTAAGGGATGATGCTCAAATCAATGAATTCTTACAAGGTTTAGATAAGTTTTCAACTAATTATTATGAAGGATCAATGTCTGAGTGTCATGAGTTATGTCCAGGGAAGGAGTCTAGTGTTTCAGGGGAGGTGTTCCAACTTAAAGGAAATTCTATACCCAAGGGTCTGGTGGAGTTAGAGAGGCTATTTGATAGATGTGGCTGTTATTTAAATTCACCCGACATGCCGAACACCATCCCTTCAGGTGAATATGAAAAAATTAATATCGGTGATGATTTTAATCCCAAAATGGTTAATTTAGGTGTGTGTTGTGATGAAGATGAAAGAGGTCGTTTCACTAAGTTATTAAAAGAATATGGTGACGTATTTGCTTGGACCTATGATGATTTAAAGAACTTTAGACAGGGACAGTTTACACATCATATTCCCTTGAAGCCTGGTACATCACCGTTTCGTCAAAAATTGAGAACATACAATCCGAAGGTGTCGGATGCCATTTTTAAGGAGATTGACAAAATGCTTCAAGCTAGGATTATTTTCCCAATACATCATTCTACATGGGTGGCTAACATTGTTCCTGTGAGGAAGCGAAATCGTGAAATCAGAATATGCGTGGATTTCAGGAACCTCAATCAATCAAGCCTTAAAGACAACTTCGCCTTACCTATGATGGATCAAATTCTTCAGACGGTAGCTGGTTCAGAGATGTTGTCATTACTTGACAGTTTTTCAGGCTACAATCAAATCAGTGTTGCAGAGGAAGACCAGCACAAAACAGCCTTTACAACACCTTGGGGCACATTCACATATAGAAGAAAGCCTTTCGGCCTAATTAATGCTGGAGCCACATTTCAGAGGGCCATGAATTCCACCTTCGGCCATTTGCTAAACAAGACCATCACCATTTATCTAGATGACATGGCAGTATTCTCCAGGAGGCGTAAGAAGCATCTGAAAGACCTGAAAGAAGTTTTACAAAGATGTCGGGATCATGGTGTTTCCCTGAATCCGAAGAAGTCAATCTTCTGTGTGACAGAGGGTAAGTTGTTGGGTCACTTAGTTTCAAAGGAGGGCATTAAAATTGATCCAAAGAGAGTCAAAGCTATCCAACAGTTGTGTTTTCCTGTTAATCGAAAAGGGATTAAATCTTTTTTTGGTCAAGTCAACTTCTTAAGGAAGTTTGTGCCTGATTTCGCTGAAACATCAAAACCGATGGTAGACCTGTTAAGTGAAAAGCAGAGTTTTAAATGGGATGAACCAGTTGTTAAATCATTTGGTAAGATTAAGGAAGCTATAGCAAATGCTCCGACATTGATACACCCAGATTTCAAAAAAGACTTTATTATCTATTGCTATGCATCAAAGCCCACAATGTCTGGGGTGCTATTACAGAAGAATGATAATAGGGAAGAAGTGCCTATCTCTTTTATGAGCATCCCACTCAAGAAACATGAGTTATGCTATTCACAAATAGAAAAACAGGCATTCGCAGTAGTGAAGGCAGTCAAGCAATTCCGATACTATATATTGCATTCACACTCTGTGGTCTTTGTTCTGAATTCTGTTGTTAAGACCATCCTTACCCAATAGAAAGTTGCAGTAAATAATAGAGCTAGCTGGGTTGCAAAGGTGCAAGAATTCGATTTGGAAATTAAGCCTACAAAGCTAGTAAGAGGTCAAGGCCTATGTAAACTGATGGCTGAGAATCAAGAAGCACAAAACATACCTAATTGTCTATTTATAGCGACAACTGACTCGTGGTTTTCAGATGTAGCTTTCTTTATGACCTACAGAGAGCCTCCAGAACATTTATCAACTAAAGAAAGAAGAAATTTGAGACTGAAAGCAGCAAAGTATGTCATAGTAGATAATGTTCTATATAAAAGGGGACTGGATGGGATGTTTTTGTGATGTGTGGATAAGGAACAGCAGAAGCAGCTGTTACAATCATTTCATAATGAAGCATGCGGGGGGCACTATTCTTCTTCTATGACAGCGTTTAAGATCCTGAGAAACTGTTATTACTGGCCCGGAATGTTTAAAGATGCATACAGGTGGGTGGCAAATTGCGAGAAGTGTAAACTTTTCTCAGGAAAACCTCAGTTAGTTGCTCTACCGCTAAGGCCTATGATTATCGAAGAGCCTTTCCAGCAGTGGGGATTAGATTTTATTGGCCCAATCAACCCAACTTCTAGCGGAAGACATACCCATATCTTGACAGTGACTGATTACTTTACCAAGTGGGTGGAGGCGATACCAGTCAAAGTAACCACTTCTGAGATAGTCTGTAAATTTCTAAAAGAAAACATTCACTAGATTTGGAGTTCCCTTAAAGATTGTGGCCGATAATGCTCAGAATTTCTCTTCCCGAGAGATTCAACTCTTTTGTTATGATCATGGCATAAACCTATCTCATTCTTCAGATTATTTTCCACAGGGAAATGGCCAGGCGGAATCTACAAACAAGAACCTGATAAACATCATGAAGAAACTGGTAGATGAAAAGGGTAAAGACTGGCACAAGAAGTTATACGAGGTATTGTGGGCGGATAGAACCTCTCCGAAGAGGGCTATCGGTATGACACCATTTGAATTAGTCTTCGGAGTTGAAGCTCAGCTGTCACTTCCACTAGAATTGGCCTTTGCCAAATTGTAAAGATGTGTGGAGAATGAAGTCTTTCAAAATTCATTGGAGAAGAGGATTTTATATTTGTCAAAAATTGAAGAGGAGAGGGAGGAGTTAGTTGATCACATCACCAGTCACCAATTGAAAGTGAAGGAAATTTTTGATCGACGTGCTAGGCCGAGAAAATTTATGGTGGGTGATAAGATTCTTCTTTGGGATAAGCATCGGGAGCCAAGAGGAGCACATAGCAAATTCAAGTCTCTCTGGAAGGGACCGTTTGAGATCTCACAAGCTCTGGGCCCAAATGCATTCAGGCTGAAATACATTGACAGAGATGAACTGCCCCTGTCCTATAACAGGCAGGATCTCAAGCTTTACCAACTGTAAGTCTTTTCTTTTCCTTGCTTGTATATAAAGTTTTGGTCTGTGTCTATAGGAGTAGAAGTTTTTGTTGTGATGAGTCAGCCTGGTTAAATAAGAGTTTCAACTGTCTTGTTAGATAGAGATTCTAGATTCATTTCCTCGGTCCTGAGCAGTCCCGGTCCCCAGTCAAAGCCAGTTGTTACCATCATTTTTCTTAGATCTCAGTTTTAGTCTTGATCGAAATAATTTATAGCTTGAAGTTGAACTTGAACCCAATGTTGAACCTTAAGTTAGTTCAAGTTCAAGTTCAACTCATTACCATTTCCGAGTCTTAAGTGTTTATGCTTGCTTCTCTCAATTTTATGTCAATCTCAAAAGATGAACCTGAAGTTGAACCTAGTCTTGAACCTTAGGTTAGTTCAAGTTCAAGTTCACATTTGTAATATGACAACTTATGCACGGAGATTTAGGCAGGATGGTCCTCTTTTCAAAAAAAAAAGCAGTTTCTTGTTTTGTAGCACTCCAAGCATTTATTAAGTTTTGGAAATTGTCGTACAAGAAGCTCTCTTTCAACTAGATGGCTCGTGCATGTTGAAAGGTTTGAAAAGACAATTGGCAACATGACGTAGAGCGAGTCATAAGTGTTCAAATATGGTGATCAGAGATTTTCCTTGGGAATTGAGTTATTCATGCCAAAATAGCTAGAAGATTAATTAAGCTCGGCCGGACATGTCAAATCAATCATTCTTCCATTAAAAACATTTATTATGGACATGCTCTGAAGATTTATTAGAGATTATGAGGCGTCTACGCATAAATGAAGAATGATTAAGGTTTTATGTTAGTTATTTTGTTTATACAAGGAGCGGGAGCAACGGAATTGGTGATGGTAAATTTGCAGAAGACTAGTGCGTAATACATTGGTGAGTTATCTCTTCCCTTAACAGTTTCAATTTTCAAAGCCTCTTTCTGTGTAGCAGTCTTTTGTATTCCATATTTGATGAAATGTCGTTATTCCGTCCAAAACTTCCAAAAGAGGAAAGTAGAACCCACCTGCTAGTTTATCTTCCAGTAATAGGGGCTACCTTCCTATTGAATGCAAATTTAGGGGAGCTTTGTGATAGAGCCCGAAGTTCTTCTGAAGGTTCTTTTGCTGGGAAGTTAGCAAGTAGTGGATTTCTAGAAGCTGTTGCATTTCCTCCTGCTTTTATTTGCCCTAAATTGGTGTTGGAATGTGCAAACAAATATGACGCCAAGAATAAATGTATCAAGGATGTGTGAGGAGACATCTTGGTTAAAATCAGTCGAGAAACAATAATGGCAGCCCTGCGAATTCCCGAGAAGGAATTATATGAACCATGGACTTATGCTGAAGCGGATCGTGTGTACGAAGCAGAGAAGAAAACATATAGCTCCTCGGTAGCACAGGTGTGGCTTGCGAAACCAGAGAAAGGCAGATCTAGATTGCCAAAGCCTCTGACAATTGAACACCTCCGCAAGGACATAGCTGATATGGTATTTCTTTTAAATAGGGTGAAAGGAAACCCTCATGCATTTCATTGGGAGAACTAGATGTACTGCTTTATCCAGAAAAACATAGAAGGAGATAAATTTATTGATTGGGCTGACCTGATAGAGGAGGGGCTTCATAGAGAGCTTTTAAATGTGGCAAATCTAACTGCATTTTATATGTCCTCCTATCTTGTGTATGTCTTAGCATGCTGCCGAGCTTGGGAAGGATTGCCTCATGAACTGTGGACTAATGATATGAAGATATATGACTACTTTGCATGCTTGCAAAAGGAGAATTTCTCTGGTGTATTCAAAGTTGTAAATGATAGATTTTCAAGTAAGTTGGTTTTTGAATTAAGAGGGAAGGAGAATTGCAGGCTTTCGAAGGAAGCCAAACAAGTGATTAATGTCTACGGCTGTCATTTTATTCAATTTCCAAGATTCACTTACCTTAGGGTTGGAGCATTTGATGGAGAACCCGTAAGGCTTCCTAGGTTTTGTTTGGATAATATAATCTTAATGGAGCTATACAGGCAGCTCGTTCTAGTTGAGCAAAAAGCTGGGATGTTGAAGAAGTCCTCGGGTGTCCTCTTCCCTATTGAGTTGGGACACTATAGGTGTAAAAGCTTTCAAGATGCGAAAGCTGTCAAAGAAGAGTTAGATGCTTACTGTTTGCAAACTTATGTTCCCAGGACTGATTTTGATTTTAGAGGCTTTGCAGAAGCAAACCTAAATGTCTCAGAGACATTCATGCACATTCCTAACTTGGAAGATTTTTGGGTCAATTGTCCTGATGAGTTGGAAGTAAGGAAAAGGCTCTGGTCTCAATTAACTTTGAAACAGATCATCACTTTTAAGCTGAATATGGATACAGATGGTGTTGTTGAAAACAGTGAAGATGATGTGGTGGACTCCCAATATTCGGAAAATATTGAATTCTTCCCAATTCCTGAGCTAGATCAGAAAGAGTCGGAAGAGGATAATTTGCAAAAAAAGATGAAAAGGATGATGGAGAGAACCGAGGCATGGTTGGTGAAGAGAAGTACCCCCGTTGCCCCTTTGCAATCAACAAAGAAACCAATAAAAACCAAGAAGAGGAGTTCGAACAAAAGGCCTTATGTTTTAACTAACCTAAGTGTTGATCCACCTTGTGCAGGAAAAATTGAACCCGAAGCTGAACCTAAACTTGAATCATTTTCTTCGCAAGTTCAAGTTCAACAGCAACCTGAACCTGAAGTGTGTACAACAAGATCAAGCCAAAGAATAAAAGAAAGAGTTCAAAGGTAGAGGGGCACTCCCAGTGTCGTTGTAGACTTAAATGCACCAAGTCCTAATCCGAAGGCAAAATCAATAGAGGATCACAGCATACCCGACATGGTAGATGATCAATAAATGCAAGAAGAGACAAGGGATGCCCCGAAAGATTCATTGGCTCTTTTGAGCAATTATGACACTCAGAAGAAATCTTTTGCTGCCCCGCCATGGTTGGAGGCTCCAGTGGCCAAGAAAAGAAACATTGTTCCATTATCAGTCCCCATTGACGATGTGGTGAGCAGGTACCTCGAAAAATCCTCTAAAGTGAAGAAAATGAAAATGGAGTCAAGAATTGATTTTGATGAAAGCAACGGTCACTAGATGGCCGAAATTGCAAAGCCTAAGGAAGATAAAGCTGAAGGAGAGGCTTCGGTCCAGGACTTTCAAGTATCCAAGGTGGACTTAGGAAAAGACACCAGAGTCGCCGATATGAGGATTTTCGAGGTGTCAAATAAGAAGATTGCTAGCAGGGTGTGGAAGTATGCCAAGGATAAACAAGAAATGAAAGAAGCGATGATGAGTATGGCTCAATATATCCATGCCATTCAGAATCCTGAGCCTTTCCCTCTGAGTGAGATGCCAGCTTCCATCGACATGAAGTCTCCTAATAATCAGTGTTTTCTTGATCAGGTTCAGAGGAGCAAGGCAATGGGTAAAGCCTTTGATGATTGGGTGGAGCGTGTGAAAGCTGAAGTTGCCAAATAGCTGGACCATATGGGTCAAACCCACATAGAAGGGGATCACCTGGTTAAAAAAGCAGAAGCCAGCATCGAGGAATGGGAGTTGGAAAAGACCACATGGACCAGAGAGCTCCATTGGATTGAGGAAATCAAAGAATATGGCTTGCAGAATTTCCTTATAGAAAGACCGGTTCCTGGACTTGATGACATGGTTCTTTACGTTATCAAAGAATGTATAGAATGGTGGAACGAGGCTGTGGTCCTAGGAATTTTCGAGGTAAGGGATCTTATGAAAGGATTAAAAACAATTGAAGAAATTATTTCAAGTGATGTAAAATGGATCGATGAGCAATGCGAGGGAAATCAAGAAGTATCAGTTAAACCAATTGAACAAGTGATCAAAAGGGTATGTTTCTGGTTTGATGAATTCAAAAAGATGAAAGCACCCACAGATGAACACTTTACAAAAGTGGCCAAGATAGAATCCATGATGATTCTTCAACGAAATCATCTAGTTATGCATGCAAGTAAGATATCTGAGGTTAAAAAGGAGAGTGAAGTCTGGAGGTAGAGGATTGATTTTATCGGTCTGCCACATCAACCAGTGATATTTGCTTTCAACGCTGCATTTTCAAAATGGAAGGCATTCCAACTTACAGCCACCTCCACTCCCTAACTGTTCGAGACACCTAGCGAATTCTGGAAGGCGCTTGCTCTCAGTTCAATTTTTCTTTAATGTTTTTGGCTTAGGACAGTTATTAGGTCTGTTGGATTTTACTTGCAAGAAAACAGTTTTACTAAGTTAGTTATTTGAGGCCCTGCGAGGCTATATATTGCAAAACTTTTATTGATTATGGGTTCGGCTCTTTGAGTTGGGAGAAACTATTTTCTACAAACTTAACTTCAAGTCTTATGAATACTAATATTGCAAAATATATAGAATATCTTATGGTATTACATATATGTTCAAGCTTTTAAATGATAAAGACTATCATTTGTCTTATGTGATTTATTTTCTTGTGGAGATAAGTTACGTTGAATGAAGCTTGACTGTGATCTAAATGAATTCTATGCTTAGAAGTAACAGAGAGAATTGATATTAAAGTTCAAGATTAATCAATTCAAAGTTTGAGATTGGAATAGAAGTAGATACCCACTTTAAAATCTGCACATTCTTTTCATGTTGATGAACTAAGTGTTTTCCTTAAGTGTTTTCTGGTGAAAAGCACACATGATGTTATTTTGTCTTCTATGTTAATAAGATCTCATTGAAAATCTTTTTGGAGGTAGCTGCACCTTATAATTTGCAGAGAGTGTGCTTATAGCAACTCATTTGTTAGTGTTAAGTTATTTTTCTCTCTTTCAATTCTTTAAAAGAGATCTGAGATCAATCCAGAGAAAAGGGAAAAACTGTATGCTAACAGAGGTATAGGAGATTATCCCACCAGCTTGAGAACAGACAAGATCTTTAACTTCAAAAAGGTATGAAACTTCTGAACCTGCTCAAAATATTATTGAGCAGCAGCAATCATTTCTAGTAAAATGAAAAAAGAATAGATCTGAAAGAGATGTACATGGCATCACCTATCTCAATACTATGCTGAAGCTTCTACACCTCAAGTATAGATAAGAAACATATGTTTTAGGTATCGGAGATTATCCATAACGATTCTTTTTGAAATCCAAGTCTACTCTATATTTCTACATTTATGTCTTCATGATTCGTTCTCCAAATTGGGTATACTTTATAGCCTTTTTTCAAATGGATAATTTTTGACACATTTTAGAATTCAAATTCCTTATGACCGAGAATTTTTTGATACGTACTTGGCATAAGATTTCATAGAAAATGTTCAAATGAACTTTCATTTACTAATTACACGTTTCTATCTGCTTAAATTAAGACCAATATTTTCCTGGTTTATATTAGCAAAAATGTTTACATCCCTTGAAATATTCTTAGGTTCAGTGATCAAAATTCTTGTAAAAATCAAGCGCCCTTTGTTGACATTATTGCTTTCAAAAAACATTTAACTTTTGTGAACTTCATACAACAAACAAGTATTTATTTCCTAAAGTATTGCAGGTAAACAGTCTTTTGTTCTACCTTAAAGAATTTTTACTTAAAAAAGACATAATTATTTTCTAGGGTAAACGATACACAAATGCATCCATTCAATTATGACACAAGTCTTACACTTCTCTTGTATAGTATTTGGTATGGTATAGATTCATTTACAGAATCAAAGCAAAAGTGTCATCACTAAGCCTATGCATCTCACTGTTATAAGAGTTGTTCTTACCATCATTCAAAGTTCATGGTGAATATTTGTCACAATCATTACTGTGCCAGTTTTACTAATTACTGTGACAAACAAAAGGTGCTAATTATTCTGATTCTCAAACCTCTGCTGAACTCGTCCTTAAAGAGAATCATTGTTGTGAAATTCAAATAACTTACCTCCAGGAATTTTGATTCATTGTATACCCTGAACTCACTTCCAGTACTGCATTCTGCTTACAACTTAAATTTATGTTGTAGCATTTTATAAATTACACCATATAAGAAATTAGTTTTCCTTTGCATTGCCTAAGATTTTCAAACATACAAAACATTACTCAGTTCTTGCCCATGTTCCGGCATATTCAAGCCCCTTCCCCATCCATTTAAAAATATCTCAAGTACTAGAATGAATCAAAATGGAGTTTAATAATTAATGGCAATGTTCTTTTAATGGCAAACTACTAGTGCATGAAGAATGCTTCTTTTGTGATTTGCATTCAGACCCCTATTCAATCGCAGAACCTGGCTATTTATAGGCAGAGAACAAGACAAATGGAAAGCCAAAAGCATGATCAACATTTTTTCTTCGGTCACTCGTAATGGATTTTTGCCCTATTGAAAGAGAAGGTTAAGACAAGGCAATTTTTGCCATTGGGTTTCTCTTTTTCTCATGCACATTGGCTGAAAGATAAAGTGTGTGGCTGCATGGCTAGGCATATAATTTTCACCAAATGCTTGATATATTACAGCTACCTTTGCAAATTTTAATATTTGGCATTTCTGTGCAACCATATACAACAGATAGAGACTCTCGTAAATAACTCACAACAAAATAGAGGAAACTGGGTTCTTGGACAATTAAAGAGCCCCACATATAAAAATTGCTTAATTCTTAGAAGAGTGAAATACTTGTAGGAATACATTATAGAAGCAAAATGATCAATATTCAAAAGGCTAATATACTACACAACTCCTTGTCCCTTACTCTTGATTAAAAACACAGGGTCGCTCACTAAACCCCTTCCTTTCAAGCATGTATTATCCTCAAGCCTGCATGACAAAATAAAGATTAAAATTTTATTGAAAGTTTTCATATTCACAAATTGCAAAGGTAAAACACCAAGTATTTTAAGTCATAATCTCCTTGCCTTGCTTGCAATGTTGTTTGAAAGCCAATCCAAACCTTCATAAAGGCCTTCACCAGAAGTGGCACAAGTACTTTGAATATACCTGGACAATGTGGTAAGCAAACTTCAATTATACTCCTCGGGCCTCACGAATAGATACAATTATTGTTTCCAGAACACACAGCAAATACCAAATAAAATAATCAGAGAGGTTTCTTTCGATGTCCTCTTGGTAAGTTGTATTAGCAAGGGTCTTCCAGGTTTTTCAAACTTGAATTCTAGCATCTGATAATGTTTCCAGTCTAAAATATCATGCTCAAAGGCCCCGTGAAATAGGGACTAAATCTTCTTAGATGCATTACAAGAAAACCAAGAAGCCAAAATTGCAACCAGAAAGTGCTTGCAAATATGTCACCAATGGACATCCTAGGAAAACAACCTTTGATGGAACCATGTCAAACTATCTTCTCTTTGCAGTAGCATTATTTACTCATCAGAGTTTGGAATGTTATTTACACTTCTACTCGCTATTGTAAATTATGTAGTCTAATTGACCTATTCTTAACAATTCACAGACAATACATGATTTCATTCTATCTTATAATTTGACTTCTTGTCAAAAATATCTCCTATTTAATTAAGTATTCCAAGTCAACTGAAGGCCAATAAACCTTCTTAATGTTCTCATTGAAAAATGAGCTGTAGCTTGACATTACAATATGCAGCATTATATGGGCAAGAAAACAAATAACAAATTACATCACCATGCAACAAAGTAATAATAAGTTCAGGTTTATACATTACAATTTGCCTATTATTAAGCAACCTCGGACAGTTATATTGCCCCATTATTTAGAAAACTCAAAACAACTATATTGCCTAACTTTTCTCATTCATATTGTGAATGACTCAATGGAGTTGAGCTTGAGTGGTGAAAGCTTTGGGTTCTCATTGGGGAGATTGAAGTTCAAATCGCCAAATTGACATCTAAAGATGGATTTCTGTGTGGTGACTCTCAACTTCCACTGAGGACATTTGATATACATATCTAAGTCGTAATCAAATGTCAATATCTAAGTCTTCTTGTGTGGTGCGGTCGTCATCCCTAAGGATATGATTGGTCACCCAGGTTTGGTCACCACCTCTAAGTGTGTGGTTGGCTGTGCTAGTGTGTTCAGCGCCCCTTCACATGTGGTAGGCAACTCACCTGAGATTGATGATACATCCAAGTGTCACTAGATGTCTCTGTTGAAATAGAGAGGAAAATGTCCCCCATTGTAGCCTCCACCAGTGACGGCCAGGCTGAAGTTCTTAACAATCAAAAAAAATCTAATTTATATTATCTAATAACCCTCGATGACAAAGCCAGATATAATCCCAAGTTTGTCTATGAAGTTTACAACTTTATCTCTTCCAAGAGGCTCAATCATTATATTAGTTATCTGCATCTCTCTAGGACAATAATCAAGACACACATCTTCATTATCAACCAACTGGTAGATATAATGGTGACAAACTTCTGTATGTTTGGTTAGAGCATGATAGACCAGATGCTTGACAATCTTGAGCGCACTCAATTGTCATAGAAAAGTGAAGTTGGTGTTCTTTGATCAAGTTGGAGATTGATTAGTGTTCTCTGTAACCACATCATCTTACAAGTTATAACCTATAATGACAACAACCTTATATTTTGCTTCCATGGAAGATAAGGCAACAATATCACGTGGCTTTCTTTTGACAAGAGATTACTCTTGAACCAATAGTAAAAACAAAGCTACTTGTGAACTTTTGAGTATCAACCAATCCTGCCCAATCAGAATTAATTTAACCAGACAGTACAAAAAGTCTACAAAATTCAGTATATGTCAAGTTGAGGTTCCCTTTGACATATCAAAGCATTCATTTTACAGCTTCTCAATATTCTTCTTGTGGCTTGGATGAATTGCTAAAGACAACACTGTGCAAAATATAGGTCTAGTCGAGTGAGAATAAGATAAATCAAACCACCTGCCAATTGAAAATATGCAGATTCAACAATCAGCAGTGAATCAGTGTTAGTTGAGATTTTAATGCTAATCTTTAAGGTGGGAATGTTGGATTATTTTTCTAGGAGTGTCTTGGCAATTCAGTTTATGAAACAAATAATTGAAAGGGTCTAGTTGCCAAAATTCTAAACTGAGCAATAATATTAAAGGCCAAGATCTGCAATGTCAAAAGATAGACCAATTATCAGCTTTCACTAGTGATTACCGCCATTCCTACTCCCAATGATGGCATAATCATTAACATAGACAATCAAGACCACTATGTCATCACTACTAATTTTGATGTAGAGAATGGGATCAAAATACCTCCTAAATCCTGAATCTCTAAAGATTTTGGCCAGTTTTAAACTATCAAGCACAAGGAGCTTTTCTTAAGTCCATACAAGGACTTAACCAATCTGCAAACAAACACTCTTCTCCAAAAACTTAGACTCCTTGCAGCCACAACGTTTCTCCTTTGTTGAATCTCCACTTAAGGCACTTTCAAGAAAAAGATTAAGACTCCTTGCAGCCACAACATTTCTCCTTTGTTGAATCCCCAATTAAGGCACTTTCAAGTTTCAACAATCATTTGCTATACCCTCCATGTGAATTTAGCAGTGAGATAACCAACTAAAAATTACCATTTTTGCAGTGGGAGTAAAGGGCAACAAGTTAAACTTGGTACTTGTCCAACAAAGTTATATTTTACCTCATAAACCTATTGACAACAATCGGGGTTCTTTCCTTAGAATAATTCCGTAACACCAAAGTTTTGTATTGCATCAAGGCTTCAAATTCGCCTTCATGGAAACTTCCCAATCAAGCTTCCCATTAGCCTCATCAAATTTGTGTTTCAAATGCCTACTATGGAAGTAAGAGCAAATTTCGCTTGCTCACCACCTTGCACAATTTATTCCTCAATAATATAGATCAGACTTCCATGATTTGTTCCCAAATTTGAGCCTTGATTTCCAACCAAATCTTGTTCCAGAATTATCAGTAGTAGTTTTCAATAGAATCAATACAATACCATTTGTAAATTAAACATCATACTAGGAAAAAGAGATCTTCTCGTCTACAACATATCTGCTAACAACAATTTTTTTTCTAGACACATCAAGTTATATATATGCCTTGAACTGCATACTATAGCCAACAAACATATATGATTTGCTATTTGCATCTAACTTCACTTTTTCTAGAAATACTGGTGTAAAAATGTAGATTTCATATTCCATTCAACCTTGAGTTATATTTGTCTTGCTTAGGTGGATATCTTATAGATATTTCTAGGATAAATTTGTTTCATTTCCTATTTTCTCAAGATAATTTTTTGGGAAAATCATGCATCCAGTCTATTCAAAAGGCTAAGTTTTTATCCTCATCTCCTCTTGTATTCTCTATAAAACTCAACTTCATTGCATTTTATAGTTGCTCAATTTGGTCAGTAAAATAGTACTCTCTTCATTAATACTACATGTCTGAAGACCTTATCTATACACTTTGTGGTTTGTTTTAATTCTGATACATTTCTAGTTTAAATTCAATTCAATATATATCTTAAACCTTAAAAAAATCTTACAAAAAGCAATACAAGTGGAAACAAAAAAGTCACATATTGACGGCCTTCCTACTTGGCCATGCTTCCTCGAAGTGATATTTTGCAATGCTTTAGAATTTAATTAAGAAATGCAAACTATTGTGCTCAAAACTTCTGCCCCGTACCAATTTGGCACATTCTAGTTGCACACTGTCTAGTTATGTCTTTCTTTTTATTGAATACCTAGAACTTCTTTGAGATAAAGTTATCTCCATTATCCAATCTATAAGACTTTATCTTATTTCTTGTTTATTTCTGAATCAAAGCTTTCCATGGTACAAAATAAGGAAAACATTGAATTGTTTTATTTTTTATTTTCCTAGAAGTGTCATTAGTCAACAAGAAAAAATACATAGCTTCAAACATAGTAGATGTTATCACTGGAACAAATAAATCAGAATCTGCTAGTTCCATTTGACACACCAGATTTTATCAGTAGCAGATATTACCTTTGTTTACTTATTTGACATCCTATACACACATTCAAAGTTTCTTGAATGGACAAAAGTCCATCAACCATGTCAGTCTTACTATGTAAAAACAAATGCTGATAATTTAGATGTTTGTACCTGTCATGGCAAAATGCATTGCTATTCTCCAACACTTCTAATGGACGAGAATTTGATGTTTTGAGAGACCAGCAAGTTTGTACAATCCCTTCTCAACAATACCAACTGCAATCACCTTGTTCTTTATAAAGAGATGTGACCATACATTTGTTGACTTGAAAATTAATAATTATTTACAAGACTGGGTTCTCCGTTACTTTACTAACAAACAAAAGTTTTTGTCTGATTAAGGAAGCTACCCAGCATTTTTGAATTGCAACCTACAATATTGTTCAATTACACTCACATCATCATATCATTCAACATGGTCCAAAAATTACCCAATGAAGCATATTCACTTCTACACTTATCCTCCTTAAAAGTTCATAATTTCTGCAGCATGATTAATGTTTTGATGCACTTGAATCAAAAGACACAATTGTGGACTCAGCTGATTGATCCTGCAATGCAACAAATGCAAATCATCCTGTCACTGCTTGCCAGTCAACACTTTTACCAACGTTCAATAGCACAATTTCCACTGGCACGCCATTCCACTCTTTATTTTCTAGCACTTTCTGTTAGGCTCGTTACAGCAAAAACATTTCCATTTTGATCTCTCAGATGTGTTACGTACTACCTTTGAAGAAGTCACTTGATGAACTGCTAGTGTAGCTTATGCCTTTGATCCTTGCATTGAATCCACTCTCTGTAGTTTCCATGATTTGGGCTCCTCTCCTTTTAGAGGTAAGCCTTAGTTAGGATAAAAAAGAAAGTACATTCAGAAAGCTTTTTTTATTCTGTCCCACAACATTTGTTGTTCCAAGAAACTAAGGGGCATTGATATTTCCATACCCTCATTACTAAAGACAACTGTTTGGTGTTTCAAAACTCCTCATGCCTCTTTAACTTTGTCCAAAGTACTGTTAGAGTTGGGCAGGGCTGCCCTCTTTCACCAACCTTTTTTGGTATTTATATTAATGAGCTTGAGGATTTTCTTAGACGACATAACCATGCCAACAATGGTTATTTATTTCTCTCTCATTCTCCCAAAAGCTTGTAGAGACGGTTTGATGCACTTGCAAAGTTTTGTGATCTTCATTGGTTTGTGGTCAACCTTAATAAAACTAAGGTTATGGTCCTCAACACCACCAAGGAAGCTCTTTCCATATTTCATTTCTTCTAAGAAGGGCACCTATGGAGATGGCCACTAATCCTATTTATCTAGGAGTCTAGTTTAATGGTCCTCTCTCACTCCAACTTGTCTCCCAATCTCATCTTAAAAAGGGATAAGTTCACTCTCAGTTATTTGGTAAACAATGTTTTCAAGTTGATTCTAGGATATACCTTCCAAGATGTGCTTTTTTGACACAGCAATTAAGCCTACCACACTATATGTTTCTAAAGTTTGGGGCCCTAGGTTGGATCCTTGTGACTAGACTCAAACTTAGTGGGTTCAAACAATAATCAGGTGCAAATTGATGGTTCCTCCATTTATCGTCCAAGCCAAATTTGTTGCCCAACTCCTCCATCACAAAAGCATTTTCAAACTCAGTTCATACACAAGCTGAGGTCTATTCCATACAAACATTTTTAGACTCCAAGTACCTTAGCATTTCATAAATATGTCACTTTTAATGAGGAAACAGCCACTTCTATTGTTACCAATGACTGCACGAAATTCTACTGTCATTTGCCTGCTGTCCTGCTGCTGCAATCTACCCTTATTCTGCTCCCGCTCTTGCTTGCACAGGAAGAAAACTTTATAAACTCGGCCATCCTTGTCTGCTGTTCTGCCTTTTGCATCTTAGACCTGCTAGACAGAATATTCATTGGCAAAACCATATCAAAAGTGCGCGCTGGTGGAGGTTGTTATATGTGGCAAAGCCACTCATAAACAACACCCATTCACAAGTATAAAGCAGAACTTTGGGATGAAAATGCCAAGCAGAGTTTTAGTGCATTATTGCCATCTTTATGAATTTCAGAGCAGAATTTCTCAAGGATTTTGCCATTGTTTTATCCTTCACTCTACCTTAGCGCCTCTAGAGCCTGCTAAATCCTCAATTTCTGCCATTTTTACAATATATTTTCTGATGTCCATGCTTTTATTCTAATCTGGAAGTCTGCCACTAAAATTTTGATTTTCTGCTGTTTCAGAAGACCTACTCTCCATAAATGCTACTGAGAAGACATTTTTTGATGAATTTTACAAAAGATGGACAAGTTTCCAGTTATTTTTATGAAAAATGTATTATTTTCAATGCAGATCAACCCTAATTTGACAAATCAGGTTGACTCAAATAAGAATCATACTAGGTCGACCCAAAAACCTAATTTGATGTCTTATTTGATGTTCAAGCAGGGAATGTCATAGGGTGTAACACTCCATCAGCAACCAATCATCTAATGAGTTAATTGTCTTTCTACAAGTTACATGTCTATGAGCATAATTTTAAAGTAATAATAGACACATTCAGTTTGAAAATTACATAAAGTCAAAAGTCAACAGATATTAAAAACCCTACCAGTGTCGCTGGCGTAGGGAGTGCAGACCAAGCTTATCAGTGATCTCAGCAGCATTCATTGCATTTGGAAGATCCTGCTTGTTTGCAAAAACAAGGAGGACTGCATCACGTAACTCGTCCTGCAAATAAAAAACACACTCAAGGATGAAGCAAAGATTGATTGAATTTTGTAGACAATAACTAAAAGCAGAAAGATGTCTGGATAATGCTTGCAACAAGAGAAATAAGTATCATTCTCCATTAATTTTACAGCTATGAAACTTTCAAACCAATGCAAAGAGAAGTCACTAAATAAACAAATGCAATGGCAACAACAGCATAATTTTTCCTAATGCGAAAGTAACAATTAGACTTGATAAACATACCTCAGAATTTCCATTCTAACATTATGATTAAATGCTTTCCTGGTTTGTGACAGAAATCATTAAACCCCACTGCCCCAGCGTGGGACACAAACATGTGTTCTGGACTAGATTCCATTACAAGCATGATTGACAGTAGCTATCTATCATAACAGAAAGTAAACATGGTGAACAGTTCATCTCTAGTGGCGCATTCTCTTATTTAAAGTCTAATTAGGAACTTCCCAAACTTGGAATTCGAGCATAACTCTTAGACAGCTGCAGTCACTCTAGAATCACTTGGAATGTACTAGTTGTGAAAATCTCACATGTTCCGCTAAGCTTGAAAGGTGGCTGTTGTGGTTCAACCTAGGATAAGCATTACTAGCAGTTGGTATCTATCATAACAGAAAGTAAACATAGGGAATGGTCCGTCTCCAGCAGTGGACTCTCATTTAACTTCTAAATAAGAATTTCTCAAACTTGGTGATCAAAGATAACTCTGTAATCAGCAGCAGTCATTATCACTTCACTTGCAAGAGATGTAATATCTACAAGAACCTCACATGTTCCACTAAGACTAGAGAGGTGTGCATCAGCCACTTCATTTGTACAATTCATCTCTATTGTGGATTACCAACCTATTCCTACGTTGCAAACCTACAAGCTAGAAACATACCGATGGAAATAAAAGTTCCACGGGCAAAGATCCCCTAACCCACAAAAACTCGCATCCCCAATAGGGTGACATTTCTAAGACTTGGGGACATGTCCCCTCACTACACCACTACCTCTGCCACCTCCACCAAGGACATCGTCGGATCTCGAACTATATGGCACATGTCATTACATACTAATTGCAACCTTTAACTTCTTGAAAACTATATTGCCTTTCATAGGGCACTCGTAGAGATGTTATATTGCAGATTTTGCCTTGAAGACTTCAATTCACCTCAATTTGCATTTCAGCACTCCCGCACCCCCCCCCCAACCAACCATTACCTCACCGCTCTGCCGTCGTCCCCAAACTTAGGCTTTTGGTCCCCCATCCCCAAAACCCATCTCCACATCCCTGCATCCCCCCATCAAGAAACTCCATGGAAATAAACCTAAGAAATCAAGGACATCTAGCTTCATCAAAAGTGCATCAAGTTTCATAGTGAAGAGATATAAAATTCAATCCAAGCTTTCTGCAATTACAGAGAAAAAGCCATCGTTCAAACAATTCGGCCAGTGAAAAGGATAACAATTATCATTATTTTGCTATTTCAACTGTGATACATAAACTGACTTGAATTCTATGGGATTACAGTCATGCAATGGTCAAGCTTCGTGATTGGAATTTGAAAGAATAAATTAAAATATAGAATAAAATTTCTTGAAGCCTGAAAATAAAATTTAACCTCATTTAACATTCTGTGCAACTCATCCCTTGCCTCAACAACACGATCTCTATCATTGCTATCCACCACAAAGATAAGACCCTGTGTATTCTGAAAGTAGTGCCTCCACAGTGGTCGAATCTGATCGCAACACAAAATGAAAATGCATATATCAGCTTATATATTCATGGACCACAATTAATAGACACAAAACACGAACATAATTATATCAATTGAATTCAGTTTTACTTGGTGTTTTATGTTACTAAACTACAATTCAATCCTTCAAGTGGAAAAGAAATTGGAAATCTTCAGACACAAAAGAGGTATTGATTTTGACAAAGGAAATAGATATCCTAGGGATCTTAGTAGCGCCTCCCATAAATTGAACTGTATTAACTTTTGATGCACACTGAGCATGTATCCTTCAAAAAAATTTGGTGATTTTAGATCAAGAGCTCTAGGATTGGGATCAAGGTTTTGAGTTTTCTCTATGATGTTGAGAGGTACAGGGATCCCTATATACAGTTTCGACCTTTCTTTCACACAAGCCTTAACAAAAGTTAAGATCAAAAGGGTCAAAATGAATTATCAGAGTGCTAGAAAAATAAGATCAAGGTTGATCAGAAGGCTCAAAATAGATGACTGGCACTGGATCATTAAGGATTAGGCAACACTATTGTGGTGGTAGCCACAAGAGGCCTGTTTTGTAAATGTTTAGGCACCAATTATATATGAATGGTCTGAATGTATGGGCTTATCAGCACTAGAAGACTAGGGGTAGTTATGCATATTAGCAACACTAAGAATAGATTTATGGGTCAGGTATAAAATAAAAACTGTAAGCTGAGAATAAATTTATGGGCCAGGTATAAAATAAAAACTGTAAGCTGAGTTTGACGTCATTTTATTAAGATCCTAAGAAAACCAAACAATAAAGGGCCAAAAGAGTGATATGTGATTACTCTCGTTCAAGGTTTAATAGACTGGAAGAGATCACAAAATCTTATTAGAAATAAGCTATATCAAGGCAGGATAAATGGAAGCCTCCAACAGTTGTCTCAAACTGAACTTTGATGGATCCTCTAAAAGAAATCTGGGGGTAGCAGGTGCAAGTTTCGTCCTCTAAGATAACCAAGGGGTTATGAAGATGGCAGGTGGGATGCTTTTGGGAGATAAACAAGTAGCAAGGCAGAATGGGAGACCCTCCTGGAAGGGTTAAAGGCAGCCTATAGCTGGTTTCTGTCAAGTAGTGATGGAAGGAGATTCGAAGATTGTTATTGAAGCTGTCAAAAAATAAAATCTATTGTCCTGACTTAAGGATGGGAGTTCTCCTAGAGGAAGTCATTAATAGACTAGTTAAGTTCACCAATATAAAATGTGTTCGTACCTTTAGAGAGAAAAATGAGGCTGTAGTCTATCTAACCAATTTTCGCACCTCTTAAGCACTTACACATCCTTCAAAAACAACATACTTTTAGATGACCTTCCTTGAATTGTGTAAATGCATTAATTAGAACATAATGCAAGTCTTACTGTTTGTTGTTTTCATGTGTGATATCTATTTATTGCCTCCATCCAAACAGCACCTGTAAGGAGTTGTAATGAAGGTGGAAGCATCTGGTTTTGGCATTTGGTATTTGACATTTGTGCTTTGCTCTATCTTTTGAGAGCATTGTTTTTCACAATTATGTGTGAGTAGGTGGCAAATGGTGTCTCGATACAAGGTAGGGATCAATGGCACCAGGGGATGTCTCCAATCATTGTCTCAGAAAAATCTTTACTTGGAGTTTGAAGGGACTACTCAAGTGTTGGGGCTGATAATATGGAGGGGGGTATGTCAGCTTTCCAGGATAAGGTTACATTTTAAAAGCCGTTTGATGTGTCTATAGATATTGATTTGAGATTGATGAACCTGGGGATTTTAGCTGTGATGGAGCATTTTCAAGTTTTGATGCCTTCTTTAAAGATATCAGCACAATACTGAAAAGTATGGTCATGCCTCATCATCAAAATATCTTGGAAGTTGTTACTGGTTATACTTTGCCTGTGAGATATAATAATAAGACTTCTAGGGCTCTGTGGCATGTAGATATAATCAAGCAAAACATAATTTGCAGATTAGACCATGTGGCTAGTTCTGAGTTGTGCTGGGATTTCTTTATGTTTCTAGCTTTGTTCTGTCCTGATGTCTTCTTGCTTTGGCAAGGTGTAGACTTAGCAGTGGAGCCTTATGTTTCTTCTCTCTTCATTGGTTATTTCACTTTGGTTGTTGTAGGGTATATGTATGTGTCCCATGTACAGTATCTTCAACTGCACCTGCTTTGGCTATTGATGAAGAATTATATCATTATGTATCATTTGGATATTAGTGATATAGCCCCTATAAAACCCTATCATGTTATAACTAAAAAACAAGATTATCGAATCAGCAGGAAAACAAGCCATCTCTAAGTACAATTTGTCCTGGAATCAGATTCTAAATTGAGTTGCCCATGGATTTGGGCAGGATTTGAGTGTTATGCATCAAAGTCATTTAAATTCAATAAGGAACAGGCAATTCCAAGCTAGATATGGCACTTCAAAGAAATTTTCATCGCAATTCTAGAAGTAGGCAAGTATTTTGACCCGTGTTTTGTACTTATTAAGCATTAAAAAACCCTGGACATCATTATTAATGTTTGTTTGTTTATCCAAGGGTGTAGATCCCATCTAAGCCAATTCCTACCATTATAAGCAAGAACAATTTCATCAAGGTGCAAATGGAATTCCAAGCTTTTGCTTTTGGATTGTTCTTGGGCCCATAGCCAGCCAATCACACAAAGGCAATCTACAAACCCAATCAACTGTATTAGTAGCAATTGTTTATAAATGCACATCAAGTCATCCATTGATGGCATTATATACATCCACACTTAGTCTATTAACAAAACAAGTTTCATTTTATTTTTATATCAATTAAGATTAAAGTTTTAAATTCAAAGTTAACTTTAAATTTATAAATTATTACTCATACTACCATTTTAGCAGCAGTTTATAAAATTTTATCAAGTTTTATGATAATTTAATTTTTATATTAAATTATTAATAAACTATATAAATATCCACATTTATTATTTAATCATATATGCAATTTCTTAAATCAAATTAATATCAATTAATTAATTTATTAAATATTATTACATCTTTATAACATTAAATGTTTTCCAATAAACCACAAGGACGATTCACCCACCTAAAACCCTCTGTTTCCAGGGTGGTGGGACGGCAATGTGACATCCCTCTGCCACCCCACCAATACTGTTGAGACTCAAGGCACAGCCCAAGGACGCCCAGACATCCCTCAAGCACCCCAAGGGTCTTCCATCCTAGGCATCCCAAGAAGTATTTTTTTTCCTGGCATCCCATCCTCGGGATTTTATTGGTCATGATCTTCATTCTCTTTTGGGGCATAGCCCCCAAACCACCACTTCCATCCCATAGGGAAACAAAACGAAACGTTTCCCCGCACCCCTTTTATCCTTGGGTTTTACTTTTAAATTCATTGTTCATTTTTAATTTTTTAGGCTGAAACTTGTGTACAAAGAGAGTCCAGCAGCACAATAAGATGTAGAGCCAAAGGAGCCAGCACAGATTGATGAGGATGCTACAAGTTCAAATGCAAGGTTGGTTGGTTTTACTTATTAGAATGTTTCTAATATTTGAGAGCTTCTTTAATGCTCTATTGTGTTGTATCTTGTTGTCTTTTGATAGTTGCTATTTTTGTAACCTTCGTAGTGTATATATGAGCTTCTAGCTCTTTGTAAAATTATTCAATTCAATACAAAATAATCTTTCCATATTATTTTATGGTATCAGAGCTAAGGATCAAATTCTTTCGAAATGCTTTATAATTTCTCACGAAATTATCAGTCTCCAATTCTTTTCAAAATATATTTCTATTTCATCTGCAACTCGTAATAAGAGTTGTCTGTCTTATTTTCGTGCAAAAAAACCGCGCCCTGTTTTCTGTTCGCATCGCGACTAGTATTCACGGGATTAGCATTTGCTCCTGGTCTTTCCCGTATTTGCGACTAACAGGACTCATCCTCTCGAAATTGCGCCTCTTCCTCCGGTATTCATGACTGTTCGTTCTGGTATCGCGCCTCTTTCTCGACTACATCCAACCTTCAACTGTGACCGGACTCTACTGCATTCACACGCATTTCTTCTGCTTCGACACTACTGCAACCGAAAAAATCTTGTTTTTCTGCTCTATAATAGCTACCAATTAGGGTTTTCTTCGAAAGCCCTAATTTTTGAACTCGGAATTTGTTTTGGATTTCATATTTGTGGTGGGTTTTTCAAGACCTTATCTAGGTCTTCGTCAGAATTTTTTGGGTACCTCGTTTTCCATGCCTCAATTTTCAGATCAGCGGATTTGCATTCTGACTACAGATTCTTTCTAGGTTTTTTGTCTACTCTTCTGGGTACTTGTCATTTTTTTTCTAGGTCATCCAGAAATTTGTCTTGGAATCCGTGCCTATTAAACTTCCTTCTTGAAGTCTACATCTAATGGCATCTTTGACCAACCTAATGCTAGAAAACAGTCAACGGTTTAATGGCAGCAATTACAACACCTAGAAGCAACAAATGTTGACCATCTTTGAGTACCGTCGTCTAGATGCACTTGTTCTAGGCATAGAGACCCGTCCAACCTCTGTTCAAGCAGATCAGGATAAATTCGATGATCGGAATCCCGAAGCTGTTATGCTTCTCAAGCTCTCTGTCAGAGATGATCAGTTGCCTCAGATTCCCTCCGGAAAGTCTGCTGCAGACATCTGGAAATATTTGAAGGAGTTGCATGAGACATCCGACAAGAGTCACGCATTCTTTCTGAAGAATCAATTGTTCTCCATTATGATGGATGAACATATGTCTTTATAGGAACATCTCACGAAGATTAAGGATATTCGTGATCAGCTTGAAGCCATTGGTTGGAAGATGGAGGAAGAAGATATGGTAACTATTACCCTAAAAAGTCTACCAACATCTTATGAGCATTTCATAGAGACTCTCAACATTACCTCAACTAATGTTGATCTGAAATTTCCAGAGTTGTGCACCAAACTTCTACAACAAGATCGCTAGAAACAGCAATTTGGTAACCATACTTCCTCATCCTCGTCAGAACAAGCCTTTGCAGCAAAATTTCAGTTTTCTCAATCATCACAACAGGGCAGTTCACATCAATTCTCAAGCAATTCTCAGCAAAAGAGTGTTCAATGTCATTACTGTCATAAGTACGGCCACATGAAGGATTGCCGTCAGCGGCTCGCTTCTGAACAAAAGAAGCTGGCAGGGTCAAATCAATAGGCAAATGTTGCTGAACATTCTGAGAAAAAGGAGTCTTCTTTCTATGCTTTATGGCTAAAAGCCCCTCTGATTTAGCCCAGTCATCTGCTTGGTATATCAACTCTGGTGCTTCACGTCATTTTTCTCATCGTCGTGACTGGTTTACGGATTTCTATCCCTACAGTGATTCAGTTGTGTTTGGTGGAGGAGAGGAGTTCAAAATTATTGGCAGAGGAAATGTTCAGATACAATCTGGTGGGTGTCAGCTCATCTTTCTCGATGTATGCTACATTCCTGGTATGGCACTCAATCTGCTCTCTGTGAGTCAGATCATGAGAAATTCCCCTCAGTTGGATGTGGTGTTCAATGCCCACAAATGTTCCATTATTGATCGCACGACTTGTCTTACTGTTGCTTCTGGTCTAGAGGATCATGGCCTATATCAGCTTACTGACACTGGTGATTCTCCTGAAATAGCTATGGCAGCCCGTGATTTATCTCTCAGTACTTTGTGGCATCAGCGATATGGACATCTCAATATCCAATATCTCTCTCAGCTATCCCGGGAGGAACTTGTCTCTGGTCTACCTCCGATTCAGGCGCAGCATCTTGGAGTATGTGACGCTTGTCAAGCTGGCAAACAACATCGGACTCCCTTCAAAGATGGCGATTCTTGGCGTGCATCTCAGGTACTTCAATTACTTCATGCTGATATTTGTGGTCCTATAAATACATTGTCAGTAACCGGTTGCAAATATTTTTTGCTTATTGTTGATGATTTTAGTAGAAAGATGTGGGTGTACTTTCTTAAACAAAAATCAAATGCACTTAGTACATTTCAAAATTTTAAGTCAATGGTTGAAAACGAGTCTGGTTGTAGCATCATTTCTCTTAAAACAGATAATGGGGGGGAATTTTGTTCTCATGCATTCTCCGATTTTTGTGTTGAACATGGCATCAAACGCCAATTCACCACACCCTACACTCCTTAGCAAAACAGTGTTGTTGAGCGTCGCAATCGTACGATTGTTGAGATGGCTCGTTCTATGTTACAACATAGGAGAGTTCCTAATAAGTATTGGGCAGAAGCAGTGTTTACTGTTGTTTACCTTCTTAATCGTTCTCCTACTCAGGCTGTCAAGAACAAAACTCCCCAAGAATTGTGGTCTGATCGTAAGCCCAAGATCAGCCACCTGAAGATTTTTGGCTCTCTTGCCTATGTTTGGATTCTTGATGCTAAACGTTCCAAATTAGATTCCAAGACTCAGAGACTCATGCTGACAGGGTACAATGACAACCATAAGGCCTACAGATTGATAGATATCGACACTGATCATCTTATCTTTAGTCGTGATGTTGTTTTTGATGAAACTCGAGGACCTTTTCTGTCTTCTTCTGAGCAGTGTTTTGAAGAACAACCTAATAGTGTTCCTCTTCCTTTAGCATCATCTGATGGGAGGGATGATACAGGTAATGCTTGCCCTGGGGCACCTAATGCTGATTTTGTTGAGGCTCCTGAGAATGATCCTCTTCCTGCTGCTGCTCCTAAAGCTCCTCCAGCTCCTCCAAAGATTGGCTCTTCTACTCTCCGACCCAAATGGTGGGTTAAAACTATTAGTGATCTCAAGGATGATGAGCTCATCGAAGGTAGAGTTTCTCGAAATAAGAGCAAACAAACAGTTAATTTTGCTCTTATGGCTAACATTCATAGTGTGTATGAGCCCCAGACTTATTCCGAGGCTAAAGGTATCCCTGAATGGGAACAGGCTATGGAAGCTGAATTTCAGAGTATTCAGAAAAATCACACTTGGGTCCTTTCTGATCTTCCTGCAAGGAAGAAGCCCGTTAGCTGCAAATGGGTTTACAAGGTAAAATACAAAGCTGATGGAACCTTAGACAAGTATAAGGCTCGTCTTGTTGCTCGAGGGTTCTCACAAAGGGAAGGTATTGACTATGAGGAGACTTTTGCTCCCACAGCTAAAATGAGTACCATACGGCTTGTTCTTGCCTTAGCAGCTTAGTTTGGTTGGAATGTTCATCAGATGGATGTTAAGGGTGCTTTTTTGAATGGTCACTTACAGGAAGAGGTCTACATGACGCAACCTTCTGGATTTAAGGTTGCTAGTCAGGAACACAAAGTCTGTAAACTTACAAAGCTCTCTATGGCCTGAAACAAGCTCCTCGGGCTTGGTACATGAAAATTGATAAATATCTAACCGATCATGGTTTTCAAAGGAGTCCATCGGATTCAAACCTGTACATCAAACATGTAGGTGATGATGTTTTGTTTATCGTTGTCTATGTGGATGACTTGATCATCACTGGAAGTTCAGCACATTTGATCACTGAGATCAAACAGGATTTGTGTCACACTTTTGATATGACAAATTTGGGACTCTTGCACTATTGTCTCGGAGTTGAGGTTTGGCAAGCTAAGCATAGTATCTTTCTTTCTCAGTCCAAGTATGCTAGAAGTCTTGTGGACAGGTTCAGAATGCAGGATTGCAAACCTACTCTCACTCCTATGGAACCCGGGCTAAAATTATCAGCTTAGTCCGATTCACCTGTTGTGGATGAATCTTTGTTTAGACAACTAGTGGGCAGCCTCATTTTCCTTACTGCCACCAGACCTGACATTAGTTTTGCGGTAAGCTACATATCCCACTTTATGACAGCACCCAAAACTGATCATTGGACAGCTGCAAAGCGTGTCCTGCGCTATGTTAGTGGTACTCTTGACTATGGTCTTCTGTACACTCAGAGTTTTAATCCTACACTATGTGGCTACACAGATTCAAATTGGGCCAGTTCTATTGATGATTGTAAGTCTACCGCTAGATATGTGTTCAATTTGGGGTCCGGTGCTGTCACATGGACGAGTATGAAACAGCAGGCAGTGGCTTTGTCATCCATCGAAGCAGAATATCGCGGAGCCATCAAAGCAGCTTGTGAGGTCATTTGGCTTCGGCGGATGCTTGCAGATATGCATGTTCCTCAGTCAGGACCGACTCCTCTATTCTGTGATAATCAGGGAGTGCTCAAACTGGCAAAGAATCCGGTCTTCCATGAACGAACCAAACATGTCGAAACACATTGTCATTACATTCGTCAGTTGGTTGAAGATAAATCTATTCAACTGTTGTATGTCTCTACCCTAGAGCAGTCCATTGATATCTTCACCAAGTCTCTCAGTTCTGATAAATTTGTAAAATTCAAGGAGGCTATTGGTGTTATTGACAAATTGAGCATTATGGGAAGGTATTAGAATGTTTCTAATATTCGAGAACTTCTTTAATGCTCTATCATGTTGTATATTGTTGTATTTAGATAGTTGCTATTTTTGTAACCTTCGTAGTGTATATATGAGCTTCTAGCTCTTTGTAAAATTATTCAATTCAATACAAAATAATCTTTCCATATTATTTTATTACTTTGCGCAGCTTGAACATGAGGAGTCAAGTAGTTCTAGTGATGAGGAGTTTGCAGATGATTAGAAGCCTCCCTTCACAACATTTTAACACTTTGTACTTCTTTTGATACCATTCTACTCACTATAATCATCTTTATGATATTTTCAACATAACAGTAATCAACAATATGAAATTTTCATTTGTTAAATTCTATTTATTATTCAAGTATTTAAAATTTTAGTGTTTAATATTTGCAATTTTGCTAAACTTTCATTTGAAATGTAATTCTTATACATCTTGTTATGGCTAGTTTTTCAAGTACTACATGTATATCAATGCCACCCCACCCCCCAACGTCCCCAAACTTAACCCCTTGGTCCCCCCATGCCCTAAACCTGCCCCTCCCCCCCCCCCTCCATCCCAAAGCTCCGTGGCACACTGATTTTTTTTCATTTTGCATGGGCACAAGATTACATATGTAGAATCACACATGTAGAACAAGATTACATATGCAGATGCTGAATCAATCCAAAACAATTGAGCTATAAATGATATTCTCATTTCATACATATTTTAAACACGAGTATCCAATGCTTTTTGGTTCAATAGGATTCTGTATCTTCTTTTGAGGATGTCATTTCACAACTACCATGTTGCAAACATATGTTGTGCAGACATTCTATTCACTGTTTGTTATTTAATATTTATCCCTTCTTAGGCATGCTTCTTACAAGTGCAGACTCATCCAAACCTACATGAGAGTCCCTATTCTTGATATTCCTACTCCTTCAATAGAACTCTCATCTTCTTGATGATGTCGTTTCAGAACTACCATTGTGCCCATATGAGTTACATGCAAGCATTTTGTTTATCATGCATTTCATATCCTGTCCTACATGTGGTCCTTACAAGGATAGGCATTTGTCTTATGCAATGTCTATCTATTTTACATAATTTTAAGATATTAATGTGGGCCCAACACATCTCTCTATTTAAGTGAGGACTAATGCACACAAGTTTTGAACAAGATCATCAAATGAGCAGCAAGGCCAACTGCTGATTTCAGATTTCATTAGCAGGTTTTAGTTGTGAATTTGTAGTACAATAGAAAATTTAATCAGGGAAAATATCAATGTAACATAGGCACTAGGGGACATCAAGACGAGTTTCCGGAATAGAGGGGAATAAGGGCTTCAATTTGGGGACGCAAGGGAGACGGTGGGCGGATGGTGGCAGAGGGGGGGGGAAGGGGGGGGGGGGTCCTGTAATATACTATACATATAGTACTTGAAATGCTAGTTATGAAATGATGTATAATAGTATAAAATATTAAAAACTAATAAATTATCATACCAAATATTTGAACATAGCAAAATTGCAACATGAATATCATAAAGATGATTACAATGAGTAGCATGATATCAAAACAAGTACAAAATCATGTACATACATTCATAAATATGCATATGTTTTGTGTGTGTAACAGTGACCTTTACAGTAGCCAGTATACTTCCTTTCTATCACAAGTGCTGCAGCTGCAACCTTTGCTTGCAGAAACCCCGGGCGGCAAGATGGTGGCACGAAGGCAGTGGTGGGGGGAGTTGGGAATGCCAAGTCCCCGACGCAGGGACATCCCTGACCTGGGTGCCTGGGGGTTTAGGGGGAAGGGGGGGTGAATCACCATGTAACACTAGAAAATATAAAAACAATTCGATTTTTTCAAACTATAGAGTTGTAGATTTGATATAATTTCAAAAGCAACATTCACAGTTATCGCAACGCAATTTTTTTATCCTACCAACAAAAAAATATTGCCAGTTATTATAATACGAAATACTTTCTTTTTCCAAAATAAATACCACCAAAACTTAAAATAAAGACTGTTTTCAGAAAAACAACTATTCCACTAATTTTATGAACATAAGGGAAAAGACACTTTTGTACCTTGTCCTGACCTCCAACATCCCAAACTGTGAAGCTAATATTCTTGTATTCAACAGTCTCAACATTAAAGCCTGATCAAGGAAAGCCAAAATTATAAGTATCATATTTAATAGGGAAACAAGCCACAAGAAAGATACAACTAAACTGAACACAAAAAGGCCTAAAATCAAGGGGAAAAGTCAAAACACAAACAAATAAATCTCCCTATAATGTATTTCAAATCCAAAGAAAGGGAGAAAAATGAGGATCACATTGCTTTACATTAGCGTAGGCGTTAATATTCACATATTATTATATAGAATGCACCTATTTATTTCAATATTGTGTAATTATTCTAAATATACTTTACAGGTAGTTCCCTCTTAAGCTGTTTTTCCTTGAAGCGTGTTAAAAATAAGTTGTCTGCATGGAAAAATTGTAATTCCCGTGATGTCTCTTCTAAAGGCAGGATGCAAGCATCATGGTTTGAGTCAATTGTCAAGTTTGCATAATACCTAAATGTTGCATCTACATTGCTGGAGATTTGGGCCGTAATATCCTTTAACATGTTCTGACTGGGATTCTAATTCTGACGTATGAACTATGTTTTATAATAGACCAACCAAGTATTCAAAACATGTCCATGCGAATATCAATATCCTTCAATTGACTTGCATTTAATGGAGAAACAATTATTAGGTTTCTAATTAAGTGCTCCACTCCAAAAAGATGTTATTAAAAATAAATGAAAGCATGCAAAAAGTGAGGGTAGGCATATCTTGGATGGCAGTATCATTGCACATGTAACGATCCATTCTATTCAGCCCAAGAATAAGGAGGGCATGGTGATTAAATTAGACATGGATAAGGCTTATGACAGGGTTTCATGGGCCTTCTTGATTGAAGTTGTGAATAAATTTAATTTTGGTAAGGATTGGTGTGATTGGGTTTATAGCCATGTTTCCTCTGCTTCCTTTTTTGTTCTTCTGAATGGTGTTGTGTCAAACAGCTTTGAAGCTAAGTGTGGGCTTTGCCAAGGCAACCCTTTGTCTCCCTTTTTATTCCTCATCCTGGCCAAATGCTTAGGAAAATCTTGTAAGAGGGCTGCTTTGGAGGGTTCCCTTAGGGGGCTGCAGGTTTCTGGAGGTGTCAGTCATGTTACCCATCTGCAATTTGCTAATGATACCCTCATTCTTGGTGAAGCCATGCCACACAAGGCTAGAGGTATCAAGAGGATTCTAGAGCTTTATGAACGGGCTGCTGGCCAAATGGTGAACCGTGATAAATCTGGTATTTTCTTTTTAAAAGACAAATGCTTAGAATGATTGGATATATAGAATATTCAAGGTTTCAAGGTTGGCAATCTGCGTAGCAAGTATCTTGGTGTGCCTTTGGTTAAGCAAAGATTGACTGCGGATGATTGGAGCTCGGTGATTGATTGAGTTCAAAGTAAACTTGCTTCCTGTAAGGGGCATTTGCTGTCTTTAGCTGGGAGTATTTTGCTAATCAAGTCATTTTTCCCTGCAATTCCCATCTTCACCATGGTGGTATTTCAGATTCCCAGTAAAGTTGCCACAATCATTGAAAGTGTGCAACAATCCTGTTTATGGCATGGATGCAATAATGCCTTAAGTTCAGCTTGATCAGTCGGTCTGAGGATTGTGAGAGCCTATGGAGAAGAGGGCATTGGGCATCAAACGCTGAGTTACTATGAATAAAGCTCTTGGTGTGAAGCTTTCCTAGAGAATTTATGCGAAAGGTCATACATAGTGGAGCAAAATTTTGCAGGTTAAATACTTAGGCAAGGATAAGGAGAATTTTTTCTTTGTTGGTCTCCCGAGTCTAGCATCTGGAACTTTCTTAGGGCCTGGGATGATCTTATTTCTCTGGATGTCAAATGGGGGTTGGGGAATGGATCGAAGATCAAGTTATGGCGGGATTAATGGCTTGATCTAAGTGCTTTTAAGGAACAACGGCATCTGCGGCCCCTCGTGAGTCCTTTCGAGGCTGTGGTGGCCGAAAGAGTTAGTGACTATATGGAGGTTAGAGATGGGTTATGTTGTTAGAAGGTTTGGGAAGCCTCAATAGTGGAGAGGAGTGTGTCTCTCTTCAGCACAGACTCGATAGATGGCCTATTCCTGTGCAAGGCATTGAAGATAGCAGAATATGGGATTGAAAAGGAAGTGACGGTGTTACAATCAAGGAGGCTTACAACTTTTATTTTGGCAGTGGTACAAGGTTGCTCTACCCAAGGCAAATATGTATTTATAAATTGTTTGAAGGCGGCGGGCTCTTGCATGGGATTGGTTGCAAAAGATGGGCAGATTTGGCCCCTCTCGATGTGCCATGTGTTTGAGTGCAATTGAGTGCAATGATCATTTGTTTTTGCTTTCCCTGTTTGCTCTTCAGTTATGGTCCTTTTTGCGACGTTGGGGGTTGAGTAGGATTATGCCAATGGATGTCCCTCTTCTTATAGACAGCTAGTGGATTAAGATTAAAAGTTCTTGTTTGCAATTCATATGGAAGGTTGCTTCGACACTCACTGTTTAGAACATTTGGCTTGAACAAAACAAAAGAATATTCCATGACAAGGAGAAAAGTGTGGAAAGGGTGTCAGACCTAATTGAGAATTCATTGGCTAAGATTAGGATGGCCTTAATGAGAAACTAAGAAGTGTGATAGAGGAAGAAGCTCCTTGGGCTAATGCTTAGCCATAATTTAGATGGTTGAGGGAGAGGAGCTCTTATGGTAGGCAGGGGATGCAGCATGAGAGATAGGTGCCCCCAATGGAAGGGTATTAAACTCAACTTCGACAGGGCGGATAAAGGCAACCCTAGGAAAGCTGGGAGAGAGGGTGTATTTCGTCATTGGCAAGGTCAATCGATGGGTCTAGTTGCCTACAACTATAGCATGGAAACTAGCAAGGTCAACACCTAGGCTCTGCTCAATAGGTTGTGATTAGCTAAGTCTAAGAGGTGGAAAAGAATTTGGGTGTGGAAGGGGATTCTAGGTTGGTGATTAAAGTATGTTGGGGAAACAGTTGAAAAGAAGATGTCTTGGCACAATCTTGGAAGTTGTGGAAGCTTTGAAAGTACATTTTGATGATCTTCATTTTTCTCATGTGAAGAGGTCTAGAAATCAAGTGGCAACAGGTGTGGGGATGGTATCCAGGTCAGGAAAGAATGAGAGTATTTGGTGGGCGGATTACCCATACGATGTAATCAAGATCATGCAAGACAACATTAAGTCTCATCAACCTAAAGATCGGCAATTGGGAGTGCAGTAGCCTTTTCTTCCTTTATGGTTGCTTCTTGTTCTTGTTAAGGGATGTGTTGGCTGTCTTGTTCTTGAAGTTTGTTTATTCTCTTTGTTGTTAGCCTTTGGTCAAGGTAATTTTTGTGGTTCCTAGAGCCTTAAACCAGGCCTTTATAGAACAAAAAAAATGTTATTGCAATATATTCTATATGGGCAATGTTTTTTAAAGCAATGGATTGTGAAGGAGAGGTACAATGTGGTGCATTTTTTGCAACATTCTTTGTCAATCCATTGAGGAAATGAGCCCTCAAAATGTTTCCCAAGTTATAACAAACAATGTCAATAATTATAAAATGAATAGGTTATTGTTGAGGAACATTATTCACATATTTTTTGGATGCCTTATGTTGCCCACTCCCTCAACCTTATGCTACAAAAAGTTGGCACCAAAATTGATTGGATCAATCAAGCATATGCTAAGGCCAAAGAAATCCAAATGTCTATCTATCACCAACCACCATATGTCACAAGGCATAATTAAAAAATTAAAACATTCTCAAAACTAGAGTGCTCAAGGTAAGTTATATATGTTTCACTTTAATAAATATTTTATTTTATTTCAATTTTAATTTTTGTAAATTTTACTTTTTTTTTTATTTTGATTTTGAAACAAGTTGTTGAGACCCATTTTGCCTCTAACACAATTGTGTCAGGACAATTTATAAAGGTTCATGAGGCACTTTCTGTTGTAAATTCAAGATCGTCCTATAGAGAATATATATGAGGTTGTACTGAAATAGATTACCGTTGTGATTGATCTTTTCACCAGCCATCAATATGCATTTATATCCTTTGAATAGTCATGTCTTGAAGAGCCATGACCATACATGGCTTATGCTACGTAGGGTCATGACCCTTCATAACCGATTGGTAATATTAACTATATTGTAACATATACAAATATCAAATGCTCTTAATATATATCTATATATATATATATATATATATATATATATATATATATATATAATCGACTATTAGATTAATATAATTATATCAATCAATTCGATGCTATATTTCAACACTCCCTCTTAGCGAGAGGAGATTGATATTCACAAGAAGTGAGTGTTATTGAAATCCCCGACTTAGTTTGAAACTAGATTTCTTTAAAATAACACATAACCACTTTGAATCAAGATTTCCGGCATAATCTGAAACATAATTCAACCTGATAAGAAATTTATCAAAATCCCCGACCAATTCGGAGCTGGATTTAATGATAAATATAGGTGTCAAGATATCCAACGCAATCCGGATCAAAACTTGAACCATTTGTTATCATGATCCCCGACTAAATTCAGAACTGGATTAGATGATAACTTACACACAACTTCATATCAAGATATCCGACACAGCTCGGGACATCATCATGATGTACTCATCCTGATAGAAGAGTTATCGCAATCCCCAACCAATTCGGAACTAGATTTAGCGATAACAATCAAGATATTCGGCGCAATCCGAATCAAAACTTGATTTACATGTTGTTATAATCCCCGACCAATTCGGAACTAGATTTAACAACTCAAAAATTCAATGTCAGGATTAGTGACTACAATACATAGTCATACCTAACACTAGGTTAAGCTATTGTCTAAGTTGTCACCTAGCAATAGTAACCCAACACATGAAAGATCGTCACCTTTCATAATATAACACAAACGAAATGGTCCATAAAGTCACACATATGACATCCACCTTGACTCTTCTCAGAGGGTGGATCCACCATGGCTCATCCCAGAGAGTGGAAACCAATACTTCCACCTTAGACTTGTCTATCAAGGACAAGAATCATTTAAGATACAAAATGATGGATCATGGATGCTGAAACCTTCTTTTTAGCTAAGGCTTTTATTCCTCAACATACCAAGGTTATCTGAAGGTACACAATCTTCTTTCTAGCAAGGGGTTTGGTAAGAATATCAGTTGTATGTTCTCCATTGAATTTCATTTGTTTGTACTGTCTCATAGTCTTGGTGAATTCTGAGCTTACCAAGTATACACCATCTTGACATGGTACACTACCTCTAAATTTGTATGACCAAGATCCTGGGGTGACAACTTAATTTGATCTTCTAGCTTCTCCCTCTGACATATAGCCTTCTCACATGGTAATAATCATAATTTTCTGCTATAATTTCTTAATTAATGGAGAACCGTAAAACACAGTCTACTCCCTCTGAATCAAGATCCTCGAATGTCCATTTATGCAGATCCTTTAGCTTCTCCCTCTATCACGAAGGCATACCCTGTTTATATACCTAACTCAGTGTCACTGCAAGATGTCACTTCATACCTTCCTTCCTAAGAGAACCAATATGAATAATCTGAATAGTCATAAGGTTACATCGGCTAGCATAAGATGCATTTTGATCTTTTCCAAGGCCACAACATTAACACTCCCTCTTGGACTTGAGGGAAGATAATAAAGACCTCTAGTATGATGTTTATCTTAATGAGTTGTAGTCTCAAGATGTACGGAATGCCTTAATCAGAGATTCTATCCACGTGCATCTCATAGGCGATTCTATCCACGAGTTCCCACTACTATAATCTCAAAATTGTTTTACCTTCAATAGTGAACTCCCTCTCAATCAATATGATCGAGTTTGTCCAAGTTGACTGAATCATTTGTTTCCTTAGAGGTTGAATTTTGCCAACTTCTAGACCTTTCTGAAGATGTCAGAGATAGATTACGAATAGTTCATAAAGCTAAACTATCCTGAATAAACTGCAAATTCATATGGATTAATAAAACATGAGATACCTATCTTTTCAAATATTTTCAAGAATTTTCTTTTGTAAGGTTAGCCCATTAATACGATACTCATACCCATCGTCCTTCTTCATAACATATTGGTTTCATCCTGATCCTTATGTTAATTTTCTTCTTTACAAATCACATCTCATTATGATAACTACCGATTAGATGTTGACTTCATACATTATCGGTATCTGATTATATGTAACGTCCCCTCTACAGTATTTAAGTTTATGGGACTGATTTCTATATCTCCAATTGCAAAGCCTTCTTTCTATTAAACTTGCAAGCAATTCTTGATATTACGGAAGGCTAAACTGATAGAATTTCTCTATCAAACAATGAGTCTTGAGTAATGGTTAATCTGAATTTATATATTGTTCTCTAAGATATATTCCTTGTGTTTATTCAATGTTCTTGTGATGCCATTTCTATTCAAAAAATATCTCTCTAAATTCATACAATGCCAAGTACATGAATTAAACTTGCCACCTAAAGTGAAATTCAGTCTGGAAATGAAGAATCCACACCAGTGATATTAAGCAGCTGCTAAGCCAACACTTCAGACCATTTTGGGAACCCAAACCTCAAAAGCTGAAGTTCATGAAGATCATTCAGCACTCAGAATGAGGTATCAATATTGCAACACAGAGACCAAAGTAAGTGTGCTGCCATTCTTATAATCAGAATGCCGTAAACTTCGAGCAATGGTACCAGCACCCAATGTTGTTTATTATTCACCTAGCGATGATAAATAGCTGCTACTCTTGCCATCATGCACAGCGCTGTATCGAGAAGATATGGAATTTCTAATATTTCCATCCAAAACTGAACCTTTACCTTCAGCAACATACACAACAGATCCATGCTTAGAAATAATCTCTTTATATGCTGGAACTCCTCAAAACTCTTCCCTCACAGTTGCGACTCATCACTAAGCATCTGGCGACTCTTGCAATGGCCACAAATTGTCCCACTCCCACATACCTCACGCCAGGAAGCAAGGGTCCACTTTCAAATAAAAACTTAACAGCATGGGATGGACGATTCCAAAGCCACTAACACTATGACAAAACTCACACACCAAATATGAGTGCATACCGCAGCAAGGGCACTAGCTTTCCCACCATAACAAGAGATCTTCGATTCTCTCCAAGGAGTTATCCATGCCACCACAAGTGATACACACCCAAATATTATTCACGAACTATGCAGAGCACAAAACACACGCCAAAGCAAAGTTCTCCATATATTTAACAAATATTTCATTCGCGGAAAATATAACCATTAATATATTTGGCCTCCCATTCAAATTTACTACATCAATAAAGTCGTAGAATAATCGCCCAACTTTAACTTCTAGTAATAAATAATTAGTTTCTAGCAACATGTAGCGTTATGTTCTTCCCGCCTGATGTGGTATTAGTGTTGCCTCTAATATTAGATCGCAACCTCCAAAGATATAATTGATAATTTCATTTATCCACACAGTCAGAAATACCCATATGAGGGCTCGCACACCCATGTCGTGCCTATGAACAGATTGATGGTATTCATTGATCCTCTATGTTTCCATTATAAATCTATTCCATCCATACTTTAGATATTCGTTACTCTACCAGCACCCAAAATAAATTATTCTCATGTCCTATGGTTTATGCCGATTCATGATTGGCACATCCCCTTCTTTTGATCCCCGATATCTATTCCATAAATGGATGTTAAGTAATCTCCAGGGGGGTCACTATAATATTAAAATATGGTGTGTAATTTCCTCTCCATATTGGACACCGTGTTTCCTATTTGTTTTCTCCCCAAATGATGGGTGCGGATTCATTTGCTAGTGTCCACCATGTCTCTCTTGCTCATTGTGATTCTGTATGTTCCTTTTCTGCAGAACCGATACCCTTCTATCCTCCTTACGCATTCACTGTTGATGATCTTCATTCTCGAGAAACTCTTGTTCGTCGTCTTTCTTATTCCCATCTCATTTCCTAATGTGTCGATGATCTGAACTTGATTAAACCTCTGATAAGATAATGTCTCCAATATATATATTCAGCAATATAGATTGATCTTCTGTGATATACGATAGTCACTATGATTTTGATATGCATTGTCTCCGATAATATATGCTGCAAATTTATCACCTATTGCTTGTGAATTTATTTTATCCTCTTATAACCTGGCTCTGATACCATGTTGTAAATTCAAGATCGTCCTATAGAGAATATATATGAGGCTGTACTGAAATAGATTACCGTTGTGATTGATCTTTTCACCAGCCATCAATATGCATTTATATCCTTTGAATAGTCATGTCTTGAAGAGCCATGACCATACGTGGCTTATGCTAAGTAGGGTCATGACCCTTCATAACCGATTGGTAATATTAACTATATTGTAACATATACAAATATCAAATGCTCTTAATATAGATATATATATATAGATATATAGAGAGAGAGAGATATATATAATCAACTATTAGATTAATATAATTATATCAATCAATTTGATGCTATATTTCAACACTTTCTAACATGGTCATCAAAACAAATAGGTTAGTATGAAGGCACTCTAGCACTTCAAGTGCAACAAAGGTTAAGCAAATGATCCTATATGACATTAGGAGGGATTGTGTTGAATATCTTCTTAATTTCATTGAGCCCATATTGAGTGTGATCCATTATACCAACGAAGATAGGCATTGTTTGAGTGAGATATATGATGGCATCTACTGAATGATTGAGAAGATGAAAGTCATCATAAGTGCAAAAGGGCAAGATCCCAAAAACTTTCTTCAAACAAATAAACAAAATTATTAAAGAGGGATGGAACAAAATGACCACTTTAATACATCTTCTTGCCTATGCATTGAACCCCAAATATTGTAGCATTGAGATCCTTCTATGTCAACAAAAATTGCCCAATATAGAGATGTTTAAGTCAGTCAAGGGTACAAGGTAGCACTGCACAAACTCTTCATTGATATTGGCATGTGAAATGTAATAAAGATCAAGTTCATGAATTTTGATTGCTAAAACAACTCTAGTATTGATGGACTCTATGACAAGTATGATGTTCATAGTTGGTAGTACTTCCATGGCCAATTATTCACACACCTACAACCTCTTGCAATCAAAATTTTATTGCATGTCTTGTAATAAAAAATTTAAAAAAAACTTTTATCTTTTAAGTTCAATTTATATTTTAACTTTATATCTTCTTTTATTCATATAAATTTTATATAAAAAGAGAAGAGAGGGAGAAAGATATATATAGATATCTCTATATATATATCTCAAGCTCAAAGATATATTCTCATCTCATTCTCGCACATATCTCTCAAATATCTTCTTGATATTCATCCATGTCCTTATCTCTTATCACTCCTTTTTCCCTTCCTTCCATAGCCTCTTAATGCTTTCTTATGATATCTTTTTATATCCTTTCATAAAAAATCTTAATCATCCTTTTACCAAGAATTTGCCTTTTCCTTTATGATGTTTATCCTTATTATAGCTTGTTTAGGCATGTTAAGGCATGTTTAAGGCTATTAAAGGGCTACATGGCCTAAATGAGAAAATTACCCAAATGACATATAAATTTGGCATTTCCTTTATGATGTTTATCCTAGCATGACACTATTTATAGTACTATTAATGTTTGTCAACAATTTAAAGTGCATGAGATCTCCAGTGAAAAGCCCAATAAAAAGTAGGCCAAAAACTTCAACTAGGCTTGACCTATACATTGTAGATTATACATAAAAGGAAATAGGTTGAATAAAGCAAAAATAGAACAAAATTAGATTTAACATTTACATGCTTAATTGAAAAAAAAAATAGAAAAGGAGTGTTAATGACATGTTTCGTTAAAATAGAAAAAGTAGCAAGATATACTAAAAACCACATCACATTTCAATGGTTCCGGATGACATTTCAATATGTTCAGAACCCTCCATTTCCACCACCTTTATTATTAACAAATATAGAACCATATAGAGGATGAGAAACCACATCAGTTAACAAGAAGTAGAAGTCACCTCATAAATCCAATCATTATTTAAATTACTTATTTGTTTGAAGGGCTTCAAATCTAAAATAAAGATCAATAAATAAATAAGGCACATATTAAATATTGTATCCTCTTTTAAATGGGCTCACAGGATTTAATATAATAATTTGGACATTTGAAATGGCTTGGGCACTTGAATGTTGAAATGAAACAAAGTAGATATTGATGGCTTGGTCAGGATGTGTGGCAATATTCCTTTGAGTTTGACAATGTCTATTTGCCAATATGGCATATGGCAATGACATCTTAGCCTATAGGGACATGCTCACTTTTATTAAGTCTCACTCTAAATGGTGAATTGACATAAGTGAATTGATAGTACATTTTATTGGGTCAATAGGCTAATAAAGAGTAAACTTTTTTGTGTAAATATATTCATTTGGTGGTCATCTTAACATGAACAATTGGTTTTGTTTTTTACCTTTTTCTAAATTAATCTTCACATTACATATGATTTATGATATGCAAAAAGGTGGAATATGGATAAGAAGCGAGGGAATGCGGAGAAGCGTAAATGAAACAATATTTGATCTATCATTTATTTGCATGGTTGATTGAAAGAAATGGAGAAAAAGTATTATTGCCATGTTTCATTTGAGAGAAATAGCAAAAACACTTCCATCCACATGCCAATGGGTTCTGCAAGAAATTTCAATGTCTTAAGAACCCTCAATTTTCATGTTCTCTATCATTAATTGATAGTATATGGCAATATTTCACACTATTGTTGGTAGACAAGGTGGAGAGCTCTAGTGTTGTTAGTGTCAGTTAAGTTGAAATTGTGAAATTGATTTTCCAAGTTTGTGAACATTGACTCAGGTTTCACGATGAAAACCTTGCTCAAGGACGTATTGAGATTATCCATTCTATCTTCAAAAAGCTTCACACAATTTTCCCCAGCCACATGTTCTCTTTCTTCATTATACCATTTGCAAGACCCATAGCAAAGTCACAAGCTTTTTGTGCTCATACTACGCTTAGTTTCACTACAAGGTTAGTGAGATCTTCAAAACTTGCCATTTGATAGGCAGGTTAGAAAGCCATAGACAAGGCACACTAGTTATGATAATAAGTCTAGCTTCACCAACTTCGTAACAATTTTCAAACCATGATGACTGAAACTGCCATTGGAACTAATAAGACCTCAAGGTTGACAAAAACAAGGGAGCAAGCATGAAGATTGACAATCAAAGCAATTTATAAAGCTTTGCTTGTAGATTTTTCAACTTTTAATATTGGTAGTTATATGCCTTTCATAGCCATCTACATATTCTATTACTCACATATATTTAGTGCAAATCATGGACTAAGTAACCCTATCTGTCTTAAGTTAATTTCAATTGCTTTATTTAACTATGTTACCCCAGGTTTCCGGAACGGAGGGACAATGAAACGGGTTCCCAGGATGGATTTTTTTTCCCTAAACATGGGACGGCAGGGGACAGTAATGGGGATAGCTATATTAAAAATAGGGAAATTTTAAATATCATATGAAAAACATGGATAAAGCATGCTTATATACATTATAAAACCTTAACATATAACATTTGTGTTAAACAATTTAAATTGAGGGTTCACATGAAAGTGGAAGTCAAACAAATTATCAAGATTCAAGCATTAGTTTTATGGGACAGCCAGGGGACGGGTTTCTAGAAGCTTCCGAGTTTCTAGGTCGTCCCACTTTCTGGGACAAGTCAAATTATGCCAGAAACACGTCCCTGAGTAACACTACTTTATTTATTAGTTTAGCAAATTACAGAAAGTCCTCCATTTCTGAACCTTGCACAAACAGCTTTATAAAGTTACACTACATTAAGACTGTTGTATTTTTTTGTCATCTGATTTTGTTTTATGCTGCCTCTCCAAGTGACATTTGTTTGCTGAGATCCTTTGTCCTGGCTTACTATGTTTTTGTTTATCTATTTCACCTGGTCTCTATGGCACTGCGCAAATCAACACAGCTTGTCACTGAATCTTTGACAAGTGTAAGTGTGTCAAGTTTTGAGAGTCCTCTGCAGACGTTATGACAGTGTATCTCCCTTTGACACCTATTGCAATCAGACAATTTCTGCAGTGACGTTTTCTGTGTCTTCCGTGTGTGGACTGTGGGCGGTTCTGAGTTTTGCATCATTGAACCCTCTTCCGTTTCTTTTTGTCTATTCTCTTCCAGTAGTGAGTGCATACGAAGGTGGAAGGCATTACAAATCCTATTTTAAGTCTTATGCTAAAAACGTGTTCTGCAAATAAAAACGTGGATGGGCCTGCAAAATTCGAAACTGTGTATGATCATTTACGTATGATCATGTCAATTAGATGGAAGGAAATTCTGTGAATGAAGGTGTGTGCCTAAAAAAATATGTATGTGACGGAGTGATGCTTCACGCAGAGCCGTTTTTTTTTTTTCAGATACACGGCATCAGTGCAGAAAAAGATCGGGTCTTTGTTCTGATGTTCAATCTTCCTCTCGAACGTATTAACTATCATTGGGCTGATAGTTACACAGGTGGAAACTTAGCAGAGGACGATCGGGTTGGCATTAGAGAGGTATCGGGCCCGTGAGAAGTAGGTGGAGACCGTTTCGAATGAAGTTGTGCTGTGTGTGAAGTAAAAACAGGAAGCACAGCAAAGTGAATGAGATCGATGCACAAGGAAAAAGTAGCATTTGGCAGTTTAAGTGTAACCGTTCCATGTATAGTGCTGGATACCTCTGTCGAGTAATGATACACACGGAAATTGCCAAAATACCAAAATGATGGCTGGAGTTTTTAAAAAAACGATATACAAACTACTGAGCACAGAGGAGTAACTGAGTATGAAAAAATAAGAAATATACTGTTAGATGCCGTTGCAAAATACGAAATTTTCAGGCATGCATCATTTTTCAAAGATTTGAAAGTGTAGCCGGATATACCAAGAGAAATGTATTAGAGAAATCTGTGACTGTCAGTGTAGGTGACGATACCTTTTTTTCTTGTTAAAAATCTGTGCCTGTGTTTTTCAAAAGGGTGTGCATGCATTCGATGAGAGATAGAATATACAGGGGGTAAGATTGTGTGCAGCAGAGATCGTTCAACAAAACATTGGTGTTTGCATAAGAATTATAACTGGGCTGTGTGTGGAAGTGAAATAGGACTGTTTGTCTGAATTCAAATTAATACAAGATGCGTATGTGACTCAGGGACTGTTAAAATTAAAGTGTTTATCAAAAAGGGGTGTGTGCAGGGTATTTAAATATATCTACTAAAAAGGGAAGGAGTCACTGTGGATGCAAAGGGAGATGGAACGAAGTGTGATCTGTATTTTATAGTGACAGTGTTTTTGAAGTTCTGGCAGGCACTTGAAGGAAAGGAATGACAGTGGTGTGTGTTCAAGACAGCAGTCTACATACTGAGTATGTTCAGATAATCTGAGAATGGCAGAGGCTGTATGAGATTGAAACAGTGGGACTTAGGCAAGCATTTGCATGATGTCAAGCGTCTTCATGCTATTGTGAAGACATTGTAAAAATCTTTGGTCTAAATTGTAAATCTCTGAAATGAAGGTTGTAGCCTTCAAGGTCGGGTTGTAGCCTGATTAGTCAAGTGATAAGGAGAGTTGGAGCTCTCAGATGTAAATGGGTAGTTGCCCAAGTGATTAGAGAAGCTGTGGTTTTTTAACCCTGTTGGGTTTTCCACGTGATAAATTCTGTGTCTCTTCCCTTCTTGCTCGTGTGTGTCTCTGCTTTAATTGTTTTGTTTTAAAGTTTGAAACACTGATTCACCCCCTCCCCCTCTCAGCATTTCTCCATTTTTCAAAGACCAATTCAGATTATAAACTACTAAGAACTGAACTCTACCCAGCATCCAATGATGGGATGTTTTGAAATAAAAACAGACCCAGGTCAGCAAAGTTGGGTTCTAATAAATTATAAACATATATAAATGTGCCCCAACTAGTTCAGAAAAACATTAATAGATCCAGGGGTTCGCCACTTAGTAAGAGGTGGAAGTATTCTTGTTCCCACCCAGGTTCAAACCCCCGCTGGGCCATTGTGATCGCGGGCTTGTGCCTTTACTGATCCAATGTCCGCACAGATATGGGCCTCAGCTTTGTAATAAGGGGATGAGTTCCCCCATTTGTGGCCTCACTGGTTCATAGCTCCAAGCCAAAAGCGTTTCACATGGACCCAGAGGGTGTGTCATGCCAGCATCACCGGTCGCGTTAAAAAGTTTGCCAGACACTTATTTAGGAAAAAAAATTAAAAATTAATAGATGCAATTTTAATCTTGACAACCAGAATTCTTATGTAATTGACAACAAACTATCCATGAAATGTAAATTGCTTTATGAAAATATATATTCGACCAGTAAAGAAAGCGGTAGCAGAGATTAATGTCAAACGAATTTTCACCAATAGTGGGAATGGTTGTAACAATCTCTCCCAGCTTCAACTTATATAGAATAGTAGTCTTTCCAGCTGCATCAAGACCAACCATAAGAATTCGCATCTCCCTCTTGGCAAACATACGCTGGAAAAGCTTGGTGAAAGTTAAACCCATTGTAAATCCTGATACAAAGACAATATTCAACTAAGACCTCATGGCTTTCAATGGCAGAGCATGTCCGAATAAAAGAAATACAATCCCTAATAGACAGAAGGGAATAAACACACTGACACACCACTATTTAATTAAACTTTGAAAACAGAAAAATAAGCAGACAACAAAATAAAAAAATATTGCCAGACAATGAAATCATGTGCCCTTTCTAAAACCAAACTCTCACTCTGAAATATAACTCGATCATCTAAAATGATAGCTTCTCACAAAACACCAACCAAAATCATAGAATGAATATTGAAGCGAACATAACAAAAGAAGATTCTTTTTAACACTGAAATTACGCTCATCTTCCTAATGAACTATAGTAATGAGATGTAAAACAATTTAGCATAAAGAATTTCAATTTTGAAGACAGTGAGCTCAATTGACTTTAAACATACGCTGCAAATGAGTGAATGTTGGATACAGTGAAAAAACAAATACTTCGAGAGCAAGTGAAGCAATTATATATACCAGATTCAAACAGGTTGCTTAGAAGAGTATTGTAGTCTGTAGTTAAGCATTTGGGTGTAGATCAGAAAAACCAAAGGTTTCTGCAGAAATTTTTGGTACAATTTGAAATTTGATAGTTAAGTATTTAGGTGTTTGCTTTCTGTCCAGTATATCATGTAGTTATTCATAGCAAGGCCCGGCGTTCAAATTCGAGAAAAATTCTTGTGTGGCAGACCTCAATGGACAGCGAAAAGGAAAGGGACTCCTCAGAGGTCAGGTAGAAGGAACACATAAACCTCTAAGAACGGCATCTCTGATTTTTCATGGCCCAGATAGGTCTCCAACCTAAAACCTTCCCAGAACAAAATCTAAGCCGTTGTCTTGGTTAAAAAATGATTAACATTTTCAGCTCGGAAAATTTAGCGCCTAAAGACAAATAAAGGATTTCGAGCAAACTCAAACAGTGAGCTGGCAGCCGTTCAAACCAGATTCAATTGGGCATGATCTATCGCTGCTTAAAAGATAGAAAAAAACATAATTGGACCCTAAAATGCATATTTCATAAACCGTGGCCTCCTAATACAGCAGAGATGGTGCGTAAACCAAGGAATTTTACAAAATCTTACACACAACAAAACTATGTATTTTTTTTCCAAAAGCGAAAAAAAATTTGCAAAAACATAAACTGGAAAATCAAAATTGAGAAAGGCATATGGATGCGTACCTGGTAGATGCTCAACCTAAAACCCTGGAAGATGAAGATATTTTTCTTTCACTTCAAAGAAATCAGTACTCGCGTCGAGCAGGCGCGAGATGAAATCCTGTATGGTGCAAACACTAAAACATTTGAAACCGCCTCCGCTATTTATGCTGCACTATGCTGCGTGCATTTTCAGCCCTCTTCTCCCATTGGTAGAGGGGAAAAAGTTTTCATGTCGGCTTGAAATAAACGCGGCTACCACAGATTTAAATTGACGCGCGTTTACATAAAATACCGTGCTAAAAAATTTCTGATCGTCACAGTCGTGCCCTTTAATGTCTGTGTAAATGGGCGTCAAACTTATCGTGAAAGAGCTTCAGAGGAGACAACTTAACCCCTGTGATGACGTCCGATGGAATTCTTCTCAAGCCTCCCCACTTGCAGTTTTGAATCAACCTTTTCACAATAATCTAAGCATTTTGTTTCCCGAGGGGCTATGAAGAATCAACTTTGTGGGGGAATGAGAGGTGGGCATTGGAAGGTTCGGGGCGGCTAAAGAGAAGAATATGCCTGCATTTTTTTCCCTGGATTGGAATGAGCCTTGGAATCCCATTCTCAAGAAACTGTTCCTCTTTCACCCCATAACAACTAGCAATTGGACCCACAGGTTCACTGGGTGGGCTGATGAGATTTTCTTGGTCAAACTTTTTGTTAATATATAGAAACGGATGCAAAACGTATGCATTTTTAAATGGAATGTTTGTAGGATGGAATAAGGAATAACATTATGAGGAATTTTATTGTAGGTTATCCATGTAATAATTTATCGGTATCATTTTATCATAGTTTGGTCATTGTTGAGTAGTATATTGTCTTATTTTTTTCTTGATATTTTATATTTTATCGGAAGCTGCTGATAAGGAAATAGTAGAAACTTTTTTAATGCGTAGTAAAAGAACAAAACTAATTTAGTCAATTAGAGGTGAAGAAGCAATTATGAGTCTTTTGTGTCGAACTAAATAGCAATCAATGTTCGCCTAGGCTCTCTTAACTTTAGTTTGTTGGAATCGTAGAGGTTATTTTTGAAGGGAGGACTTGGGTTAGGACCTATTGCACAAGGAAGGGATATAATTTGTCTCGCAGAAACTCATGAGCATGAAGAGTGCAAGACTCTTATGTTTAAAGGTTATGATAAATTGGTGACATGGAACAAGGTAGCAACAAATGGTAGAGGGTGGTATAATAGTCTTGGTAAAAGAAAAAGAAAGACATATTATCTGGTTAGAAAGAGAAGATATGAATAAACAATGTATCTAGTTCAAAAAATCAAAATTAGGAAAAAACATTAGGATTGCAACATGTTATTTTGTTCCGCGAGTCTCAAAAACATACAAGTATAATGGGTTGGACAATAAGGATCCTTTTGTAGCGTTCAAGAGGGATATTGTTGAGTTCTTTCGGCAAGGAGAAATCCTCTTGGTGGGTTCTCCAACTCTAAGATAAGTAATGAGCAAACTAACATTATTAGTTCTAAAGAGGACGGCAACCCTATTTGGCTTTCAAAACTAAGCAATCAACAGTGGTCAAGGTGTTTCTAAGACAATAAGGATTGTAATCACTTTGGGGAATAATTGCTTACATTTTGTGGCACCTTTAACTTGATTATTTACAATGGTTTAGATAGATGGAAGAAATCATAAAGTCTTACTTGCAATACATATAGTGGGGCAAGTGTGGTTGATTATGTCATTTGTTCACAAAACTTGATTGAAAAGGCAAAGGAAGTTTTGATTGGCAAGCATATCTAAGATTTAAAATTAGATCATAAACTCATGTACTTAAGTCTATTTTGGGCAAAAAAGAGACAACATAAAGGGAAAGCTATTCATCACCGATAAGTACCCACAAAGGGTAGAATTCTTTGGACTTGAGAAAATTGTTCTACCTTCAAGAAAGCCCTTGAGAGGTTATTTAAGGAGATGATAAACCCTTCTCAAGTTATTCACATTCATGAGCTAACTAATTTGATTCAGGGGACACTTGATGAGTGCAAAAGAGCAAAAATTAAGAAATCAATAACAAATTACTTTTTAGTTAATGCTTGGTTTGATGAGGAATGTAAAGTTGCTAGAAGAATGTTGAAAGGGTCAGTCAAGAATATCAAGTTGTATAAGCATATTTTGAGAAAGAAAAATGTTTTTGATTAAGGTAAATATAGGTTTTGAATGGGCCCTGAAACCATTTACAAAAGATGCTTAAGATATTCAATAGAGTTCATACAAACAAAGAATGCATGCTAAGAAACAAAAAGCAGGACCCAAAACCTACACATAGTAATAAAAACAAACTAGCTCAAAAAGCCAAAAAAAAAGTCGACAACAGATCTACCAACAACCCTCTAGCAAAAAGCCTACACAAGTTCTATCTTAGCTTCAGTGGCCATTTTAGCCTCTTTCTGCATTTCCTCCATTTTCAGAATGGACTCTTTGAGGCTTGTAAGCTCCTTAGGAATTTCAGGAACTTTCCTCTTGAGGTTGCTTCTGGTTCTCATTCTAGGTCTCAAAGACTAACCTTTACCCCCAGCATCATCAACCACCATAATGGTAGTTTTTTCTAGCAAACTGCTCTCCAACTAGGCATACAAAGCTTTTAAGTTCATAACAAAGACCTTAAGGCCCTCATTGTTGTGCTTCAGAATTTCTCCAATACAATAACCATTATAGCTGATTTTTTCATTAATATCCTTCAGCGTTTCATCCATAGTCGCATAAATTCTAGCATTCAGGTTATCATCAGTATTGTTAGTATTTACCTTCATCAAAACCTCTTCAGTGCAGTTTTCCAGTCTTCCTTTTAGAGCCTCCATTTCTTCTTCCAGCGCCTTCAGATTGTGACCCATTTCCTTACTGAGCCATTTTTCCATGTTGATTATGTGTCCAGCAGTACTCCTAATCTCTTGCAGAATGCGATCATCAGCATTAAAGCTGACCAAATTTTTCTTCTCCTTCCCTGCTCTCTGCCTTTTCTCTTCTCTTTTCCCAGCCCTTGTTTTAGGCTTTCTATTTGGAATCCCTTCCTCTTTCTTCCTTTTTTTCTCCTTGTTACTCTTCTCAATTCTCTCTTCCTTCTCTGAACCCTCTTCTTCCCTCTCTTATTCCTTATCAACTTCTCCTTCCACCTCATTTTCTTCTTCCTCCTCGCCCAAATTTTCAACATTCTGATTTTTCTTCTCCCTCTTGTTCTTAATCTTAGAAGTTGAGCCCTTACAGTAGGCATTCGGATCAATTTCTTCTTCCACAGAAACATCCTCCATGTTATCCTCTGGCACCATACCTTCCTCATTCTCCTGAATAGAAGAGTTATCTTCTTTTTCCTCTCTAAACTCTCCCTTGCCCTTACTTATTTTCTTTTCTTTCTTCTTAGAGACTGACCCGTAATTTTCCATTTTGGCTTTATTTTTGTTCCCTTTTACCATTTTAGGAGTAGAATCGAGAATATTATCCCTAGCATAGTCTGCTATAAGTAGAATCAACCCTTCATGCAACACCGGGTAACTAGGCTTCTTCTAATTTTCCAGAATACTATTATTCAAAGAGCTTAGCGGGTAATAGGGAAAAGAGATTTTCTTCTAGTACCTAAAATGGTTGACCAGCACGAAATAAAAGTTATACACCTTCATGTAGCACCCATCAAGAGTGAAATATTCCATCATAACTTTGGCCCAAATCAACTTAATCTTGTCCATTTCCACATATTCCCCTGAGCACTTCACCAACATTGCTTCTTCTTCCTCATCTTTTGGAAAAAGCTTTAAAGCCTATGACCCCATACACTTATTGTTCCTGTAAAACTTCATTCCATCCACTGGCATACCCGTAATCTTAGATATGAGATTCAATGAAAGAGGAAAGGATTTACCCATCAAATTTACTCTTCCATTAGCGCACCCAGTAGCAAACTTCTCAGTAATCTCCTTATCGTAACCGCAAAGTATTTCCAGGTAAGGTGAGACCCCTCCCCATTGGAGTTTTCTCCAAACGCTCTTCTCCTTCTTCTATTTTTCACAGTCTTGTGGCTCCTCCCTTCTCAACCCGCCTCTCATGTCTTCTAAAAATTTATGCTTACTCTTGTTAGCTTCAAGCGCAGACTCAAGAGAGCTTCTTTAATTCAATACACATAAAATGACCCACAATCTATGTGTAATTAACTCTTTCATTATTTTCACACACCTTAGCTAACAAATCACACTCCTCAAAAACTTAAGTGTCCTCTTCATTATTATTAATTTTATTTATGACCCCTTCCTTGTGATTAAGTCTATCAAACATGATTAGACTTAAAATCTATTTTTTAAGATTTACTTCCTCTTTCCATATAATGATGGCTTCATTATGGGCCCCCACATTAGCAAGCCCATCTGCAGGCTTATTTCCTTCCTAGTACACGTGGGAAATATACACTTCTTGAAAAGTACCAAGAATAGCTATGATTTTTTCTATGATATGTGTTATAGTCCAAGAGGCCATAGTCTTCTGTTTTATACAATTTATTATATTTAAATAGTCTCCCTCCAACCAAAGCTTTGTACATCCCAGCTCCTTAGCCAACATCACAACTTGGAGAGCCGCCTTGACTTCAGCAACATAATTTGTTTGAATTTCCAAAGGTGCAACAATAGCTCCCAGACAATTACCAACCTAATCTCTAACTAACCCTCCAACCCCTGCCCTACCTGGATTACCTTTGGCTGAACCATCAAAATTTTCTTTATGCCATCCATTCGAAGGTGCTGTCCATATTATGTTTTCTCTGGGATTGAGAACTTTGGCTTTTTGTCCCAAAAAGTCCTAGTTGTGGATTTCTTTAAAGTCCTAGAAAAGATTGCTTCTAAAGTTTTCCATTAGGCTTCTACAAACTTGGTCCGCCACTATATCAAAGGAGCATTGTTTGTCTCTAAACACTCTATTATTTCTCTCCTTCCAAATTCTCCAAGTGAAATGAGGGAGAAACATTTTCCATATAATTTTGATCTCTTTACCAGGGAAGGGACAAATCTATTGGTTAACAAGATCTTGAAAGCTCTGAGGGTTAACTCATTCCAACTAGATCTTTTTTAATATGGCTTCCCAGACTTTTCTAGTATAGGGACAGTGCAACATCATATGGTTACTAGTTTCAGCATCAACACAACACAAAAAGCACCCATTAGGCATATTGAAGCCCCTTTTACAAATATTATCCATAGTTAGAATCTTGTTTTGAACAAGTAACCAAAAAAGAATATTAATCTTGGGGATAAGTTTATTATTCTAGACCTGATAGCAAAAAGGATGATCTTACACAATAAGCACCTATTAGGCATATTGAAGCCCCTTTTACAAAGATTATCCATAGTTTGAATCTTGTTTTGAACAAGTAACCAAAAAAGAATATTAATCTTGGGGATAAGTTTATTATTCCAAACCTGAGAGCAAAAAGGATGATCTTCTTCCTTAAAAAAAAGATTAAAAACATAAGAGACATAGAATTTACCACTGGCCTCAAGTTCCCACACTAGGACATCTTGTTCATTATTTCTCATATACCAGGAACTAAGTTGCAAATTCACAATCTTGATATTTTCATCCATGAGGCCAAGATCAATCCATTCTTCATTCACCTAGTAGTCAAAAACCTTTTCACCTATAGCATCTCTGCAAACTTGAATAGCATTCTTCCATTCCTGGTTCTCATTAAGAGGACTATCTTGCAGCCATTTATCATCCCAAAATTTAATCTTCCTACCATCTCCCAACTTCCATCTAGAACCCTTTCTAACCGAATTCTTAGCTTTACTGATATTGTTCCAAATGTAGGATCCATGGATATCCTCTTGATTACTTAAAGAATCTTCTAAAGAGAGTAAAAGATATTTACTTTTTAAGATATGATTTCATTCTTTCTTCTCTTCAAAAACCCTCCAGATTTGTTTCGCCAGCAGAGCCTTATTGATGTTTTTGATACTTCTTATTCCAAGACAAGCAAATCTTTTAGGCTTACAAACCTTATCCCAAGCTATAAGGCTAAGCCTTTTTTTCTCTTCAACCCCTAACCAAAGAAATTTTCTTTGAATTTTCTCTATCAAATCAGCATACTTTTGAGGGATTTTGAAAAGACTAAGAGCATACACTGGAAGGTTTTGCAAAGTGGCCTTTAATAATTATCCACTTTTCCAGCTTGACTTAGAATAGCCCCTTTCCATCTAGCAAGTTTTTTATGAAATCTATCTAATAAATTATTCCAGAAGGAATCATCTGGTTTCAAGCATAAAGGAAGACCAAGATAGGATGCAGGGAGCAATCCTATTTTACACCCAATAATAGCAAAAATTTTCCTTTGTCTTACCTCTAGAGTGTTACTGAAATATAAAAAGATTTTCTCCCAGTTGATGAGTTGGCCTATAGCATTAGTATAGGTCATCAAAGCCTTCTTCATGTTGCTAGCTTCCTTGACCATTGCTTCCCCCATCATGATAGTGTCATCCACAAATTGTTCATGAGAGCACTTCATTCTATAAGATGAAGGTTGAAGACCCTCAACCTGCCCTTCATTGACTAATTTATTTATATATCTTCCAAGCCTCTACCATTATAGCAAAAAGTATAGGAGAGATAGGATCTCCTTGCCTTAAACCACATGAGGGATGGAATAAGTTAGAGGAACCTCCATTCATAATGATAGAAAAAGAAATCGAAGTAACCAATTGCATAATCAATCTGACCACCCCATTATCAAAACTAAAAGATAAGAGAATTTTAGACAAGAACACCCAATCAACTCTGTCATAAGCTTTAGATAGATCTAACTTCATCAAGAAACCCTTTTTTTTAGAATCTTCAAGAGAGTAGATATTCTCATGAGCAACAATAAAGGAGTCCAAAATCTATCTTCCAGGGACAAAATCATTCTGTTGAGAAGCAATTAATACAGGCAAAAATTTTAGAATTCTAAAGGTGAGCACCTTAGGCAAAATCTTGTACAAAGAGCTTAAGAGACTTATTGGTTTGAAACCATCAACAGTATTAGCTCCCAGTATTTTAGGAATAAGGGCTATAAAAGTGGAATTAAGTTCTCTTAGGATAGTTTTCATTCTAAAAAACTCTTTTACCGCATAACAAACATCTTTACTAGTAATGCTCCAGAAGTTCTGAAAGAACAACATCTAAAATCCATCAGGACCTGGAGATTTCTCTCCTTCAAAAGAGAAAACCGCTTCTTTTATTTCCTTATCAGAAGGAATGGCTTTAATACTATCATTAGTTGTCTTGTCCAAAATAGAAGGGATGGATTCTAGTAGCTTATTTTGATCTTCCAAAGAAAGATTTTTTTTCCTTAGATAAAATAGAAGAAAAGTACCCCTTCATTTCTTCTTTGATTTCCTCCTCTCTAGAAATTGTTCCTCTTGCCAAAGATAAAGAATGAATCCTATTGATAGCCTTATGCTCCAGGGTCGTTAAGTGGAAGAATCTAGTGTTTTTGTCTCCTAGATTAAGCCAAAGAGATCTTGATCTCTGCCTCCAAAAAGTCTCCTCTTTGGAAATAATGTTATGATAGTCCGCAAGAAGCTTATTCTCCTGGATTGTTTACTCTTCAGTCAAACCATCTCTTTGAATATCATCCTGAATATCTTTTAGATTTGTTATTATTTTACTCTTAGCTTGGAATATGTCCCCAAAAACATATGTATTCCATTGTCTCACTTTAGATTTAACATTTGAGAGTTTCTTAACCACTTTGAACATGGCTATACCATCCACTTTACGGTTCCACCATTCCCTTATTTTATTCTTCAGATCTGGGTGAGCTAACCACATCTTTTCAAATCAGTTTGGAGCATTTCTTTTGCCATTTAAGGGACTTGCAGAGAAATAAATAGGGAAGTTGTCTGATCCAATTCTAACAAGAGAAGATGGGGAGCAAGAAAACTGAGACAACCAATTCAGAGAAATGAGAGCCCTGTCAAGCTTTACTTGAATAAGGTCGACCCCAATTCTACGATTGGTCCAGGTATAATTTATCCCTTCCAACTCAACATCCTACAAACCTTCATTACTAATAAAATTCATCAAGTCAACCCTTCTATCCACTTGGGAATAATTCCCTCCCATCTTGTCCTTCTCTTTTAGGGGAGTATTAAAATCCCCCAATATCATCCATAGGTTATTAGGAAAAGATTCCCAAAAATCATGCAATTTCTTCCACAACTTGAATCTTCCTATCTTAGTATTAGGGGCATAGATATTAATAAGGATCCAAGAAATATTATCCTTATGACTACAAATATTGACTGCTAAATGTTTTTATCCTCATGTAAAATCTAACGGGTAAAGCTAACATGATTCCAAAAAATAACAATTCCCCCTGAGGCTCCTTCAGAGCTACAACCAAGGCATCCCCCATTTTTAAATAGTTTAATCTTTTCAAATTTTTATTTCCTCATTTTAGTTTCTTGAATAAGTAAAAAAATATGGCTTAGATTCCCTAACAAGATTCCCAACTACATCTTGCTTGTGAGGACCATTAAGTCCTCGAATGTTCCATGATATGATCTTCATAAGGGTATTGGAGAGCATACCTCTAGGATGGTCATTTGTTTACCATCTGTTATGTTATGTCTTGCTTCTTGATCTCTCAACTCTCTATCTATTTTTCTTCCTCTTTCTCTTTTTGGGGTACCTACATTAGCTTTCTGTTGCCCTCTAGTTTGGACTCCTCCTTGTTTCTGAGCATCAATCTTCTTGATCATTCTAAGAGTGGATCCTCCCTTAGAAACGCAATCTCTTGTCTTCCCTGAATAATAGGATTGGTCATTTGAGGTAGTAGGTCCCAAAGGAGAGCCCTTCTTTCCTGAGTTATTTTTTCCTTAAGCTCCCCAACCTCAATCCAAGGATTCTCCTTTTCATCAAGATCAAGAGTTTCCATATTTTTTGGATTTCCCCAAGACCTTTTTCCTATTGGAGTAGAGAATGCTTCCTTACTATTCCCTATTAAGGAGCCACTATGAATTTTCCCATCAAAAATATTAAATCCCTGGCCTTCCTCTATAACCTGGGTAATCTCAACAGATTCCAGCCCTTTCAAAGAATCTTCCACCCTTGATTCCATAACATACTCTTCTTCCTTAGGAGATCCCACTCCTTTTTTTCTCAAGTCAAGACTAGTGGTCTTATTAACACTTTCTTCTGAAACTACCTTTTCCTTTTCTTGTTCATTTTCCTTTTGAATTTCACCTGCAAGAACATCTTGTTGACTCCGATTGTTCTCAACTTACCTTGAACCCAAAAGAAGTTCGTTTGGCTTCTAGGTATCAACCTCTTGAGAAGCTGTTGGATTAGGGGAATCTTTCTCTATTCCCTCTAGAATGGGACATACTCTCTTTTTCCACTCCAGCTTCTGTCTTGTAGGCTTTTCTCGCATCTTCTTTTTTTTCCTTCAGAGGAAATTGTTTTGCCCAATTACCAGACTTCTTGCAAAAAAAGCAAGCAAAGGGAGTATATTCGTATTCCACTTCTTGAATCCATTTACCCAGTTTTGAGTTTATGGTAATGACTAGTGGAAGTTCAGCAGATTGTTGAATGTTCACACAAATCCTTGCATACACTTGTCTAGTCCTTGTCGCAATCATCAGATCTATATAAAGAAGCTCACCAAAGGCTCCAGCAAGACCAATAAAGATATCCTCATGTCAATATTCCAAAGGCATACCCAGAAGCCTGACCCACACAGAGGATGCAACAAAGAAATTATCATTATAGTACAAATTAGTTGACCATTTTTGCAGTGACAGAAGATTTTCCCATCATCCAACCACACAACACTTTGGATAGATCTTCTCGATTAGAAAATTTAAAAGAGAAAAATCCTTTTGGCATTGCTGCTATATCCACCTGGCCCTTAAGTCTCCACTTTTTAACCGTAAAGGATCTAACCAGGTCAATATTTGGTCTAGGTTCCGTGAACTTACCAACCAGAGTTGAAGCCATTATTGACACAATATTGTCTACCAGTGGGTCCAAGATAAAAATACCAAAAGCTCCCTTATCTAGGTCAGAGATGATATTAACTTCAAGGAATAAAGATTTCCTAGAAGGCTTAACACCAAAAAGACCTGACCATTTCCATTTTCCATTAAGTGAAGAGAAGCCACATGGTCTGCCTCCTTGAGGCTCCAAGAGGGAAGACTTAAGTCTTTCTTCAACTTTTCCCATCTCTGACCCCTTAGAGGGACAAAAATCCTTGTTGGACAAAGCTAGAGGTGACCCACCATCCTTTTCCACATTCCTTGACACTAAATCCACAACAATTCCCTCATCCCCTATCACAGATCCTGCAGCAAACCCTCCATCCCCCAATTTCTTGCCCGTGCTCAAATTTGAAATCCCCCTCTCCTCCTCCCGCTTGATCTCTCTCCATCCTGCTCCATAAAAGATTAAAGATCTTTTATTTATTTATAATAAGTAATCAGTCTAGGCCTTTTTTATTATTATATTTTTTAAAAAAATTACACCTTTGTTCAATGCAGGCACCAGAGGAAAAGAATTAAGGAAAGAAAAACATCAAGTATAGTCTGGGACATAGAAAAGTCTTGTCCATGAATATTTACATCTCTTGTTATTCTATGCGGATCACATTACAAATGAGGAAAATGCACCTCATGTGCATACATGTTAGAAATACATTACATTCCACCATTCCTTTCTGAGCTACATGCATGCTTCTAAATACATAGTTTACATAAATGTCCTTTACATAATGAACCATTTTGGATAATGTCAAAATCACTTCCAATATGAGGTCTGAGGCATGTGTTTTAATTCTCAACTGAGGTGTGAGATATGTGATGGATCCTTTTAATTCTTCCTTTCTTGTTCTAATTTGTCTAGTCATACTCCCACTATAGTAAAGATCTTTCAAAACCTACATAATCAAATTGTCCATCCATTCTAACTTCTTAAACATAACAATTAGCTTACCTGGCATCCTGCATCTCTATAGTTAGTAGCATCCCTTGTTTTCAAATAATCTTTAATAAATTATCTAACATCTTAACAGAGAGCAACATATTGCGAATTCCATTTGAGTTTCTAAAATAAGAAAACAGAGAAAAGGAACCAGAATGTAACTTCTTCCCCTTGTCCTATATTGTAGAGCCATAGGGACCGTGTTGATCAAAGATATCGATTAAAAACATATTTACATGCAATTCATATGAAGACTAAATCCATCAAGAAAATCATCTTAACCAGGCATAATGAAGTTGTCTTAATTATCTTTGCTCAAAATGAATCTCAAGACAGGCCATACAGTAAAATTTGAAAGGAGAAAAATCTGAAAGCATACCATCCACAAAAATCAATACTCTCATCCTAGTGTTCTATATATATATATATATATATATATATATATATATATATATATATATATATATATATATATATATCAAATTATATGTATATATACCTAGAAATATGTATATATTCATATGTCTATTTATACACACACGTGTGTGTGTGTGTGTGTGTGTTTTAATGCCCTGCCAGGGAACCCAAGGAGATAATAGCCTAAAACATGATACTAAGTTTGCATGATATATTTTTTTTCTTAAATGTTTACAAACAATAATGAATAAACAAGCAGAAGTAAAACATAAAGTCCATAAGTACATAAACATAAACATAATCTCCATAGTAGATTACACATCTCAAGGGTTCCTTGATGTAGAAACTATGAAATACAAGTATATTTATCAATTACATTTGAATAATAAAGTACACATAATCATCAACATCAATTGCACAAGTCGTAGGGTATGTAGTTACAATAAATATAAAGTACAAAATAGAGAAGTACAAGATCAAGAGTGAGTCTCCAAGAAGATAGGAAAGGAAGTAACTGCAATGAGGATCATCCAGCACTGGAACAAGGATGTCAGAGTCTCAAATGGTAAAAGAATCACTACCTCCCAACTCATGGAAACATGTGGTTCCACTCCCACCGTGTTGAGGATATAACATCAAATCCCACTCAGATAATAATACCAATCAATTAGGTAAACTAAGAAAGGATCCTGGAAGCTCCTATCTCAAGGGTACATCTCATAAGTCAAAAGTACACATACTAACCCATAGGCAACCAACACATGTAGGAAACCTAGAATGAAATCAAGGAAGTGTCATCACATGAGTAAACTCTAAGGTCACCTGGTAGTCTCTCTAGACCCCGACCCCTAGTGACTCTATGTGGTATCAGTAGTCCTTTCGTATAGACAAGGAAAATAAACTATGCTAGACTCACCATCACTACTAGACGGGAAAGCATCTTCTTCCACTCCCATCCTTAGCCTATACTAGCACTCGAGGCATGGGTGAGGAACCATTATCTTATTAATTCATTTTAACCCCATTTAGTTTAATATTATCACTTTATTAAGTAGCTTACTAAGGATACCCATGTAGCCACTTTCGGGCTCTGACGTCTCCAAAGTAAGCCACTTCCCCTTTAAAATCTAGATAACCTACCCTAGGTTTATAATCTCAAAATCATGACTCGTGGTCAACATAACTCATAATTTCCAAAATTGGTTCCAAAGAAGTAATAGGAACACACAATACAAATTCCATCATAAAAATCAACTTCATAAGGTTGGGTCACATTATGATCAAATGTCATTAAAGTATGCAAGGCAAACAAACAATTACAATAATTTCTAATCCCGTCTCTGGTAACAATCCTATTAGGTTGACGTAACCGTTTCCCCTCTAATCCCAAACGCAAAAGGAATGAAATAGACAAACAATAGAATTTAATAAAATAAACTAATTTGTAAAATTTCCATCACAAAATTAATTTACTTAATAATCACTAATAAACTATAATTATATTTAATCAATTAAATTCTAACCCTAACAAATCAATTTATCACATTAAGAGAATAAATTGATTTTAGGAATTAAAATTACTAACGCACTATAATTTCATAGTCTAACTCAGAAAAATAAATTAAATTTCCCGATTCTAATAAAAAAATACATCTTTTAAATAATATGTCATAACCAACTTAACAAATAAATCATTTAAATTAATCAGCCCAATTGGGGAAAAAAAGATATTGATTAAAAACATCTAAGCCCCATTAGATCATAATTATTAATCAAATAAATTTATGCCAAAATAACTATGTACAAATACCAAATGTATATATACATATTTTAAACCATATATATATATATATATATATATATATATATATATATATATATATATATATATATATATATATATATATATATATATATATATATATATATATATATATAAATAAAATTAATCAACCCAATTGGGGAAAAAAAGATACTGATTAAAAACATCTAAGCCCCATTAGATCATAATTATTAATCAAATAAATTTATGCCAAAATAACTATGTACAAATACCAAATGTATATATACATATTTTAAACCTTATATATATATATATATATATATATATATATATATATATATATATATATATATATATATATATATATATATATATATATATATATATATATATATATATATATATATATATTTAATTTTAATAACTTAAAATTTTAAATAAATAAAAAACCAAACAAAAAGGTTTGGGGGGTACCTATGACCCCTCCCCATGGCTGTCAGCACGACAGCCCCAAGGACATGTCATGAGGCAGCCATAGGCCTGTCATCAACAACCTTAAGGGTTCTTGTGCGACAGCCATAGGCCTATCATCGACAACCTTATGGGTTGTCATGCGACAGCCTTAGGGCTATTGTTGGCAGTCTTGAGGCTGTTGCAATAGCCTTGAGCTATCATAAGGCACGAAGGGGGGGGGAGGCTGGGGTGACCCCACCTCCTCCTCCAAATATATATTTTTTCATATTTTTTTAATATATATTTTTTAAAAATAAATTATTTTATAACAAAAATTACACCAGTAATTTACTATACCTTGAACAACGAGCGTACATTTTTTTTAAAGAATGACAAGAATATATTATATATGTATATATACATATATATTTATTTATTTATTTTTAATATAGAAGGTAAATTTTTTGATCGATATTCTAATTTCTTACGGTTTAATAAATTGGAAACCCTAATTGAATTCAAACAAAATTAAATTAAGAATTGCATGCATACACAACCATTTCCTACAACCATTTTTCAGAATTCTAACATGGAAAGAACCATAAAATAAACTAAATTATTCAAATCTGGTAGGCACAAAGAAGACACTCATGTTAGAAGTACAAAAATACAATCACAAGGGTTTTTAAACCCTACCTCAAACACCAAAAGATAAATTCAACAAAGACCATAAATGAAGATAATCCAAGCTCTCACAGAAATTTCTTCCAAATTGAATCCTCCTCCAAAATTCTCCAAACCTGTGTGTTGAGAATAATGACCAAACTTTCACAATATAGGAAATTGAATTCCACATGCAAAGTTTGGAACTCAACTCCACTCACAGCCTTGTTTCCATCAATTCCCTAATTCCTCTAATTACAATTTTGAACTCAAGTCTATTTTCTATTTTGTTTTTGTGAATCTACTTAACTCAAAATTGACTAATTCTTTTTATTTCAATTTGATTGTGCAACTTAATTGCATTTGAAATAAATTAAATAGTAACATTTAGTCTAATTTGTTATTTTTCCACATGTTATTTAATTTTCAATTAATAAATAGCTCTTATTTGAAAAGTTGAATCTTATAAATAATTAAATTTAAAGTGAATGTATTTAATTAATTTTCATTAATCAAATACCTTTATTTCCACAATAAGCCTTTTTAATTAAATCATTAAATTTAATAAATGTATCTAATTAATTTCTATTAATTTAATACTCCCACATTTAAATAGCTAAAAATAACAAGATCTAATTTATTTAAATTGCACAATTAATCTAAATAAATTATCTCATTATAGCAATCATATCGACCAACCAGAAATCAACTGAACTCAAAGAACCATAACCATGCTCAAGGAAGGGACTATAAACCCACGTCACCTAGACGAATTTGGGAAGGGTAAAATATCATAATCTTGTCCACTATTTCAGGACAATATAATGGCTTAGGTTGGGATTTAGATTTGAATATTATCTCCCCTCTTTTACCATTGAGACTTGGGATAGGGCACGCTCATCCTGACAATTCAGGGAAGTCGATGTGCAGTGTTGGATTAATTATGGAAAGTTAAGTACTGAGAGGGGAGGGGTGAATTAGTACTCCAAAAACTTTTAACTACTTTTCTAACCATTCATCGAATTGAAAACTTTACATACATCAACATAAAATATATAAATCAAAATCATGAAACACAACTCATAACACCATGATTTTGGTCCCGCAAAAATCCTTGGTCAAAGGAAAAAAATTGCGGTGGGGATGACACCCACAATACTTCATTACTATAGTAAAAAGTTTTCTCGATTAGAGCTACAAAATTAGTTATTTCTGATAGCTTACCTTGTTAAGAGTATTCACCCTGCTAAGAGTATAAAGACTTATTCAATCTACCTTGCTAAAGGATTTTACAACTCTAATCTAAGAGATGTGCCCTGTTAAAGGATTTATAATTTAAGACCTATTAGGGCCTACTCAGTTAAGAGCTTTTACAAGTCTGATTACACTATAATTAGTAACAAAAATTGTCTATAATATTGCATCAACATATGCTTATCAGACTTCGTATGCTCAATATTAATTTACCTCATTTTGTATTCCACTCACAATTCAACTTTTGTACTTGGTAGCTTCAACTCTGAATCACATTCATAACTATTCTCTAACTGCTTTTTTACTTGGTAGCTTCTGTTCTCATCACCTTCACACTTATCTTTGATTGATCATCACCTACTCTCTAATATCTCTTTTGACTTACACTCTGATTTGCATACTTTGATCATTTTATACTTGATCTAGAAGCGGTGGAAATGTTCTAGATTCTTCTCCTTAAACAATGCTACCAATGGTTACATCTCTAATGCATATATTATACTTAATTTTCATTGGTGGATCTTACCTTTTAATCATGTACAATCATCGTGTGTAAATCTTCAATGCATTACCAAACAATCTCAATGAGACCTATAAAATGTTTTATGCTCAGTGTCCAGATTCAATGTATCTATTATGTCGACATGTGTTATTCATTAACACATTTTATTCTACTCGATAACATGTATACTCTCGTCTTGGTAAAGTTTGTAACTCAGTAGTTACTCGGTGCTTGGTACCTTTTCCTTATTCCCCTTTACCGAAATTATCTTTTCCTTTATCGACTAACTTATTTGTACTAAATGACTTTGACAATCAATATGACTTTAACACAACTAATGAAAAAAAAAAACTCTTTTAGGAGTATCAATATCTCCCCTTAGCATTAGTTTGGAATCTTTGTTAAAAACTTCAAAGTCATCAAAATTTTGTGTCCTTAAGAAAAATTTGACCATGTACTGTACTTCTCAGTATAACTCCTTATAACTCCATACCTTCATATTTATCCATTATCTATTACTCCCCCTATGGAAATAATCCCTATATACATATCTATCTCCCTTAGTACAATATCTATCCCTCATGTTTCCAATACATCTATCCCCTTTTTTGACAAATGCCAAAAACAAAATTACTTGTTGGGATCTGGTGGAGGAATCTTATCAAAAATGTATTTTTACCTCTTTTATGCATCTTTAAGTGATATCTCCCATGATTCATTTATTGTCTACAACAACACAATTTTTTAACCTATGTCATATGCAAGACTCATCATGTTATCCATAGCATTGATAGCCTGAGTGTTCACTATCTCTTTTGCCTTATGAATATGTTTCTACAGTGACTCAATCTAGGGTATCAAAATTGTTTGCAACTCCATGAGTTCCATTCTTATTTTTTTCTCCTCTTTTCTTAACTCATGTTGCACTCCCATTAAATGTTTTAGCCTTTGATAGTAAACTTGAAATGTATCAAGCTCGTTTGTGACCTTTTTTAGCTACTCAATCAACTCTTTCTCAACAGATTCATCTTTCTCCTTTATATCATTTTGTAAAATTTGAAATTAAACAAATTTTCTAAATAATGAAAGAATATATTTCAACTTATTTTCCAATTTGTTAACCAATTTAGAAAGTTTTATCTTGTCAAGTGCCACTAATTGAAGTGACTTTTCAATTATCTTTCTCTCCATTTGTTTTCAGTGTACTTGCATCAAGTATTCGGTGGTCTATGTACTAGGTTGACTGATCTATTTTACTAGCGTATTCTTATTGGCTCTATACATTACCCTTCTCATTTATATCAGCATCAGAGGCATTCTCCTACAATATCTCAACATTTTCTAGCAGATCAGTTTTTTATTTCTTTGCTAGCTTTATCCTGTGCTGCTTTCTTCTTAAGTAGATCTCCAAATTTCGATATCTCCTTAAGGCTTAGGGTGGAGATGTATACCTTAGGAATCATAATTGGTTTACTTAAGTCAACTTTCTCCTTTTCATTGTTTCTCTTCTTTGACTTCTTCTTTTCAATTTGTACACTCTCTCTAGTAGAGAACTTTACAATAGATGTAGTGGTCGTAGTTGTATCTTTTGTTTTGTCATCTATTTCCTCTTCCTATTTTCCTTCCTTCTTATCTTCTTATTTCTTTTCTTCCTTCTTCTCTGCATGAACTTCTTCTTTCTTCTCCTCTTCTTTATCTTTTTCCTTCTCCTTCTCTTTTTCTTATTGCTGATGTAGACCTATGGTCTCGATAGAGATGATTGGCGCTGTATTATGATCTATTGTGGTCTCAGCCTCTTTGGTGTCCTCGGTGTCTTTTTGTTCATTTTATTTTATTGGTTCGGTGAACTCCTCTACATCAATAGGAATCTCTTTTATAACCTCTTAGATAACATCATTAATCTCATGAAAATTATGTACTTATTCAATAACTGGATATACATCCATCAATTTAGCCTTAGTTGAATCATTAATGATCATTTCTTCAGTATCCTTATCCTTAGTTACCATCACATCTTCATCATTTGTTATCTCTTCTATTGGGTCTTTGTTAATTATATCTTTAATACTAACTTCATCATTATCTATGGTCAAGCCAATAGGATCTAACTTCCCTTGTCGCTCCTTGATCTTAATCGATTGGATAGGAAAGAAAATCTTCTTCCATAAGTCATCAATTCCCTTTTGTACTTCTTCAAGTTCATTGATCATGATCCTTAGTGATCTACTCTTGATAAGAAATCTCTTTGAATACTCCTTCAATGCTTCCTTAATTTATTGTACTGACAATTTAGGTACAGTAATAGCTAGGGATCTTTCCCTCATTTGCTTCTTGGAAGTCATTGCATATTTCCATCTTGCATCTATCTTCTTGTAAAGTTCATCAGGTAGGTGATTGGAGAGTTTTATGAGAATAGTTCTGAATTTGTGTAGTGTAAACACAACTGCCTCCTCAATCTTTTATTTTTCTTCATCACTTCTAGTTTCATATTTTACATATTTGTAACCTGAAAAACCTCCATAGTTCTTTAGGTTTTCAATAAACTCATCTACATTCTTATGTTTTGAGGGTTGGTTTTGCACAACCTTGAATTTTCATAAATCTTATGATTCAGTCTCGTTGTCTTCCTATAGCTTTATCTTTCTCCTCAATCTACCAGATGTTTTCTTTTCTCTCATAAATATTTTAGGCCTTAATTGCTCTAACTCTGGTTTCTTCTTCTCTCTCAGTCTGGATGAAGACCTTGTTAATGGTCTAGTACTTATAGGACTCGATGTTTCCTTTTTCATTCTTATTTTCTTTCCCTTTATCTTAGAAGGACCATCTTCATCTTCCTCAATAGTAACTCCTAGATTCTTTGACAAACTAATTATCATTATGCTAGTTTTCCTATGTGCCTTAGGTATCAATATACCTAATTTTATCTTGTCCTTCACTTATTCATAAGTCTCATACCGATTGGATCTCTTATAAAATGGTTTAGCTAATAAAGCTTTGATCTACTATGATGCAGTGTCAATGTCCATCTCATATCCCATTGGTTGTAGCCAGATGGTTCTAGGATCCACAACCTTCACTATGCAAGTGTCGGTGTTTACTTCAAAACAAATAGAATCTTAGTATTTTTCCACTAGCTGAGGTGGAATTCTAAATTTCTTATGCATTCTTGTCTAGAAATTAGTAAATTAATATTCATTATCATATCAAAGTCATCTCCTAAACTTTTAATGAACTCATTTATCTGATATATGATAGGTTTATCCACACTCCATTCTACATCACCAGTTGATGGGAAAAAGTTCTGAAAGTAGAAAAATATACATACTAATAATGAACCAAACATCAAAGCGTTGGTCTTTGATTTCTTGATGGTGTTTATGTTGTCATCAAATTGCTTTAGTAGGATCTCACATAGATCGATCTTCATATCTTTCTTGACTATCTTGTAGGCTATGTCCACAACTCCACATGGTAAACTATCTACCTAGGATGATTGAAAGATTCAATAGGAAATGACATTACATAAAAATCTCAATTCAGAATCATCAACAATTGACAACTTGAGGCATCTTCCATCCCATTTTACTTGTGTCAGCCTACACAATTTGTTCTTATTAGTTTTCTTATGTTCTTTTGGTCTATCACCGATTCTAGTCACAATATGTAAGGCATCTTTTGTAATCTTGACTGGTGCATCAAGCCACATTAATTGGTCATGAACTTGGTTTAACACAATTATCATCCCATTCTATTTTGAACACACTCGATACATGTAGGGCATGCACCAAACCCTTGGTCTCCAAGTGGATGTGCTCTTCCTTCAACTTCCCATTCACACATAGATTCTGGTAGGATGTATCAATGTCGACTTGAAAAATTTATTTGATCTTGCAATGGATGAAGGCACAAATATCTTCAATTAGAAATACTCTTAGAGGAATCAAAGATAGGGCTCCCATCTTATCCAGCTCAACAACTTTAGCTGGTGGTAGCTTGTACTTTGGATTGACTAGATCAATCTTCTCCATGACAATAGGGTTTTGAACTTTAGGTGTCATTTCTTCACAGATATAAACTCTTGATCAAGATAGGGTTTCATTTGAATATTAACTCGGTTGCACTTACACAACTTGGGAAAACACTAGAAATTACTCAAATGTGCTTGCTTATGCTTGGATCTTCTCAATTGATCAGTCAAATGCTCTCGAAGGACTCATATCTGCCAAAAGGTCTATTTATACCTTTTCCTCGATTAGGGTTTCCAACGACTATAATTTTAGCATTAAATGCTATCACCAACTCCCTTTTTCACCGATTACCAATCACACTTCCTTTCATCAAATGAAATAAAATAACATAGTCTCTCACCGATCAAAACATGAAATTTTAACGTCACAACATATATCCAAATGCATCTAAATATGCTCATATGGATCTTTGCACAAATGTTAGGAACTGATTAAGATTGAATTTTAGTTCTTAGATCCTACACATATCTTTGACCAATTAGGTGAAGATAGGTGCACCTAATCTAGAGGATGAGGTGTCATCAATTGTTCTAAGTGAAGTTCCATCATCTAGAGACTTTCTTCTCCATGTTCTGCTCATCTGATCTCTTATTTCTTCAACATTTACTTGAACAATTTCACTTGGTTGTTCCTCGGTTGGACATTTGGCTCAGTACCTACAATATTTGGCTACGTGAACAACCTTGTGATAGTGAAAACATGTCATTCCAATATTTCTCCATGACCTTATGTTGTTCCTTCTATGCATCAAAATATAATTTGTTGCAATGTGTCAAAATCTCCCACATGTTGTACATGAAATTATTGTATTGTAGTCTCATGGTATTGTTGAACCTTGTCGGTTGTTTACAGTATTCTTTCAGTTAGGTACCCATTTCACATTATTATTTTGTGACCTGCAATCTTCAGACTTGTGACCATATCTATTACAATTATTGCAGTAACCCTTGGAGTTTGGCTTCCTTATATTGTTAGCAATCTTTGATCTACACTTAATGATTTTGTGACCATACTTATTGCAATTGTAACAATAACCATACAATTTAGGAATGCTCGATGGTTTACCTCTTTTGCTCCTACAGATATTAGATGTATGACCTAGTTTCCCACAATGAAAACAAGTAGGCTTCTTGGTCTTCGGTGGGATAATAGTATCTTAGTTGGCTGCTTGATTTAAGGATTCTTCCTTCCCAATAGGGTTGTTTTCAATAAACCCAAGTCCAATAATATCTCTCAATTATCTCTGACCTCTAAGTTATTCATCAATATTCTTAGTGTTTTTTCATTCCTTTTCAAAACTTCATTTGCATCATTTTCAAATTTTAGTTCATTCTTCAAATGTTCATTCTCTGATCTCAGTCCAGTAATCTCTTCAACTTTCCTTGAAATCTCATGATTAACACCAATTAGTTGATATGTCAAATTAAAGTGATTTTGTGTTAACCTTTGTATCTCCACATCTTTCTCATTCAACCTTGCACTCATCTGCCTTTTCCCATATTCAATTACTCTTTTATCATCTTTATCTTTTCTCTTTTATTCTAGGACTTCACACATTCTTACCGATTGAGCTTCTTGTTCTATTTTCAATACTTTTACCTGATCAGTTAGGATTTTGTTCTTTCCAGTCAGTTCTACTATGGCAACTTCAGATTCATTAGACAAACTTCTCTCTAATTTTTCTTCAAGGTCTTCAACCCGATCTTGTGTATCTTTCAATTGATGGGCTAACTCCTTTCTCTTATTAAGTGAATGCTTCAATTTTATTCTTAGTTCATCAATCTAGTCATTTGAAATCTTTAGTTCCATGTTCATGTTATCAATTAACTTTTCATACCTATAACTTTCCATCTCTTAGATCTTTCCTCTCAAGTGGTTAAACTTTTGAATAAGAGACTCTACATTGATACCAATTGTTGGATTAATTATGGAAAGTTAATTATTGAGAGGGGAGGGGTGAATCAGTACTCCAAAAACTTTTAACTACTTTTTTAACCATTCACCGAATTGAAAAATTTGCATACATCAACATAAAATATATAAATCAAAATCATGAAACATAACTCATAGTACCATGATTTTTGGTCTTGTAGAAATCCTTGGTCAGAGGAAAAAACTGCGGTGGGGATGACACCCACAATACTTCACTACTGTAGTAATTTTTTTTCTCTATTAGAGTTACAAAATTAGTTATTTTTGATAGCTTACCTTGTTAAGATTATTTACACTACTACGAGTATAAAGACTTATTCAATTCACCTTGCTAAAGGATTTTACAACTCTAATATAAGAGATGTACCCTGTTAAAGGA